>JANCRA010000014.1:12641757-12961757 GCA_024362935.1 Setophaga petechia | reverse complement strand
GGTGGAGCAGGGGGTGACTTAGTAAGTACATCATACACTGTACAAGTGAGTACATCTGTAGCACTGGGCAAGAGACAAGCCAGTCCACTTTACTACTTCCAGAAGAAAAGTTACTCACTCCTCCCACCTATTTGCAGCAGCATGGCAAGAAAATGCTTCTCTCTTCAACCTGAATAGAAATTTATCTCAGACAAAAAAATCTAAAGATGCCTCCAGCAGTGCTGAGGCCTAAATCATTATAGTTTTGCCTCTTGTATTGCAGAAAATCTCAAGCTTCAGCACGCAAGTGGAAGGTGAATGAGGTAAATCACAGGATGTCTTATTCTGACATGTGACAAGAGGAAGGAGACAGAAAACCCACTTGGGGATGGGGAGTAGGAATACAAGATAAGCAGGACAGCCAGCCTCCCCTTGAAAAGCATGCAAGTGAGCTGCCTGCCCCTCTAGGATCTCCAAATACTTTAAATGCAAGAGGTAGTTACAGGCCACTGGAATATATTCTACCCAGAAGACCTTTGAATTAAAAGGAGGGTCCCCCACACCCTAAAAAACAAAGAATATATTGCTAAATCAGACCATCAACATTTACTTCAAGTTTTCTGCTCCCTGTAAAACCAGGGAACACATACTTAGCTTTACTCTTCCACAGACTACACTGAAAATGTCAGAAAACAGGACAAGCTAGCTTATAAATAATTGCAAAGCCCCTCCTGGAAAGGACTGAGAGGGAGGTGGGATGAAAGCTTCCAGCCAGGAAGCTGTGACTGCCAAGGAGCAGAACAGAATAAGGACAAGGACAGTGTGTGATATCCCAGCTCCATCTGTACACAGAAATGAAAGGCATTGAGGAAAATATCAGTGCAGCTTATGGCAGGCACTCCCAGGTGTGGGAAAATCCTCGGGGGAAAAGCACCATCAACAGAAAATACAGCAGACCTTATAAGAGACAGCTGACGTGGCAGATCCTACAAAAGCTTGTCTGCAGTATCTGAGCGTCTTTTGTTCCCTAGCCCCATTCTTTCACCTGGCAGCTCACAGATTAAAAGACCTGAGAGATGTTCCTGTCACAGAAGACTTTTCCTCAAAAGGCTCCTAAAAGGAGGAGGGACCAGGGTAATGCAGGGTCCACTACAGGGGATGCATAGCAGTGGAAGCTTTACCCTTCTAATAACAACTCCCCTACTTTCCTGGAAATTCTCCCTAACCCTATCCCCTCGCTACCTGCAGAGTGATAACAAAGCCAACATTGTCCATCAAGTCGCAATCTGAAGTGACTCAGTTATTCTCAGGAGCTTTGTGTTCATTTTTTCAGCCTGGCATCCTAAGAAAACAAGGTTTATGTCATCATATTGCCTGTCATATGTCTTAACTGTTTGTGCCTTCCTATTAACTTTTGAATTACACCATACTGGGGATACAGGGCTACGAGAAATTGAGTTTCTTGGATAGAAATTGAGTTTCTCTAAGATCAGTAAACCTGCCTTTGATTGGGTAGGGCAGAGACTCCAGTTCATGTCTCTGCTGAGAGAAAGGCTAAGAGCAGAGTCAGCACTTATCCCTGCTCTTGGGCCTGTCCCAGGCAATCAGCACACGTGTGTCACCCCACCAGACAGCACCACTCATCGTGCTTCTTGTCCTGCTGGTGAGCAGAGGATGGGAAGGGGGGATGAGAGTGCTCTGTGGGGAATGGGGTCGGGTGGAGGGCTGAGCTGGACTTCAGTGGAGAAACACATCATCACAAGTCTGGCCTCATACTCAAGAAAACTTATTTTCTCTGCCAAATTGCCTGTAACTTCATGACACATCATCAAGGACAAATGACAATATTTATCAAGTACTCGCTGAATCCAGAATGTAGCTACACACAAAGGAGCAACCAGTTAGAGAATTCATCCATTAGATTTGTTACAGCAACTTTTTCTTCTTTTTTGCCTAAGCAATGGAAAAGTCATGTTGAAGTCAATTTATTTCCTAATGTCACCACTTTCTAGGTCTGCACAATTAATGCAGGGTTTCTTGAAACAAGTAGAAAGCGTGTGATGAATCAAATGTGAGCACTCGGGAAACAGCACTCCCACAAGACCACAAGGCTTGGCTGTGGAGTCAGTTTGTGACATTGGTTACAAGCACTATACACCCCAAGTGTGCTCTGCAGAGGCATTTTTCTGTATCTACTGACCAAACTATCCATTTTAAAGGAAAAGTGAAGGGACAAAAAAAAGACCCTTTTTTGCTGTACACCACATGGTAAATTTCATTCGTCCCATCCCAACTGCTTCTAGTGACAGTGGAGTGTTTGTCTGAATTTTTAACAGATGTTTCTAAGTACTCTTGTCCACTTCTCTCTCCTGAGGATTTCTGCAGTGGGATAGCTCTAGATAGTAATACAAGCAATGCTTGTAAGAGGCTCTGGGGATAAATCTGTAGACGCTGCATCTAGGATGGGTGTGGGTATGGGTCCAAGCCTTATGAAACTTTGTAAATATTCTCTGAAGAATAGCAAGCTGGACTGACCCTGCCTGCAGATGTTTCTGAGCTTACCAGCCCCACAGTGAAAAGCAAGACAGCTTACAGATAACTGCAACACTCCTGAAACAGCCCAAGAGCAAGACTTAAACTGAAATTTATAAAAGCAGGGGTATACTGGAGCAGAACAGAATAATGCAAAGGATGATGTGTGATGGTGTAACACAATTTCAATTCAAAATACCAAAGGTGCTTCAAAGGGGACCAGTTGGGGCTGAGGCAGAATTTCCCAGATGTCGGGTTGCCCTTGGGAACAAGCACACTGGATTCACTCGACAGGTGTGGAGGTACTCAGAAGTCAGTCAGAACACAAATTACTTTAAAAAAAATAAAATCTCTGCTTTGATTTTTAAAGAAAGTGAGCATCCTGCGTTAACCCCTGGCAAGGAGGCAGTGACGTCTGCCTGAGTTTGTACACAGCCTGAAACAATCAGCTAAAGCATGCTCATGGCTGCTAGTTTACATTATCGAAATGGAACCAGAGCTGTTTAATTCTAAAATGAAATCTATTAAAGCTATTGTCAGTGTTTCACAGCAGCTGAAACTGTTTTTTTAAAAGGTCAGTCTACTAGCTAGAGAGTGAAAACAAGCAAGGCGGCTGTGCCAGCCCTTCAGACGCGGCTGCATCCTGCAGTCTGGTTTTGCATTCCCTTGAATGTCGGGCAAGGAGCAGCAGCGAGGTCCCAGCGGAGCCCGCCTGCCCTGCCAGCGGCGGGGACAGGGACAGGGGGACAGGGGGCGCTCAGAGGAGGCTCCAGCGGGAGCCCCACCGTGCTGCCCCCACCGCAGCACGCTGCACCCACGCCTTGCCGGGCAGAGAAAGGGATGGCTGCAGAGGACGCCACTTTTTTGTTCAACCCATTCAGCTTTGTGGCCGCTGTGTCATTCACAACAATACCACAGCCCTCCCCCACATCCAGAAAACCCATAAAAAACCCAACCTAAGAACCACTTCCCCCACAAACAGCATAGCAGAGCCCCAAACACCCCCACAGCTAGCACAGGCCTAGTATTTGCTGTCGTCTTCTGTACTGGCATTTCTGTTAACCCCTTTTGTAAGATCATTTGACTCGATTTCAAAATTCCTCATTCTGAAAAACACTTGTTAAATATTGGCCCTGACTGCTGCACAAACTGATAGCTTGATAGTCATAATCCACAAGATATATTTAGCCTCACAAACTCATCATCAATGGATCTTGAAAGCATTGTAGCCAACCGACTGGAAACCACATGCAATACAAACACATAATAGAACTTTTAATGTGCAAAGAGACTAAACAAAAAGATCCTTGACCTTCTTGCTTTCCCTTGCATACCATTATCCCCAGTGAGACAGCAAATGGAATGACGTGGAGAGCAACAGCTACCAACAAGCAACTTTGGAAGCCAATTTCTACAGTAGTTAAGCAGTTAATGACGTTAATCAGAATGATAACTTATTAAATTCTATATTTATGCAAATAGCATTTTGGCATATCGTACAGAGACCTGAGTAGCAGAGCTTGCCAGGGAAAGGTCCCAACATCTTTTCTGTTTACCATTTTGGGGTTTTAATGCCATGTAAAAGCATCTGCAATGGTCGGAACATCAGACAAACCACACTTAAATAAAATGCTACAGTCACAAATTAATATCCATTATTCAAAATAGATTAATGAACGAATTGTTGAATTCTTAACCTTTATGAAGCAGAGATTCATCTCTGCAGCCACATCCAATCTCTGCCATTACTTTTTTAACAAGAGACTTTTCTTATAGACCTTCCTAAAATAGGCAACAATTATTAAACAAAGAAAATAACAGGTAGCCCTCCCTGTCTCTGTGCTACAGTAGCTAGGGAATATATGGCACAAAAATATAAAGTAACAGAGTAGTTTATGACTGATATGAAAGCACATTATCCATGTGTAATGAGATGAATCAGAAAAACTGCAGTTCAGGGTAGGCAGAATTTACAGTAATCTTAGTTTTGTAAAATCAGTGTGGAAAACTTATTGCTTTCCAAGAGAAATAGCTGGGAACTTCTTGGTTCTGGGTTGTGTTTAAATTCAACAAGGATGGAAGAAGCAGGGATTGGATGAACAGCTATGAATTGCACTTCTAATTGCTTTCAAGATGTCAAAAAGAACATCAAGATGTGATTATGCATTTAGTTTCCCCTTTGCTTGATTCTGTTGTTTAGTAGAATTAAATTCTGCACAGATTTCACCCATTCATTCAGTTCCTTCTCTATCTTGAGGAAAATGAGATGGGAACCATTTCTGCAAGATGTTGGGTAAAATGAGTAATTCACGAATTGAAATGGTACCTCTGTTTTGAAAATCAATAATATTGCTTATACAGAAGCCCTAATTGTTGATTTATTTATGTAAATATTTTGGTATCTGGGTACCTTTTCTTTGTTTGTGCAAACCTCACAACGCAATGTTCAAATATCTCAGGAAAAATAATTGCCTTTTTTCTCCCCTTTGGGTACAAATTTCTATGTTTTAAATGAATGTGCAGGTTTCCTGTTGCTGCATGAAGCCTTCATTTCAAAACACCAACTAATTCTAGGTTTAATTAAAACAGAATGTTTTATATCACAAACACTTTTTTTTTACAGCACATATCTTCTTCACCTTAATGTGATTGCTGCCTATTAAGAGAAGAATAATTTTTAAAAATTAATTTCATGAAATAATTCAAAGTTTTACAGCAACTCACTTTATAGAGGGAACTTATGCAAGCACCGGAGCCTTTCCAGAGAAAACAGGATTCTCCACACCTCCCTCTGGCTTTTCTCCCTACTGAATGCCGTGGCCTTCACTCAACCAAAGGAAATGAAAGACAGACTGAGACAACAGCATCACGTGGGTGAAGGTCAGATTGATTTTCAGCTGTGTGGTGCTGTTTTATCACCCTCAGGACAAAAGTTAAGCCCTTCATTGTTTTTCATGTCTGCTTTAACAGAGCAACTTTTTTTTTCCCCTGAAATTTTGGTTGGGGTCCATACCACTAGACTTATCAAGGATAGCCTAATTTAAAACATTTGTGAAGTTCTTCCATCTTCACAGTAAAATCCAGAGCAGCCCACACACCACAAAATTTCCATGAGTTTCCTCTATTCCCTGTGTACAAACAGTGGCTCCTTCAAACTACGGAGCTTTCTGCAGTGACATTGCCTGACAGCAGAAGCAGAGTGGGCTGCAGCTGCTGGCTGTTTGCAATGATCCTGGGCACAGGAGAAGAGCAGTTGCTATCTCAAAAGGGGCAAGTTCACAAATTGTTTTTTCTCCCCATCCTCCCTTCCTTTCCTCTCCTCTCTGCTCAGAGAGGCCAAGCTCTCTGAGAGCAGAACCTCCCGCCTGTCACTCGGCAATCCAGACATGCACAGCCAATTACTGGGGCAGCCTCTGGAAAAACAGGGAGTTTTGCTAACTCTGATTGCACTTTTTCCAACTCCAGTGCCACTTACAAAAATCACTGTCTCCCAACTTGCTGTTAAGAATTGGCTTTCCTCATTTCTCTTCTAATTGAGAGAGATTCTCCCCAAAGTAATGATGTTATTTTCAATAGTCAATTTTAGCTAGTCATGTCTTCAAAACTGAACTGATTAACCTAAAATGAAACATTTTGTACATCACAGATACATATCTGAGAGAAAGCATCTTCCCTCCCATTTCCAGTTTTCTGGCAGACAAAAACTCACTATTCTCTCATTTAAGCTATGAGACAAAATCCTACTCAGTTTAATTTCCTTTTGTTTTAAATGTTGGATTGAATTTGTCTTATTTTGTGAGAAGAGTGCAACAGGATGTGACTGCCTCCTAAAGATAACAGTCTATCCTCCATAAAAAGCAAGGAATACTATCTGCTTTATTTAGATGTACCAGAGGCCTGGTCCCAGTCAAACCCAGTCACACTCAATACCATTGAAACTCCTTGGAATACAGTTGCTACATGAAACTGCTCTTGTAAAACAAACCATGACAAGTGTCTGTAAGAGAGGAAAGAGTTGTGAAGAGCTGTAAGGTGACATCAAGCAGCTATCCAGGTTGGATCTGGATGAGGTCTGAATGCAAATTAAATCATTTTCTGGGTTTTGTGAACAAAGATTTGACTAGCATATGTATTTAGTTCATCTGAACCCAGCTGGGTCTGCAGCAGTGTGATTTCTCCCAGCACCCCAAGGTGATCTGCCAGTCCCCACAGGATGGTTCAAGGAAAGCTCTGCCCCAAGGAAGAGCCAGCACTGGACAATGGAACAAGAGAGCAACTGCAGCTGAGAGTCAAGGAGAAACCACTAACACAGCAAGGTGGCACTTAAATGGATAAACTGTGAATAACTGTGTTTCATGTGAGGCTGGGAAAGGGCCAGTGCCAGCACAACAACACAGAGAAGACTGCTGGGAACAAGATGCAAAATGGGACAGTCCAGAAAGGAGCAAGAGGGGAAAAGCCTTCAAGGCAGAGACACATGCACAGGCAACAGGAGACGAAAGGGCAGAGAGCAGCCACCTCAAGCACACAGCCAGACCTCACAAAAGCACAATCCCAAATGGTGCAGATACAGACCACAAGCTAAGTACTACCATAAATAACTGTCCTAGATGCATGTTGGATTTTTAGCTGGTTTGGGCTTGGTTGGTTGCTATGGTTGATTGATGAAGATTGAATAATGTACTTCAAACCTGCTTACACTACTCTTGGAGTCCAGTAAATTACCTCTATACAGTTTTCCTCAAAGAAAATAAATACAGGTGTGTGTGTTTATATTTCTGTAGACTGCAAGTTCATAAAGGAAATTTACTCTACTTCTGTCTTTCCAAATTTTCTAATGAATAATTAGTAGATGTAGATTTCTAAAATGACCATTTAGTATAAACTATATCAAATCTCATTTATTTTAAGAGATATCATTAAGTACAAAGTCTGCATGAGTGAACTGAGTTCACTGTAGAGGAAGTGACTGGGAATTATGTTCAAAAATCTATTCAAATGTTTAATGTAACAGATTCCCTGGAGAAGAGAAAAGCAATGGGTTTCTTCAGCCTTTCCTTATGTCCTCCTCAGCAAGTGTAACAGTAATTGAGTAGCAACAAAAAGAGGAGCCAAAAAGTCTTTCATCATTATGGCTGAGAACGATTTTCAAGGAAGGCTAAGGAAGAGATGGACCCACACGCCAAAAAATAATGCTTTCAAGAGGAAGTTCACTCCCACCATTACTGATGGCACCAATAACAAAACCCACCTGGATTAAAGACCTTGGCTCTTCCACCAATTTCATGCATGTCATTAGGCAAATCAGTGCAGCCACAGTAATTTTCATCCAAAATAACTGAGGGTATTTATGGGGAAGGTCTTGAGTTCTCCCCCAAACACTGACCTCTCGTTCCCCTCATGTTGGCATAAAACTTGTGCAGCTCCAGAGGGCACCAGATCTGGGAGCTTCACAGACTAAAAATCAATCCCTTTAATTGTCAGCAATGTCAGCTCCCAAAGACAACACAAACCTTTTACCAGCATAAGGCAGGAGATGGAAGGCAGGAAGGAAGCAGTCCAGTAGCAGTCAAGACTTAAGCCAAATTAGAATGACAACTTTTTAATTTCATGATGATAAAAATACCAATTTTTAGGAAGGGGAACAATTGTCAGGAAGGGGTTGCAAGAATGTTTAAAGATTACAAAGTGCCTAAATGCCCTACAAAGTATTTAGCGTGAACAGACCAAGTGCCTTGAAAATGCCAGATCAATTTTTCATTAGCTAAGACAATGAAAATTGCTTGTAATAAGCAAGATGTTTGAATAACATTACCTATATTTAATACATGTAATTTACTTAAATTTCTAGTGAGTATATTTTCAACAATTTTAAATTGAATATGAAATTATAACATTTACCCTACTATTAAAAGTGCCTATTAAAATTACTTACACGAAACAGCATTCAAAATGTACACGCTTGCTGTCAAAGCTTTGAAGGAAGTCAGAAGCTGCTTGGACCTCTGATGGAGGTCCTCTGATGTGCAAGCCCAGCTTGGAGAGCAACAGCCTCTCCAGCAGGTGCAGAGAAAATATTTCCCTTATTCAGTTTATTTGAGTGGTTCAGTCCAATACGCGGTTTGCTGAGAACAGAGGAACCGCTTGGCAGATGATCCCTAGTTTGCTTCTTGCCAGCCTACTGCAAAGAAAGGCGTGAGACGCCCACGGAGCACCCAGGCATGCGGCTGAGGGTGCCCCGGGAGGACACGTACCTGGCTGGGTCCCTGCTGCTCCCACCAGCCAGGGCCCCGGAGCCCGCGGTGCCGGCCGGCTCTGCAGGCAGGCCCAGCCCGCGCTCCGCGCCCAGGGCCCACGCTGGATGCTCCAGCAGGCGCTCCCAAAGCCAGCCAGCTGAAGAGGACCAACCCATGCTGGCACGTTTCCCTAAAGCCAGCCGGCACCAGGGGGTGGAGGCTGCTTTCTGGCTTCCCCAAGCCTGGAGCACAGTTAATAACATGCCAGCTGTATCTGCAGACAAGCCAAGTTTAATGAGGCTACAACAAAAGCATTCAAATATGCACTACAGAACTTCTGTGGGGATTTTTTCTAGAGCTTGTTTTTAAAAAATGAAAGATAGGAATTCTTGACAATGTTTGTACACACACTTCCTTCGTTTTTAATTGATTTCGTTTTAATTATATGCCGCAAATTCAAAGAAATCAACATTAGAAAGACTTGTTTAATCCCACTACTTCCAACAGCAAAATTATGCTGTGTGATGAGTGCTTGAAATGCACTGCTGGTTGCTTTTTTCTTAATAAACATTGAAGTCTTAATTGTTTTTCCCCTACATGGCCAGACACCATGTTTCTGTCTGCCAGGCCTTCACACTAGGACAAGTCCTCGCCTCCTGCTCGGGAGCCAGGACAGACACACCAGCGTGACCACATCTCTGGCATAAGTGATGGAGGAGATAGCTGAACCCAGCACTCTCCTACCAGCCATGCCTCACCACATCCCTCTTACTCCAGGCCAAGGTACATGAGATATCAACAAGGGGATTGTAAACAGGGCCTTAGAGATGAGAGGGAGCAGCAAAAGAGGCCTGCTCAGACATGAGGGGATGGAGAAGGTGGGAAAGGAGCAATTGCTCACTGTCTCCTTCACCAGAAGAGCCAGAAAGTATCACATGAAAGCAGGTGACAAAAGTGAAGTGAACAAAAGGTGATGCTTTTCCCCAATGTGTAGTTGAACTCTGCGTTCCCACCACAGGAAAAGCTAACTGCACGTCAAAATGGAAACTCATGGAAGAAGATTGTCAGAATAATTTAAATAAAAAACACCACAAAGTGCTTAGGTAAGTTTGTTGACAGCTGGGAAAACATTCTGGGGAAACAGCATGATGGGACCATCAGGCTGGCTCAGTACAGCCATCCTTATACAAAGAGCACTTGCACAATTGTCTGCAATGGGATAGGGGAGGAAACCAGGAAAAAACTCCAAACTCTCAGTGCATCTCTTTTTCACTGCTTACATGTGCAGTCTGAAGATCTCAATGGCTCTGAATCTGCCAAGGCTGCTGATATGGCCATCAGTTTTGTCCCTCAACAACCCACAGGAAGGCAATGCATGCCCTTCAGCAATGTCCTAGCCAGAAATAATCCATGCTCTTGTCTGAGACAGGACAACCCCAGCATATCCTCCATTCACCTCTATAAGGCTTTATTAAAGGCCACTTTGTAACAAGCACATATCTATTGTAGTCTCCAGGCTATCCTCACTGCAGTTCTGAATTGAGTTTCATATACTGAGTTCTGTCTACAACCCTCTGAATGGTGGGATCTGCTTATGGCAAACAGGGATCCTCCTTCCTGTAGGCACAGCTGCTCTTGTAGCTCTCACCAGGCTCCAGCCTGGGAAGGAACTCCTTCCACTGAAACCTCTCCCTTCTCTTTTTTTTTTTTTTTTATAAAACCCATTCATTATTGACTTAGATTTCTGTATGCTGAGACCCCCACACTCCTCCCTCTGCTGTACCATGGCAATGGATTACCCTTGCAGAAATCTGAAGCAAGAGGAGAAGAGGAGGTGGAACTCCAGCACCCCTGGTGCCCCAGAATTGCTGCATGAGGCCTGAGCTGATGCAGGGGAGCAGCTCCCCTGGGCAGCTCCTGCTGCACACAGGAGCTCCACGGCCAGCACCCAGCACAGCTCTCGCTTCACAGCATTTGGGGTGCCTTGGCCTGTGTGCATCCCATGTGCAGCAAAAGAGAAGAGACCGGCTTCTCAGCCAGCCAGGGCAACCTGTTAAAGATCTCCAAAGGACACCTTTCCTTTAAGAGGCCTCATTTGAAACATGCACCCACTTTCTGTTTTTATCCACTTCCATGCATACCTGTGCTTACTTTGCAGACTACTTTTTGAACTAGATAGAAGCAGATAAAAGAACTCAATTAAAGTAGTAAGAATGAAACAGTCCCTTGCCAATACAAGCAGGCTAACTTGTCATCCTCAGCTCCTCACTGGGCCATATGTTTAAAAATGACAAGGAAAATGGCCTTCCTGTGTGAAAAACATATGCTGCTTGAGGAAAGACATCATCATGGCTAAGAAATTTTTGTGCAGCCTCAGAATGCACAGACAGGCCATCAGTGACTGCTGGCTATGTGGGGGCTGAGAAAGGGGCGGGGAGAGCTCATTACCTCCCTCCTGCCAGGGGTTTTGGTAACGTGCAACCAAGCCGGCCGCAGCCGTGCTGGCAGCGCTCCTATCTGCACACACAGTGCCTGGTGCTGCCTCCCTCGCCACCATCCCCAGGGGGCCGGCACAAAGGTGGCTGTGGTGATTTGCAGGGATGGCGCCCGGCGCACTGGCACTCTCTTATCAGCGAGCGCACTGCCCAGCCCGTGCGCCGGCTCCGCACCGAGATGCTGTGGGCTCCCGCTCTGGGACACCCTCCGTGAGGCTGCACCCCCCAGCTGGGTGTTTACGGCGAGCAGGCATTGTTTGAATTCACATATCCCCCACCATAAATCCTTACAGGCACTGGTGTGCCTGCAGAATCCAGGAGAGACAGAGAAAGGAGCGCTGAGGCTCGGCCCCGCTGACGCCTCGCCGTGCCGAGGGGCTGAGCGCAGGGTGGCACGCCCGGGCTCTCACCTACCTTTGCTGTGGATGACCCTCTGATCTGAGGGGTGGGCAGCGCTGTCGGGGAGCACAACACTCAGCAGCACTTAGTCAGACACAACACACACTGAACTGAAGCACATTTGCCGTGTGTAGGGGCAGAGCCAGCGCTGGTGCCTCAGCACGCACTGCACGGGATGTGCTGCGAAACGTCGGCATGGTCGGGGGTGCTGTAGGCCCTGTTTGACATGAGATTTGCAGCTGTGCTTCTGTTTGTCTTCAGCTTCCCATTCAGATGTGGGACTGTGCTTTATGTTCTACACAATAAATATGCATTTCACTGAGCACCTGCACAGCAAGCCATTCAGCACAGTTCCTTATCAGCAAACTGATTTTCTGGCACGTGCAAGCAGAAGTCCTTGAAAAAGCTTCTTTTCAGGCTGGCTGGGAACCTCTAGGTAAACTCAAACATCACCTATGGGATGACAGCAGTCAGGGAAGCCAGACCCCAGACCACCCAGCCATGTGTACCCCTGAAACAATGGGGGGTTTCAGAGCTCTCAGCACAGAGGGCACAAATACCAACTGCAGGGAGATGTGCAGCACCTGGGCACTGTGGCCAGGGTGGCTGAGGAGCCCTGGGGAGCCCTTGTGCTGTCCCTGCACCTGGAGAGGGGACATCTGTGACAAACTAAGGACAGGAGCCTGCACTTGAAGCCCTCCAAGTGATTGACAATAAAAACACTGCCCCGGTGCCCATTTCAGATCTGGACAGCAAGAACTGAGGACTCCAGGGAAAATCCATGTTTTTACAGTTTGTGATACTATTGAGCTTTTCTGGTGCCAATTTTAAAACACTGCTATGACCTCTGGAAAGAGGAGAAACTGCATTTCAGCACAACAACGCAGAAAAGAACAAAAAAAGGAAACTTGTTATTTTTTTAAGCTTGAAACACTAGTCAGGTTAAGAGAAAGGAGCAGAATTCTGGCAAGGACAAGAGCACTCAGACTGAACCACAACACAGTAATTAGGGCCAGTAGGTCATTAGACACACAGCTGTATAAACTAGGTGTATAATTAAGTTTCCACACTGCTTTTTCACAACTGTATTTCAGTTTCTTTTGTAGAGGACAATCAGTAATTCATTAACTTAAAGATGTAGCAAAAGCAGCAGCAAAAAGAGAGAAAAAGGACTAATTTGCCAATCAGGTGCAAACAAAGATTACAATTTTGGAAAGGGCTAGTTTTGGAAATGTATATAAGACATCTGTATTTGTCAGTGGGAAGTAAAAAATGCCACCTGACAAAAACATTTATGAGACATTGTCACTTGTTGACAAGCTGCTGTATATGTGTTTCTGGATAAGCATCCCGCAAATGGGGTTGCATGGCAATTATAATTCTTGTAGCAGGTGAAATAAAAGAAAATTCAAAATTATACACTAGCATGAAACAGTTACAGTACCTCATTTCAAAGGTAAGCCTACAAGTTATAGGGCATTTAAAAGAAGCAACTGCAAGACTTTAATTATAAACTAGTTCCTACCGTACAGTAGTTTAGAAAAATCAGCTGCTTCCAAGCTGGCAATATCCATATATAGCTCTGCTGCTGTTTGAAACAGACAACCTGTAAAGTTATCAACAACAGAAAGGACCTCATGAAATGCTCAGAGACCCAGCCAAAACCTACTTCTGTCCGCTTCACTGATGTGCTAATTTGCTTTAAAACCTCTACATTCACTTGAGAATCTGAAGAAACAACTTCACCTGAGACTATTCTGACCCATGGAAGGAAAGGGGTGAAGGAAGCAAAACAAAACCACAGTAAAATACTGGAGCTAAAGTCAGATTAATGCAGGATTAAACACACAAGCCAAATGACAAAACTTGTGTCTTTTTAGCCACTTTTTGTCAGACAACAAACCACCTGGCACCAGCTACCAGACAATGATCTTTCACAGAATAGTTTCTTGATGTAGGGAGCCTCTGGTGCTTGTTGTTGGACACAGTAAGTTGTAAATCCACATGTAGTTCTTTACTCTTGTCACTAATGCTGTAAGACAGCATCATGCTACACCTACACTGTAACAGCAGCATGCAAAAACACATTAAAAAGGCTGCACATGATGCCAATGGCAATTACTTAGCCCTCTCTAGTTTAGGGAATATGGGATACCAGTGAGTTTTAAAGTAATTTTAAAAGCTTAACACATCCAGTGTATACACTAGGTGTTTTTATTTGTTCTCAGAGTATTTTTCAAGATGCTGCTGCTTAAGGAAACAGTTTAAGGCACTGTTTCCAGGACTGCTGCAGGAGTGCTTGTTTCTGGGGGCAAGCTGGGAAACAAGGGAAGATATAAGCCAGTAAGGAATTGTGATGTTCTTTTGGTACAAGCTGCCCCCATTTAGGCCCTTTTCAGATCCCTGTAGACACTGGGAACATACAACCTGCAATCACAGACATCAGTCATGAGCAAAAGGTATAAAAGGCACCTCATTCTGTCAGAAGGAGAACATCTCTACTACACTGACATCAAAAGGAATGCCATGCACCTATGCTACCAGAGATGTCTAGATTTACTCAGTGTTTTGTCCTCAAAGAAACAAGTCTGAAATACATGAAAAAGCAAGGAGGGGAATGGCTGTTTGTTACTTCCTTACATGTCAAAGCAGCTGTGTTCAAACTGTATTATAACTTCAGCACGCTGTAATGAATTTCTAAGGGATTCCAGTGAAATAGATGGTTTATCCTGTTCTTTGGAGTGATCTCTTGTAATCCTGCAACACTCCTGAGCTACAATACCTTCCTAACTTCAGCATCCCAGAGGAAGTCATTAGTTATGTTGTATTATCAGCCTGGTGATATTATCACTACAAATATTACCTGTATTGATCTGGAGCCATGTAGACATGACTGAGAGCCCTGCTTCAGATTAAGACATGAAAATCTAGCTTGCCAAGAGGTCAGGCACTGCATTACACCCTCAGGTGTGTCAGGCAGGTATCACAGGGAAAAGGAGTGCAGGGTCGCTAAGGACACAGGCAAAGAGCTCTTCTTGTAGGGTAAAATCTTAAAATTCAACACACTTTCTAAGGAGGTCTTAGGTTTTCACCCAGGAGGTGCAAGCCTTTCTAGATGAACTGAACAAAGACACACATTTTGCATGCTTTCCTCAAAAATCCTCATGATTATAAGACCATGTCATCAAACTGGTGTATCTGAAAGGGTTGTTTTTTCCCCAAGGTAAGGTATGTAAATATCTAGCAATATTCCAGATTGTCTTCATGGAAACATTCTCATTCCAAAATATATGAGTGCAATCTTCCTATTAACTTTAAATCACTTCAGGACACTAGATTAAACTAAATAGAAAACATACACTGTAGTTCTGGAACAAGGATTATCCTCACATGGAGACAATTAGCACTTATTTCATGTATATGCAGATAGTTATATGGTGCCTTTTTGGGACAAAATGTCTTTGTAAATCATCCACACATGTGAAGACATTAAAAGAAGACAAAATTATGCTACCTGCAATCAAGAATAGCAATGGGAATACTGAAAAATTATTTTGATAAATCCCTAAAAATATAATTTATATTTCTTAGTCTCACTAAGAGGATACTACACTGAGGATAAAAAAAAACCTGAGGTGTGAAAACACTGACTGAATTTACATTAATAGAATCTCTAGGTTGCTATGTTTTAATGCAGATTTGCCTCTGGAAAAGAACTGCTCCTTTTCATAGCACTGCTGTCACCTGTCATAACCTTACACTCCTGCTCTGGAGTCCCTGTCAGCGGTGCCCACTGCCCTCTGCCATTGTGCCATTACAGCTGTTTGGGGACCACACAAAGAACCAGATCCAAGCAGACTTTGGGGCTAAAAAGAGCCTCTTTTTGTGGGGCTCAGCCCCAGCAGCTGTCCCAGCACAACTGAGGAGAGCGGGCAGCGATGGAGCAGCAGCTGCCCAGGGCGCTTCTTCCTTGGAAAGGACCAGGGTCCGCATGGGCTCTGCCCTTTGCCTTCCAGCTGAGAAAACAAAGGGTTTTCTGAATAGAAAGTTACATGTTCTTGCTTACTCCCCTGCAGCACAGTGCCATGTGCAGAAGTCTCAGGCCATTGCTGTGGCTGTCAGCTGGCTGGGAAATTACCCTGCAAGAAGTGGCCTTTCGATTTTATGCACTTCCAAGTTTTAGCCTGTGCAGGGCTTAAATGTGAGTGCAGAGCAAGGAGCCCTGGGGGCAGGCTTAGGACTGCAATCCCTCCCCAACTGCAAGCATGGGAAAAGCCCCAATATCCCTCTGTCCTTCCTCCCTGCAAGCAGGTGGGAACAAGAGCAGAATCCTCCCCTCTGCAAGCCAGAGTGAGACAAGGGAAGGTGCTCTTGGGGTGAGAGTCAGACCAAGCCAAAGCCTCCATCTGACCCTCCCTCCCTTGCTGTATTCCATCCCCTGTATTTCTTCTTGGCTGATCATTTTATTTATGCCCAAAAAGGAGAGCAGAAAACATAGACTAATTACAAAACAAATTAAGTGGCCAGGAGGAATATGCACTCAGGGGAAAGATGATGGGATACTGCTGCACCAGAGAAGAAACTAACCACTAACCCTTCTGCCAGCCTTGACCTACCCATCTGCCATAACAGTAACTGCCTAAAATAATTTAGATGAGTGTGGAGGAAGACGTGATGGCAGAGTATTGAACTCTGGGAAGGTGAAAGATAAGAATCCCCAATTTAAATACATATGAACATATTCTGTGCTCCCCCTCCTAAGATTTTATTTAATCTTTGGTAAAATCTGCAAAGCTTTTTCCTACCCCTGTAAATCGGCTTAGCGTGCTCAGCTGAGTACCTGCTGCTACTGCTGGCCATGCAGAGGCAGCCCTGGAAAAGCAAGGTATGTTGCAATTGTTCACACCAGTGCTCTGAGCTTGTTCTTACTTTACAGAAAGTAAAATCAAGATCAGCGTAGGCTGATGCCATCCTCACTTCCAGAAAACTCAAAAGGCAATGTAATAATAACCTAGGGAGAATGCTGTATTTTTAGGGTGGGATTACAGAACTCTCACTATGAATTTTCATCTCAGAAATCATCATGTTCTTTTAGGGGTTCAGAGGGCTTTTTTCCTGGGAATTTTGCACACTTCAGTCATTTAACTTTTTTAATCTTCCTACATTTGGAGAGAGAGGGAAAAATACCTGCCTGAAACTTCTAGCATTAAAAAACCCCACAACATTTTTGTCTAACGTAATTACTGACATATTCCAATTGGAAAGCTGTTGCTTTTATTTTAATTTTATTAAAGGAGTGAACAAAGGCTACCCAAGGCACCACAATAAAATTACATTAACTGTAAAATTACATTATTAATTCTTTAATCTCACTTGAGGCCTCAAGCTGTTGCTATGTCCAATTACCCAGCTAACCACCTGTCAGAACTGTAAAGCTAGTTTAACATTACCTCCAGGACAGTTGTGTGCCCTGTGTTCAGTCAGGTCTGCCAGTGAATCGAAGTCCTGCTGACAGTTATCGCAGGTGTAAATTGACTCATCCTCCATGTCTTCATCTTCCTCATTTCTCTCTTCCTGGCTCGTCACACTGTTCCTCTCTTCCAGGGCCCGGCTGTCCTTCGCTTCGCTCTCCAGCTCTCCTCCCAGGCCACCTGCCAACAGCAAGAACATCTCTAAGTTTGAAAGGTCTGAAAAATAAGAGCTTTAAGAAGGATGTTGCGCTTATTAAGATACATTTAATTACAGCCGCTCTCACATTATTCCCGACACCTTTCATTATATTAATGTGGTTTTTATATCATGTGGTGCAACAATTCTCAACTGTATTCTCTGCTGCTTAGTGCGAATCCTGCAAACGCTCTCTCCTAATCTTCTCTGGTGGGTGTATAGCGGGAGCCTCTAACTCTGTCATATAAAGTTGTTAGTGTTTTATCACTTAACCAGATTCTCAAAGCTTTAAAAATTGGCAAGATTAATTACAGCCCACAAAGAAAAGGCATGTGCTGAATTTTAATTCTCAGTGCTCTCCTCTTCCCACCGCCCCCAAGCCCCAATATTAGTAACAACAAGCGAAAAAGATGCTCTAGCTGAATATCCCAAAGCACACACGTACCCCAGGACATGAGAGGTCTTGCTGAACTAATGAGAGGCACTTGGTTGGGCAGATGAGCCTGACATTGTGCTGACCTAGCTGAGAGCAGATACAGTACATCTGACCTTCAGGTCTCTCCAATATTTTTTATCTTGGTCTGTGGCCAGAGTGTGGGCTAGCACATACATCTTTGCCAACCCCCCCCAAGTTTTTATCTGCATTTGTGAACAGGGAGACTGAGTGCTCTGACAGCTCCAGAAACTCCCCAGTGTGGGGGGCCGAGCACCACAGGGCAGTGCAGGTGGCAGCTCCACACAGGGGGCAGCTGGCTCTCCACTGGCCATGGCAGGAGAGGGGGGTGGCAGGACAGCTGCTCACTCCCCCCAGGACACCCCCAGTGGCTTTTGTGAGGGATAAGCTTGCAGCCACATCCTCCTGCCTCCAGGACACCCAGATGTGCCTGAAGCCAGTCCATGCAGCAGTGCAGACAACCCTTGCTTGGGCTCTCTGGAGAGGCCACAGAGCTGAAAATTCCCTTCTAAGCCCCTGCTGCCCTCTCATCAAGGAAAGCATCCATTATGCACACTAGCCATGGTGGCCAGGCTTTGGTGACCAGCTGAAATAGAGCTGTCTCTGCCTCTTCTGCACACAGGTTCCCCAATAGAGGTGATACAGCCCCAGGTGCTACACCTGCACTATTTCACTTGGCTCCACAAGAACTCATGCTCTTAATACACCCTGTCAGTATGATGGGAACACCTGGGAAGACATTCAGAAAGTGAAACAGAACCACAGACTGCCAGCAGAAGAGATCCTCACACACTGGCTGACCCCAAAAGCCCAGGAGCTGCTCTCAGCCAAGCAGGAGGGAGATGCCACCTTGTTGGTTTGGGCTACATTTGGGTTTTAAGCCATTAAGGAAGGACCAGCAAACAGAGAGATGAATTGTTTCTAAAATCAGTTCAGCACCAAAAAGATTAAGGACAACCAATGCTGAGAACATGAAGCTAAGCTGAAAATAAAATTTATTAAAGACAAAAACTGGTTACCAAAAGCACTGCAATTCAGACACACATGACTAGAGCTCTGCTATCACTATCCAGCCAGAGCACATTTCATACCATCTTCTGCTCTGCACAGGGTAACATAAATCAACTGGTGTAAAACACTCTGCAGCTTTCCATGGAGCACTCGTAACATGACGTGTCCTTTCAATTGCAATGGAAATATCAAAAATCAGAGCCTGCGTTGGTGTGTGCCTCCCTCTTAGCAGTTAACTGATCTGCACATTTTCAGATTCTTTAACTGCTAAATTATACATACCTTTCTACTACAAAATTTCCATTAAGGGCAAGATATAATATTCATCTTACCAAATCAGATATGCCACTTGCACAGCAGTAATGAATTTAAGGATTTAGCTATAAAAAGTACCACTCACTAAGCACTCCATATTGTAAGTCATCATCTCTACTATGTTTATTCAATAAAATGCCACTAGCTGAACCTCATGCTTTATAGATTCTTCCTTAAATAAAAATGTCTTGTAATGAAAAAACCCCACAATTCTGGTTCTCTTATATTACTACTTCACCAAATAGTATGTCACTGTTGGACCTATGCTAGCTTTGCTTTATTTCACACATTATTCAATGTATATATTCAAATTATCACTTACATTTTGTCATATTTACTTGGCACACCTTTATACAGTGTCTCATTCCAGACTACAATCACAAACATTTTAGCTCATTCAATCTTTTTAAAGCCTGTGTCCTGCAGACTTGATAGTTAATAAATCAGAATGTCAACTCTCCAGTTTTATGACAGAAACCTATAAAAAGAGTCCAAGCATACAAATGTAACCTAAAGAATTGGCACTTGTGTCCATGCTGCCTGCTGACAAAGGCCTCAGGGAAACACTTCTGAACTGACTTTGCCACAATCTGAAGAAGAAAGGTTTTAGGCAACTTTGGGCAGCTTTAAGGGACCTTCACTAATATTTTTAGCAGAAATTCTGTCTTTTGAGAGTTAACCTAAAGACCAGCTGATCTGCTGAGTACATTGTGACAAATTCATCCTTGGTTTTACTCCAATACTTCGTGACTACACCAGGGATAAAGCTGCTCGACCGAGTCCAACAATAACAAATAATTTAGCACACTGCTTTAGGAAAAGTAAATTGTACAATGTGAGATAAGAAAATAGATTCCCCACTGCAAAGCAAAATTCCAGAAACATTTTTTAATTCCCTGTTGAATGGGAAATCTGATCCTCTAGGCAACTTCTCAAAAGCATCGTTGCTTGACAGAGTTGTATGTCAAATAACACAAGAGTGAAGCTTGCAGAAATTACTTAGCAAATGCAACACTGCTTTACAATGGGATTTTTTTCTGGTTTTGGCAAGTTGAAGGAATTGTACATGTCTGCCACACCTCGGTGTTACTGTCCTTCAAACAAAATGGTCTTCAGATTCCTCTGCTGAGAGCTGCACACTGTGTGCTTATCTTGCTATTACCAAACACTGCTGAGAAAAATCTCTGGTGTTTCTTGGGTTTCTGACCTTTGTGTCTCCTGTTCTGAGCACAGGCTGCCAGCAGGGTGTGTGGGGTGCGGGCGGCCCTGGGGAGACGCTCTCTCCTTGCCCAGGGGAGCACAGCAGCCAGGGCAGTGATGGGAATGGGTGGTCCAGCCAGCAAGGAAAAGCTTCAAACGCAGCCCAGCTGCTCCCACAATGAGCTCAGTTTCCCTGATGAGGACAGCAGGCCACGAGCATTCCTCGGGAACTGGTTTCTGCAGAGCTCCGCTGCAGCAGTTCACAAATTTAACCTGCAATTTTCCTGCTGGCAGGAACTGCAGGAGCACCTTGCCTGTGGGTGCAAGAACACTGCCAGAGGGGTTTGGGTCACCACAGGAGGCCAAGGCACTGCTGGCACCACAAGCAGGGGTGGCTTTGGAGCTGGGGCTGGCTCTGAGGGGACACCTCTGTGCACCACCAGGCAAAGGGGCTTCTTGGTTGCCAGAGCCAACAGGACCTTCTGCAGTCTCCAAAAATCTGTAGCTGCCTTGTGGCATCAAGCACAGATAGATACATTTACTGCCACAGGTAATTTTTAAGCCTTGGATTTTAGTGAGCTTAATTCAGCAGTAAGTAGTTTTTATCTAGATTGCTTAAAAATTTTGCAATAACCACAGTTATCAACCTGGAGGAATTTGTGCACCAAGCACCACTGTGAGGACAGCACAGCACCACAGGCACACAGCTCACAGTGGTGTGGTGTGCTCAGCACAAGGCTGTGGGCAAATGCCAGCAGAAGGGAACTGCAGGCAGCACCAGGATAAATGATCACTGATTAGTTCCAAAGACGGGGTAACACTTCATTGTTATGAGTAATTTTTAAGTGATCCTGCCATATCTAATGATGGTTCTAACAATCTTCTTTTATGAGTAAGAGAAGATGCAATTTGAGAGGTCAGTCTTAAAAGTATACCTCACTACCCAAAATGTCAGGAAACGGGGTGAGGGGGCTTTTTTGTTTTTCTTTTCTTTTTTTTTTGACACCCCCTCCCCTCCCCCCTTTTTCCCTTGTAGCACAGTGGAAGGTCTGCAGGGCTTTACACAAGAAGAATATTTTACCCTATGACCTAAACAATCTGGCCAACAGTCAGGAATATGTTATTCTAATTGCCACTAAAGTTAATGTTGTTAATGACCCTTGGTTTTTCTATACAAGCCAGTTTATGCTCTAGAAAGTTACTATTTCAAAGGAGACATAACAAGAACTGGGAGTGTTCCTGCCTGACCTGGTGGTCCAAGGAATGTGGCAAACTTGGCAAAGCTGAAAAAGTGAATTCCCAAAGGCCCAGTTTGAAAGTTGCAGTCAGTAGAAATGCCTTCTGAGCTGTGTTCAAAACAGCTCTGTTACAGGAACAACGTGCTCCTGAAGCCAAATATTTGAAAACAGATTACATGTACCATGTTCAGCTCAAGTCAAGAGCAGATTTCCCTTGCTTCACAAGAGCAGATTTCCCTTGCTTCAGTCAGCTTGGGACACACAGCCCTGCCACCAGGCTGGGACTGTGCTTAGAGCTCAGCATGGCACAGGCTCAGCCCAGGACCACAGGGACAGCCCAGCCATGACAGGCACAGCAAACTGCTTTGGGGCTTTGGTTAGTGGGGCAGGACTGAAGGCAGAGCCAGGCCAGCGCCAGACTGGAAAGATGCTGATGCCTACCTACAATTTCCACTGAAACACTTGGAAATGGGTAACACCTTGCAACACATGGGCCAGAAAAATTGAAAAGAAACCAACCTCAGCTTATTTTTTCATCTGTGGAATCAATTACGGACAGTTAAAATTTTTTATTCTGTCAACACAATACAGGGTAGGCAAGCCTTTCTATCTTTGTGCCAGTAAATTTTCTGGGGCTTTTCTTTATTTTTTTTTTAAGCCTGTGGATTTTTGAAGCTGGGATTTATTTTAAATCTAGGGCTGCTCTTAGGAACATGTCATTTAGTGCAGGGTCATGCCTGGCTTTAAATAGGTCCAATTATGGGACTTCCATGAAGAAGCAGACACCCACTGATGCAGTGTTAGGCAGCACTTTCCATCCCAGAAACTTTGCCACACAGAGCTAAGGCTGCAAAGTCACACTCTGTAAAGCACCACATAAACAACTACACCACATGGACATGCACTGCCCAGGTCTGGCTGCTGGAAGGAAAAATGTAAAATGAAGAGCAGAAAAGAGGCATCTCTTTGCTCCTCACTCGGTCCAAACAAAAACAAAGGACTATGGTTATTTCTAGAAGTTTTCCTGAGATGCAGGACAAGTGACAAAAGTACTGAATAAACAAAAGCGAATTGCTGTAGGAGTGATGGGTGCTGGCAAACAACTGACACCTCCTGGGGCTTGGCAGAGCCCTGCAGTGCCCACCCAGGGGCGCAGCCTTCCTGCCCTGCGGCCGCAGGGCTACCCCAGCAAGACAAAAGGAAAGGAAATTTCATCCATAATTAGGAAGTGAGAACAAAAGAGACAAATTGCTTAAAGGAAAAGCCTAATCTAAACGTTCGTTAGCGAATGTTTTGCTCAGTGTCAAATGCCAAATCAGTGTGGGGGAGGTTTCTACTTTTAAGTGGTTTGTTACATTTTAGTATTGTCTTTAGCTCTGTAACATAGAAAGAGAGTCCGAAGTTCTCTGTACCTGTGATCAAAGAATGAAAACATGCCAAAAAGTCACTAGTGTTTCAGTAATTAACTCACAAACAAACTTAAACTGAAATCTTCATCGTAGGATGAATTCTTGCCTTTGCTGGGTATTCCCACTCTGTGACTCCTCAACATTTCAAAAAATGTCTTTTTTAAACACTTCTATTTTAAACACAGATATGTGTGTGTGCTACCTCTCAAAGGGCCAGGGCCCTCCTGTGAGCTGCTGTAACCTCTGCAACCATACCCACACAAAGCTGCCAAAAATCTGCTCTGGCCAAGCAAACCAGGTCAGAAAGTGTGGATTGCACCCCAGCCCCAGGACCAGGACCAGGAACCAAAGGCAGCTCATTCCACACATCAAATCATCACTATGTGCATCAAAGGCAAGCAGGTTTGGTCCTCCATCATGCAGTGCAGCATGCCACTTTCACATGGTGTCAAACCACATGTGGTAAAGAAAAAAGGTGCCTAGCTGATAAACAAAGAGTCAGAAAGGAATAATGCATGGAACACCACAGTATATTCATGCAATGGTAAATCACATGGGATGACTACACGACAGGGCAAGCAAGCAAAGTGCAGGCACACGATCCTGCTGACACTCAGCTGCCCTGCAATGCTCCTCTCAGGCTGAAGAGATCCACACATCAGATCTTGCCTTCCCTCAACAAGAGGAAAAAACAATCATAACACCAAAAAAAATTATTTGGTCCAGCATGTAGTTAATGGTGCTGGCCTCCTAAGACTTACAACTTAATAAAATTGATCTCACTGCAGTACTGTAATGAAGAACAGTAGGATAAGGCTACCCTCGAACCATGAAAATTGCATATTGTTACCTCCTCGTGCCCTCCTAGGGCTGTGGCTGCTGCAGCCCCTGTGAGCTGTCATTTGTCTGCCTCTGACAGCAGCTCCCACCAACAGGCAGCAACAGTGGCTGCAAGAGCTTCTTTTGGAAAGGCAAGGGAAGAGGGAGAGTGGTCAGTGCTGGGTATCTCTGCATAATAACCCATGGGATAAAGCACAGAGTACACCAGTAATACTGTTTTATGTGAAGGGTGTTAAGAATAAAATATACAAAAGTCAGAGATTTTAGGAAGCACACATGATAACATTTCACATCAGAGCCTTATTACACTCCAGTTTGTATTAAATCATATTAATTTCTAAGTAAATTGAAAGTTCTCAGCATTCTTCAACTTGGCAAAGAAAAACTAATGTAGAAGGGTACAGCACCTCCTTCTATATCTGCTGGTACACACATTCTTAAGAGAAAGGGGTTCCAAGCACCCCAGGAATAACTGGTGGCAGTACCAGCACTCCACCTGCTCCTGCTGGCCCTGCAGCACTCACAGAACTGGAGCTGACAGCCCTGCACATCCCACAGCTGCCTCTCAGCAGCCTTCTCTTAGCTTACTTACACCAACACTTCCCAGCGAAAATGTCCATCTTCCTTAAGACAGAGTGCAATTTCCTCAAATTAGCAGCAGTTTAAGAAAACCTCAAGTGTCTACCTGGAGTTTAAAGGCAGGGAAAGTGGCAGGAACATGCAGCAGAGGATTGGCAGCTCATTGCACTTTGCTGTAGCAGTCACAGGTATCACACACAGAATGGGTAACACACAAACCTCTTGCCCTACAGTGCCTTGCTTCCACCTGAGCCCACCTACACCTCTCCATTGTTATCTCTGCTGTAGAGATACACCATACATCCAGTTAGAGATATGTACAAATGGTATAATTGCCCTGTTCTGTCCAGTGAAAGCAAGACTGCCATCTTTGCCTCCATGCAAATCCAGCCTTGCTGCAGGGCTGTGTGGAGCATCTCCCAGAATGATGTTTATTTATCCAGCCACTCCTGGCTCCAGCCCTCTGGAACAGTGTAACCACGTACACCCAGCATCTGAAACCCACTGGCTTTGCTCAGTCCATGATTCTTACACATCACACTCACAGACTCACCCTACTACCCTGCTTTTCTTGGATCAAGACTTCCATTGTATCCTTTAGTCAACATACTAGAGAAACCTTTTAATAAATGCTGTTAATTTTTTTATTGATCAAACTGTGAGCCATTTCATTTTCCATTATAGAAGAAACCTCCTATAGGAGCATTCAGATTGAGTTTCTTTATTCTGTCTCTAGAAGCATGTCACTTTTCATTATTGCTTAAAAATTAGAAAGCAGTTTCTCTGTTCTTTATGGCTTTTTTTAAGTTTAGTTACTGAAGGGTTATTAAACTTGGAAAATATACAGACAGGCATAATGTGATGAATAAATTCCTCACTGTCTCTAACCAACTTTAACAGTAGCTTTTTTTATAATTTTTTGGGTTTATTTTCACTGAAAGACTGCCTGTAATTATTACTCATGTTCTCCCCAAACACTTATGTTACTAAAGTGTGAAATGTCTTCTAACACAAAGACAGTTCTCTGGGAAGTAATTACGAAAATGCATTCAGGGGCAATAATTTTATATTAACTGTCAGCAGCATACATCTTCTGAAAAGGCACTTGTTATGAAGGAATTATTTGTGTGGAATTTGAAGGCACTGAAGGCAAAGGAAAATTGCAGAAACACATTAAACTGAAACTCCAGCTCCCTCATCAAGGGTCAGTTTATGTTTAAATCATTACTTTGAAGGCAACCCCACACCTTCCAGAGAGTCTATTAGAAAGACAATTTCAATTTATGCACAAATTGGACACAGTCTCCAGTTTTTGGAGTGATACAATTTACACCCCCTTTTTAAGGAAATTTCTGAGCAGCTAATGGAAAGAGATACATCTGAAAATTATGGACTTCTATTAACCTTTCACTGATGACACTAAAAATACTTGCTATTGATTTATGGGCAGTAACAAAAATAGTGGCCTCAAAACTGACCAAGTACATTAAAAAGATATCTGTGTCTGTAATGGCTGCAAGAAAAGATTTAATGAGTATTTCACAGTAACTTTTGGCCTACAGGCCAATCCTTCAGTCCTTAGGAAGGTGAAATAACTCAGTGAAAGGTTTTTAAAAAGTGAAACCCAGCAACAGTGATTAAGCATCACATCATTTTCAAAGTGGTTTTTTAAAAAAATCAAATAAGGAAATCATATAAACACCACCAAACAGTACAATCTCCTCTTAATCATAGCTGCAGGTAATGTTTCAGCCTTTCTAGTGCTTTTACTAAAGCGATTTAGATGTTTCTATGCTATGTGACAAATGCACTTACACGCCGAAAAGCGGACAAAGAGCTGAGTTATTATTATTTATTTGCATGCAAGTAGCAGTGGGATTGTACTTTATAGTGTTAACAGCACATAGTGTTTATCAGCTCTTCAGTGTTTGGCAGCCAGTTTAACAGGATAAATATGGGATGTAAACACTTTCCCGACACAAAAAGCATTGTAAGTGAATCGTAGAGAACCGGGGAAAGGCAGAGAGTGGAGCAGCGCTGAGGGTGCCAAAGTGTTTGGCTGGAGCAGTGCCCAGGTGTGGGACACTGCCCAGCCACTGACCATGGCCACCCTCAGGGTGCCCTCCCCAGCCCAGGGGGCTGTGAGAAGAGCAGCACCTCCTTTTATTCTGGGGCCTCCTCCTTGGAAAGGACAGGCTCACAGCCCTCTAGATCCGCTCTGTGCATCCCTGTGGCATCCAAATCAGAAAACATGTTTGCACCCAAACTGCTCCACAGCCATCTGCAGAGACTCTATCCACTTCCTCAAGGTGTGTGATTGCCATGCAACACATTATCTGCCTCTGAAAAAGGACGCTGCTGTCCTCTTCCAGACTCCAAAGGTGCATCTGAATAGGAGTAGCTGCCACCTTCAGTTCAATAATGAGGTTCAAAGCAAACCAGAACTAAAATGCTTTTTAGATGCATGTGTTTTAGATATAAAGTTCATTCATATGCACAAAGAAATTAGAATGCAGCAAGTACTAACTTCAAAGAGAAGTGCACTTCGTCATAAAAAAATGCTTTTCTCTTTCAATGCAACTGTTAAATAATATTGACCATCATGCTCTAATAAATACATGTGACTTTTCTGAAGAAAAATGGCACTTAAACTTCATTTAAGCATATGAATATTTTAATAAAACTCAACTTATTGTTTTTCAAATCTTTGTTGAAGAGAAGTGTTCTGTTTCCAGCAGTTCTATGGAATTCCACTCACAGCTAACATGGGACTTCTTAATCACATTTTAATCCATGGGCATGACAAACCCTTTCCTTTCTTTGAGGAAATGGTGTGAGAGATTTTCTTTTTTGCTTTTTTCTTTTTGTGGCTTTTTGGTTGTTTGGCGCTTTTTTACTTCAAGGTAAAGCCAGATATCTGCAAAACTTAAATCTATAGCTCCCTGAACAGACAGAATATTCAGAAGGCTTAATAAAATTCACATGTGGCTTGTTATTGCAGCTGCATATCAAATGCAAAAATAAGGTATTGACTGGTTCTGCTCAAAATAGCAGCTGTTGGAACTCTTTATTAAAATAAACCTGTTGATTTTCAAAGAGAGAAAAATTACAGATGATGTAATTTAGCATAAGCAATAAATGCCACTGCATATTTTGATGTCCCTTTGCCTAATTCAAAATGCAGATTCCTTTATTGTTCCTCCATAAGGTCCAGAACTTTGAATTGGCCTTTCTGCAGGAAGTTCTGGTCTTGGAGAATTTGTGTCTTCAGTGTACAGCCCTCAATGTATGCACACAGGAGCAAGATTTAAGCAGAGCAAGGACTCCATACAAAAATACCCTCTTAGGCCCCTGAATATATTTTCTTTCAAAATGCACTTTTCCCATGCTTGAAATACGGATTTGTTTAAAAGTTTTGCTGAAAAGGAATGTCTTTTATAAACTGGTGGGATCCTACAGGTAGCATTTATATCCCTCCTTTTATACCTATAAAAACCCCAGAACATTAGGACTGAGAGAGTAAGAGAGCCCTCTGCAAACTGTCAGGAACCAAAATGTGGATCAATACAGAGGGAAAAAATGGAACAAGAGCAAAAAAACATATTGGGGTAGGAAGAAAAATACATAGAGACAAATTAGAGAAAGCAATAATTATTTCACTGACCTTCTCAAGGGTCTTGGTTTGCTCAGAACCTGCCTGGATCATTTTCCATTGGGAATGACAAATGTGTGGCTGAAGAAGCACAGAAGGGACCCATTTCTCCAGTAACTGTGCCTGGAAGTCTTCAAAACTGTGATTAAAGACTTGAGAGGCTTCAGTGGGGCCGGGCTGGTGGAGTTAGCTTGTCAGGTAAAACTCCTGGTTTTATCCAGGGTACAGAGGGTTGAACCTGGACCACACTTACTTGTGGAGTTTATGGCCTGATCAAATATCCCATGTCACCTCTAGAGGAAAAAAAACCCTCACTGACTTTCTCTCTACAAATCTGGCTTGCTCTGGGGGGAAAAAAAGGTATTTCAAATGCACGTGAGGAAAAAGACACATTTTCCCAAAGGGGCTTAAGTCTCTCTCTAAGCAGTTCCCACTGCTCGAGGGGAGCCTCCCAAGCTGGGCAGTGCTAGCAGAGAGCAGAAACTGGGAAAACAGCACCTTTACACTGCTCCAGCTATGGCTGGGAGGGACATCTGTAGGTAGCCCAAGTGATTTAGGGGGCTAATACTCACAAGTGGCAACAGACTGCAGTAAAAACCCATGAAATTGGAAATTAATGAGAGTTAGGAACTTATGTGTCCAAATGGCTTCAGAAGAGCAGGGCTTGCAAGCTTTCAGAAACTCCCCTCAGGTCTCCTTGTGCATCTCTGCACAACCAAGCACCAGGCTGGGCACCGTGTCTTGGTGCAGGGACTCAAACCACAGCAAAAGAATTCAGTTAATGAACGTGAAAAAAAGCAACTGTCATAAGATTCTCAACCAGAAAAGAGATAAGAAAATCATACTGTGCAGCACTAGAAAGGGTTTTTAACAGGTGGCCAAGTTATTAGAGAACCATTGGATTTTACAGAGACTTCCCTGCCGTGTGCCCCTGGGCAGCTCCTGCTGCACAAACACACACTGAACCTGCCCAGCAGATACACCCACGGGATCACCACAAATCAACAAGGGATGACTCAGGAAGTTTCCTGCCACTTCCTGCTCCTTCTCTCCTCCCTGGGCTTAAAACGAGTGATTTTGGGCCGTGGGCTCAGTTAAATTTCAGTTTGTGTTTAAAACAAGCCCACACACAAAAAATTAATGTACCTCAGATTTCCTTTCTAATTTCTTTCCTTAATACTGAACTCTGAAGTCCTACACGTTTCACTTGACAAAGCCATTAATTCAGTAATTTCACATAATTAAATCGAGCAAAGCAGAGTATTTAAATTGGAGCTAAGTGAAATATACTTCTGTGCAGCTCATGCTGTTAGAATTGTGCTGCATGCTATTCTGCTGCTGCTCATTTATTAATTTAGGATCGGCTGAAACATGACGCTGTGTAATAAGGAATTCACTGGTTTCAACAGTATTAGATTTAAAAAAAAATTAAAAATCACAGAGGACAATGTATCAAGCACCAAATGAAACAAGTTAATCCCTTTGAATGAGCCCTCAGCAGAGCACTTCTGGACCCAGCTGAAACTGGCACCCAGGTTTGCACTTTCCCTGTGATAACTAATTTCTGGATAGAAATCCCCTTTTTTATCCCTGGAATAAGCAGTGAGCTGCACTCATCCTCCAGTGTGGTGAAACTTTTAGCAATGATAACAACTTTTCCCCTAATAGCTTCCTGCATTTTTTTCTTCTAGCCCTATGTGGTAAAGAAAGTGTGAAAAGACATTTAAAAGACTTAAAGCTAAAACGACTTTAAAGTTGGGTGTCCCTCAGCCCCTCCTCTCATTCAGCAGGTCCCAAGTGTCAGAGGAGGAGACAGCAGTCTGTACACAGAGGCTGGAAGGGCCCTTGGATCTACCATGAGAATGATGGAGGGCAAAAAAAAAATAAAAAGGATAGATAAAACCTGAAATTCATAATTTTTGCCCACAAATGAATAATAAAGGTGAAGAAATTAAGACGGCCAATAATCCAAATAGTGGAAATACTTTAAGTAATTAACAAAGTCTCTCCAGAATTTAGTGGTGTTGTTTGGATTTTTTTTCCATCAGTACTTTCTGCTTCTCAAATTTCTCATGAATTACCTTAATTGGGCTCTTCCAGGTAGGCTGGAAGTTCCTCCACTTCTTGCTGGCCTCGAAGGACACCTGTGAGAGGGGCAGCTCTGGCCTGCTCATGACAGCCCTCACCAGACACTGCTCATAATGAGCCGCTCCCACTAATGAACAAGGGGGGGCTAGGGGGAGATATTGTTGCTGTTGTAATTAAGCTTGTGAAGAGTTTATTTGGAGAGAAATTAGATTTATTTACATGCTGCTTTGTTGCTGATGAAGCACCAGCTATCTGGGAGAACTTCTAATTAACCCTAATTTAGTTGATGTGCTCTTTAGCAGCCCCATTCCCTGTGTACTTTGCCAAGGTAAAAAGTAGTATCCATAACAAAGTTATCCTTTTTTTAAAAGGCACTTTTTTTGGAAGAACCTAGTCCCAACTTTTTTCCTTACATTATGGAATTTGTGTTTTGGTGGCTGACTGGCAGGAAGAGGCACAGTTGACAGCTTTATGTTACTCCATAGCTTTTTCTGCAGCCTGTGGCGGGTGCAGAAAAGGGCTGAGGGGTTTGCTTTGGACCCTTTGGACCCTCTTACAGCCATCCCAGCCAGGAGTCCGTTTTCAACTCTTCCACTCCCTCCAGCCTTGCCCAGTTATGCTGTCTGGCTGCAGAGTTCATTAACCAGATATGGTTTTAAATTATTTCATTACAGAATCAAGCTAAAAATCACTTAACTCTAAGGATGTCTTTTATTTAATAGTTCACAGTCAGCTCTGCTGCTCTTCCAGTGCCCATGGTGTAGCTTTTCTGAGTTGTTTGCAACCCAGAAAAACATTTAAAATACAACTGGCTTACAACTTTAAATTAAAAAACCATAAAAAGTCTCCAGTTTTTAAAAACCTTTTTGGAGGAAGAACAACACCAATTCTTACTTAATTTCACACACACAACACCATGAACATTAAGCACCACTTTCTGGAATTAAGGGCAAAAAATGAAATGTAATTTAGTTCTGTTATACAGAAGCATCTATGCTTTTTCATCACAACACAAACCCTGAGATTCAAAGAGCATTTGCAGAAGTGATATCCCTCATGTCTTCACCACCACAGCTGTTTGCACATACAGTATATAAAACAAAACAAATTTTCTTTAAAGTGGATTTTGCAAACATCTTGTCTGGAAATTGTTTTACCCATCTGACTATTACAAACTTGTGCAAGATTTCTACCTGAAATTCACCTTAATCAGAAAAAGTACATTTTTGTTGCACAACCTTTCTTTCATAAGATTGTAGACCAAATGCTGCTCTCAGTTATACTTTGCTAGCCCTGTTGATTTTCTTTATGCTTCTTGGACGTTACTGTGGAAATTTGGCAGTAAATGTATTTTGTTTAATATGAACAAGGAAGAGAAGCCAAATGCTTTTTACACAGAACATTTCTCATTCATTTAGCAGAATAAATGGTCTTCTGCACTTCTGTGCTAATTGCAGAGAGTCTAATATAAACTGCTATCAAGGTTTAAGCCCACTTTTTCTCAGTTTTAATAATGGACACACATTCTGGAGAAAGTAACAACAGTATCGTGAACCGACCATTTCTCAGCAAATATTTGATTAAATAAACCATGTAAAATCTTCCCTTTTGTCACTGAAAGAGGGACAGACTATAGTCATCTTTCTTTACTATGGTCAAAATTATGCAGAGGAAGACTTCAATTCAAAGCATTGTCTTATATACTTTCAAGCAAGCTTCATTGTCAGGAACCGGCACTGATATTTTTGTTGCTACAATTGAATCTCCTTGATGTGTCAGCAGGAATGGCCTGACATAGCCCTTCTTGAGGGAATGCTATTCAAGTCCAAGTTACACATTTCTTTTAACAAAAACCATAAGTGAAATCAAGATGGAACTAATCAGTCTGTCAAAATGATACATTTACAAACCACAAAAACATCTTATTTGAATAAGAAAGAAATAGTTCTCTGATTTGCTTTCTGTGAATGGAAACAACCACTATCTCCATTTGTATTTACTCATCTGACAAAATCAGGGACAGGAATTTAGTTCTAAGTCACCTATAGCCCCTATCCAAGCTAAATAATACCAATAAGCACAAGTCTACACCATGCCCAGCTCAAGGGGTAGAAAAAGCCTTTCAGGGCAAAACCATCACTCCTCCTCTCAAGGAGAACACAGTGGATTAAAATAAAATATACACACTTAGAGCAACAAATCTAAATTTCAAATCCTTCTCGAGAACTTTTTCTACCAAGGTGCTTCAGTTGGCCCCAGCTCACTGCACACACAGAGGGACAGGACCAGCAAGCTCCTTCCTACTCTCTCAAACTGAAAATTCTCTCTGGCTTTGGTTCAAGCAGCACTCAGAGCCTTAAAACACACACACATGGAGATCTCACCATGTCAGTGGTTTTCTTTATCCAAGCAAAAACTTCCAACTATTAGGGAAGAAATTTGCCTAAAGGGTCCCTCCATTTTATGCTGGCAAATAACTTCCTTCAGAAATGCTGCAGCTTGCAATACCCAGGTGCTTGGAGGGGAAACTGGGATGATGTGGCACATGCAATCCCATCATTCTACACAAGGAAAAAGCACTGTTAAACATCTGAGTTTTCCTTTTGGAGCTTTGATGAGTTTACTAAAAAAATGTAACAGTGGGCTCACTGACTAAAACACTCAAGTTTAAGGAAAAGCATGTTTTCTTTAGTCATAATGATGCAATAATATTTCACAGCTCATAAAATCACCTTTCGTGTTTGAAAAACATCAGCAACACTCGCATATCAATTCATTTGCAAAACAAACTTCCCCTGCTGCAGGAGCCGGAAACATGAGAGTGCAGAGTGGTGGTTCTCCCTTTTCTGAGGAGAAATAAGCCTTTGCCCAAACATTACACCTACAAATTTCAACGCAGCAACCAAGACAGTGAATTTTCTATACCTAGATGATTACATCACTAAATATATTGAACAGATTCACTGAAAATGCATCAAAGCTTTTAACAAGACTGGTTATTTTCAGCTAAATTACCAGGCTGATGTTTAAATACCAGTAAGCTGAAGGAGTCCTTGTTTACCTGTTGCAAACTACCACCTTATCCTCAAGGAAAGGCCAAGCTAAACCATGTACCTCTAAATCCACACTGCTCAGCAGCATTCAGAGTAAGCTCGTTCTGACTCACATGTTTACATTTTTACTGCTAATTGATTTCCCCTTCTGAAGGAGTTGCCTTGAACAGGAGGCATCCCTTCTTTCTCCCCTTAGCCCCCCTGCTCCAGCTTCATTACAACCCTGAGCTGTTGCCAAAATGAGATATTGCCTCATTTTTGGTACCATGCCCTTGAAGGCATCTTATTAGAAAAGACCATTTCTTAATTAACATTTTTGATCTTTAATCTATTACACATCCCTTTAATCCCATACGGAGGAGCTTTTGGCCCACTTCCGCGCCGTGGTGGTGGGAGGCAATAGACTTGGCAATTTGTGCTGAGGGCTCTCTCCCAGCTGGGCTCCAGCACGGCCGGCTGCAGGGCTGCCTGTGCTCTCACTGGTCAGCAGCAGACATTTGCAGTTATTATTTTATTGCCTTTTTTTTTTTTTAATATAGACTTCAGAGAGCCACCGCTCAGTATTAAAGCCAACAGGCAGAATGGCAAGCTTGTGGAGGAGATCAGACTTCAGCAAGTGGCTGTCAAGCTCTTAGAATAACCAGCAAAACTCTTAAGTGGGAGATTTAGTGGATCACCAACATGTGAAGTGTTAAAGAAAAGTACAATGTTAAGTCCCTTACATCATTTTACTTGCAAATAATTACAGCAATTACAATGTGCTAACTGGCAATTAACATTACAGGCTTCACAACTCACCAGAATTTTTTAAAACACGCTGTGGCCCTATGCAAATTGTCTCTTTGGTACTTCTGATTTGGTGGCTGTATGAGCTAATGGCTACACATTAGCTCAGCAGATCTCGGAACAGAATTGCCCACGTGCCAGATAATTTAATTAGAGGCTTGATCTTGTCAGAGCTTTATGCAACACAGACTGCTTCCAAGCAAAGTGTGTGGGTTTCTTCCTTTCTCTTTAGTGTTTTGTGACTGTCTAATAATTTCTACTAGTGAACACCAAAGCCATCCAAGGGAGAAAGGAAGCACGAGTATGGTACACACCAGCAGGCAGCACTCCAGTCCCAAGAGTGAGGAATTCAAAAATGTGTAGAGCAAGACACATTGAGCACCTCTTCCACACACACCCCAGTCTACTGCCAGGTCTCTGCACACATTTATTAAATCTTCATTGTGCTGTTACTCAGCCCCAAAGAAGACAAAGGTCACTTGTCTCCAAGTGAGAGCTATAGGGTATCTCAAATCTCATTATAAATGGTCCCACTTTAGAGTTTTCTCATTTGAATTTATACACAACAAATACAACGTTATGAGATGACCTTGGTTTATTGTGAGAGTGACATTGTAATTCCTTGTAGTGAGACTGGAAAGAGGTTACTTTAGACACTAAATGACAGAAATGTAAACATATTTCCTATTACGGCCTTGATTTTTGTTTGCTACACATTTTTATACTACAGTAACAATATTTGGACTCTTGGTCCATGGTAAACTAAACAGCTTAAGACAATATAACCAAAAATAACATAGTAAAGTCTACAAAACTTTTACAAGTCAGGTCAATGTTGAGCAAGACCCACTAGAGGTCCCTTCCAACCCAAATTATTCTAGTTTCCTGTACTGAACAAGCAAAGATTTTTTGGGCAAAGCACCATAAATTTCACACATTTCTTCATTGCAGAGTTTCATATCAATGTTCTTACTCAGCACAGAATCAAAGCAGTGCAGCTTGTTCATTCCATTTATTTTTCTTCTTTTACAACCTTGTTTATAAAGCCCCATTCTCATGACTGCCAAGGTTTGTTTTTTTCTTAAGAAGAATGATTACTGGGGATCCACCACTGTGGCATTATATTTTATTGATTTTTCTTGTTTAAGCAACAGACCAACATAATATATTCTACTATTCTTGTTCTACATTTATTCGGGCTGGGAGTTTTGAGCTACCAGTTACAACTGCAAAGTATAAACCAGTCAAACGAGAACAAGTTTCTGTGAAAACCAAAGAAATTGTTCACCAGGAGACTTTTGTTCAACTCTCCAGCTGTGTGCTTTCACAAAGGTAAAACCCACTGCAATCACTACGGCAGCATGGTTTCAGCTTCCCCCACTCCTACCAGCCAGACAAGGCAGATTTGGAAAAGCAAAGCCACTGACCTGCAGAAATTACTCAAAGCAGGATGGGCTGGCAAGTGCCCATCAGTTCCAAAGCCAGAGCCCTTTGGGGAAGGTCAACCTGCAGCATTGTGCATGCTGAATAATGCAAAGTAGTGTGAATATGTGGCACAAGGAAGACTTCCTCCTAGGCTGGGAGGCTTAATTAGCATTTGCAAGTGCTTTGAGATTCTACCTTAAAATATTTACTGAAATGAGCTCTAGAAAGCACAAATTGCCTGACCATTCTGTCTGCTCAAATCTGCAGATTAGCAAATCCAGAACGCATCAGAATTGGATCAATTAGAGATGAGGATTTATTAGATGATTTTATCCATCCCTCTGCTGATATAAGACCATTCCTATACTGTATTTTCAAATGCTTTGTCCAGTCTAGTTTGTAAATTACCAAAGTAAAGGAAGATGATACCAGGCTGTAGATCCCACTACCTGGAAATGTTTCCTGATATTCAGCATTCCTAGCATCTCCTTTGCTTTACCTTAGCCCATTACTCCTAGCTGTGCCCCTGAAGTTTCATAAACAGATATAACTTCTACTTAGAAACACAAAAAATGCTTTTCTAATCACAGCCCTTCACTTGGGCAGCAAGGGAGAACAAGGCGGCACCACTAAAAGAAACACAAGAATGGAAGAAGATAGGAAGGTGCTGTGCCTTCCTCTTCTCCAGCACTCGCTCCAGCTCAATGGCAGATCCTTTACCAGGATCTTCATGCCTGGGGGAGACCAAGCAAGCCCAGGAGAGCCAAGAAGGCTGTTCCTGATGGTCCACCCATGAAAGGGATTGGCTTCCTTCAGTCTGTGCTAGGAAATGAAACAGTGTTACAATCTCCCAGCAGGTAAAGTACCAACAGGTACAACTTCAAAGAAAAAATACATTTTGTCAGAGGGAGAAAAATGCTGGCAAGACAGGAATGCAGCCCTGAGGAGGTTGGCCCCTGCCTACCTCAGAACATCAGCATGCAGCCATCCATGCTGGTGGCACACCTGTGTCCCTGGCAGGATGCTGCTGCCAGAAGACCCTCTGGGAACATCCCCAAACCCACAGCAGCACATACACCAAGCACACAAGACTTCAGGTGAGGTTATCCTAATGACCCCAGAGGAATTCCCAGACTTGACTGAAACCTTGCTGCCCATTACCAATCCTGATGCACTTCTAGCATCCCAGTGCACATCAGTTCTTGGGGCTTTGTCCACAAGGGCAGGCGAGGGTCTGACCCTGCAGCAATCCTCCCTTTTACAGTGGTGGCCTGTAGCAATTAGGAGGGCTGGCTATAGGACCGATGACATGCTGCAATGCACTACACTTGCTCAGCTTCCTTTAAGCAGACCAGCTTTCCTGTGTACATTGTCTTTAAGAAGGCTGGGAAATGGTGGGTGATGGGGTAAGGGGAGAACTTGACAGCTCACTTTGAAATGAGCTTTTATTTCCTCGCCTCTTGTACCATGGAAATTAATTCTCCTCCTCTGTGCTATCGCTATAATTTTCCCAATTAACATTTTTAATAGTAAGTATTTTCTAGGAAATGCCGTAATACACAGGTGTGTGCTGCTAATTTAAATACTGACACCCATGCTGTGTTCACATGTGGAGATCTCTCCTTCTTGCCGGAGATTCCCTCCCCAAACCAGAGGGGAACACCTACGGTGCCGCTCCACTGGGGAACCTCGGCGCCTGGCGGGGCGGCTGCATCCACACCAGTGCATGTGCCAGGGCTGCTCTGCAGGCACCAACAAATCCCATTTTTGTACTGCTCCTTCCCCTGGAGGTGCTGCAGCTGCAGGATGTCACCTGGACTTCAGGGACCCCAGGAACCGCCCTGTCATTCACTCCAGCCAAGGGCTCCCTCCTGCAGCCCCACAGGCGCTGCCCAGCAGCCCAGGAGTGCTGGGAGCAGAGCCTTGCTGGCAGGAAGTCCTTGTGCCTGCAGATACAGAGCTGTGCCCTGACTCCCACAAACACAGGAATCTGGGAAGGGTTTAGAATTACTTGGTTTGTTTCTTTTTGTATTATCCAGCTACAAAAATCTTACATCTGTCTAGGTGGTTCATCTAACGTGGTTCATCTACCACGTTATCTGAGTATCTGAGTATCAGGTACTTCCTATTACTTCATATTCCATTTGATAAAACACTATCAAAAGCACTTTCTTTAAATAAATATATATAACTTAGTATTTATCTGTAAAATAGTAATGCTAAAAATAGATTTTTTAATTAGGAAATAAGAATTCTTTTCATTTTCTCTTCTAAAACAACCTATTAAAATGTGACATCATAAAAACCCACACATTACCAAGGAAAATAAAATCTCAACTTATTCTAAGTGGGGAATGCAGTAACTCGAGCTGCAAACATTCCAAGCTTTATTTCTTGTTTGCATTTTTCTGGGTTCTGGATGCTTCCAGAGCAGATGTTTAAAATTTTGAGATCCTGAGACTATATGACTGGGCTGCATCCCACAGGTCAATGCAGGGACAAGGATTTTAAACCAACACAAGAAAGCCAACCAGCTCAGATCTCACAGTATACTGAAAAATATTCAACTAAAAAAGTTACCAAAGTCTTTTAAGTTCTTTGCTAAATTCAAGTATTTATTTCTTTGTAAATTCTTACCCAGTGTAATCAGAATCTTCTCATACTGATTTACTAATGAAATCAGCTTCTAGAAAATATCTGAGCTTGTGCAGGCACTCAGGACAGGTAAATTTAGAGTACTTGCAAAATAACAGGGTTCTAATGCCTTCTGAATTGCAACTGACTTTTCCAGTGCCCTGCAGCAGAGATCCCAGAATTTCATGTTGTGTTCTTCTGCATTCTGCAATTAGATGTTAAATGAGACAAAATCCAACACAAACAGGAATAGAGAAAAGGAATTTGGTGTCTGTGGAGTCTCCCTCACCCAAACTCCCTGAATGCTCCTGGCACAGCCCATGCCCACAGGCAGAGGGCAGGGACAGCTCTGGGTACTGGGACACCACAGGGGACAGGGGCCCTGGCAGGCTGCTGCTCTTGGGCAGCAAGAGTGGCCCATGCAAGCCCAGAGAGCTGGAGGAAAGCTGAGGTGCCAAGCAGCTGTGCAGACAAAACAGGCCTCCCCAAGGGGAAAGGTGAGGCAGGAGAATACATTTTCTGTCACTTATTTCAATAAACAGAAAATGCAAAAAAGTTAAGGCAAGAATACTTGCAGCAGTGAGTCTCTGTTTTCTTCATGAGACCCCAGCTTTCCCAAGAAGCCAAAATTAAACCCAACTTACAGAACAGAGGAGAACAGAAACCTTCAACACTGGGAACAGACAATGCAGCACCAGATCAGAAGCCTGAAAGAGGAGGAGAACAGAGGGAACAGCCAGAAGGGAACAGGCAATGCGAGCCCCTAGCAGCAGAGACAGCATTAAAACACCCCAGCATGAGCTCTGGTAGCCCTGCAGAAAAAGAAAGTCTCCAAATTGTGTCAAGATGTTGCTCCTCTAGAGATACCAAGTGAAAATTTTGATTTACATAGCTGGGAGATGCCATGCAAAGCATTAGAGAGGAAAATGAGTGACCACAGGATGGTTTTCCTTTATTTTGTGGTTAATTTCTGAAAAGCTGCTGCTTCCCCTTTTCTTTCCCCTGAAAGAAGAGAACCTTTAAAAGAAATTTCAGAATGCAATTAAAAATATAAAATGGTGTACTGCATAAAAAAAGCACAGGGGAGAAATCTTAACAGAAAAACATCAAATATCTGTGTCCTAAAATATTGTGGTTTGGTTTTTTTCCCCACACTGTGCTGTGTTAACATGTCCCTCACACGTGTGCCCAGCTGCTGCTGCGAGCTCGGTGGCAGGGACAGGAAATTTGGAGCTAATGGGGAAAGCAGGGAATACCAACCTGTAATTTATTTTTATGATTTCTGGAATGTTATAATTGAATTACACTAATGTTATGTGCTAATGGATGGTTGGGCACTGAGAGGCCTTTCCTGTTGCAAACACTGCAAAGAACCCCCACGCTCTGCAAACACTCGTGCACGGAGACATACTCAGGGCCATTTGTGCCCAGCACTCGGGACATGGTCCACTGTTCCCTATTTCCAAAACTCTTTCTTGATCAGTACTGTAACATGCAGCTGCAGAGAAAAACAAGATACCTTCAGCTACCTCAAAAGCAGACACACAAAAAAAAATTAGGCTTTTAGGTCTGCAGGCTCCTGAGGAGAAGACAGAATCTGCTCTGTTTGCCCCAGACAATTCAGCCAAGATTCCCTGGGGCCTCACAGTCAGGCTAATGAGAAACTCCCCAGCAACTCCCATATAAAATGCTTTCATAGGTCTTTAAAATGCCTTAAATTCTCTATATATTTAGTAAGACTTTTTACTTCTTTAAAAATGTCCCTTGTTGCTCCTCAAGATAATACCCTGGTGATGTATTGCAACAGAAATGCAGCATTGTCTGACCGGACCTTTGTTTTGCGTGTTTTGAACCTTATTTTTGTCTTGGCCTCGGAGAAGCCAGAACCCCTTTTGCAGAGCAGAGGTGGGCACTTGCCTGGCCCCCAGCAGCCCAGCCCAGCCCAGCCCCAGCGACACTTCTGGAGAAGGACAGACAGGCTGCAAGGGGCTGCACATGTTAAGGGGGGTGGGGGGAAAGCAGGGAGAACTACTCAGCTACACTGTTCCTCTGGAACAGAAAACATCTCTGCCTCTTGGGCAGCAAAACATGCCTGACCAGCTATTCAACAACAAACTAAGTCCTTGGATTAAGGGAGGAAAGGAAAAGGGTTTTTTTCTTCCTTTTACATTAAGGAAAAGATGTTTACAAAACCTAAAGAGGAAGGAAATTTGCTATATGCCCATTGTTAAACAGTACTGGTGGACACTCAGATTACTCACCCTGGTGCAAGGGCAGCTTCTGCCCCTTCTATGTTGTTTTGATTCTCTAGGTTATTATGCACAGCCTTTAAGTTGTTGTTATTTAAAAAAAAAAAATTAAGCTATTTCTAGCTGTATTTGAAGTACTGGAATAAATTCCTCAGTGCAACTATAGCACGGGCTGGAATCTTGCAAAGCATTTTGCCTTGGCAGATTTTACCAGGAACAAGCAGTTACGCCAGAGCAGACAGCAACTTGTGCACACACTCTGCCAGAAGAAAAAGGATGGTCCTGTACCAAGCCAGCACCAAACAGACCCATCTGAGCACAGGATTTCTTTTGTCATAGTGTTCACAGCCAAATTTCCATGGGCTGCACTCAGCAGCTCCCACGAGCAGCCCTTGCCCAGTGCCATGGTGTGCAGGCATGGGATGTGCAGGCTGTGCACCCTCAGTACATGTCACGAGCAGAGAAGCTCCCCCAGGACACACTGAGCTTGGAGCCCCATGTTTGGCACATCAAGAGCAGATGGTCATCAGAGCCACCTAGACAAGACCCATGACTGCAGACTCAACTCATGTCACAAAAAATTTTTTCAGAATAGCTTCTACTGGTTAGATGAACTAATAAAACATAGCAGCAAAAGCTCCTTTTTTCCCCACAGATGCACCTATATAGTTATTTCACTATTAGAAAAATACATTTATATATTTTTAAAAGCTTAAAGTTTACATTCTACCTGTAACAGCTCTTGCTGTTCCTACACACCACCCCAACCTTAGGACCATGACTTCCCCAGCCCACAGCAGCCGTGCAGAGTGCCAACAGAATTTTTCAGAAGTCATTTTGTATGTGTTTGCACACACACAGAGATGTACAAACACATACAGGAGAAAGAGGGAGAGAAATATGTTAATTTGAAACATCTGGCAAATGTTTCAGAGTTAACAAGTCCCAGGTTTGGCCTTTGGGGTTTTTTTCCTTTCGGGGAAGTTAAGGAAGGGGAGGCAATTTTGTCATTTTGGGCCAGGGAAGGAAGGGACATGAAACAAGAAATTGAAGCGTGTTTTTTCACCCTTTATTGAACTTCAACATCACACTACTGAAGCTAATGCAAACAGGAAGATCATAAAAGAACATAATGAAAGTCTCGCACACTGGGACTGAGGGACTGGTTTCAGTTACTGAATATAGCTGTGGAGCCACACCACACAAGAGCCAGTGACTCCACACAGCCACACCACCACAAACTGGGGATTTTTAAGCTTTTTCTGTATAGCTCCTCAATCATATTTCAACCTGCAACTTTTGTGCTATGTATTGCATCCCAACTTGACAGGATATGGTATCACATCTTTATACACACACAAGACTGGCATCTGTAGCTACTAAATTGTGTTAAGAAGAAAACACCCCAATTAACACACATTTTCCTAAAGCTGCCATAAATCATGCATACAATACATTTCTCCCACATCCGACATCTTGAATGAGAGCTGTAATTGTGGGAATAAATGAAGAAAAATGGAGACTCAACTAACTTGGTAAAAGCCTTTCACGGTCTGTCTTTTACTTAAGGCATAGTCACCAATACCAACCCCAAATTAACTCTGCTGTGCACAGAAAATTTTTTGGTCGTTGTTTTGAACCATAGGCTATTTTGAATGTAATGTACTTGCAGACTTGTGATAGATAACACCGGTAACTCCACTGCAGTGCTGCTTGAGATGAAGGTCAAGCAAGAGAGCAGGCGAGCGCTCTTTTCATGCACCGTTAGCTCCAGGCACAAAGGGGCCTTCCACATCACAGCTGGGGGTTTGCAGCAGCAGCAGCAATATTTGCTATCAAAGACTAGTGAAAACAAACCCCTCCAAACAGTCACAGTGCCCAGAGAAGATGCACCCACTGCCCCAGAAGAGGCCTCTGAGAGTGCAGTGGGTACAACGTGAAAGGCTACGAAGTGCCAAGCAAAGGCAACTCGTGCCTTCAAGACCAGAGAGATGCTCACTGTGGTAGGAAAGTGTCCCCTGGGAGCCAGGCTCCCCCTGACTCTTAAAAACCCCATCTAACCAGAAATGCAACACCACTGCTGGTTTTCATATTACTGCTCAGTTTCTCAGCTGTTTCCATATCATTGGTGAGCTTCTGAGAGAATACCATTGCACAGTCCAATGTGAAGAGAGCACAGAAACAGACTTACTGTCTTCAAAAATATTCTGAACATCTCATGAATGTTAAAAACAGACAGCAAAATAATCTTTACATGGAGCACAGACTGAGATGTGGCTAGTTACTTTAAACTAGCCACAAACTAATCTGACGTTTACCCTCACGCTTGTGTTATCAATACACATTACACAGACAAACTTGATTTATCCTGTTCAATTTCTTGAGCCTCTTTTTATTCAGATTGACCTAACATGGATGAACGAGCTTCATACACATGTTTATCACTGTCAAGCACACCAAAAGCTTGTTCAAATTTTAAATCTTTCTACCATGGCGATGTACCACTTTTATTCTCCAGCCCTGACAGTACTTTCCAATTTCCTCAGAGAGGAGAAATACACACATTCCAGTTGAGACCGAGGCTTAAAATTCCTATTAAAGCAGCTTTTATGTAATTAGATTGGAATGAATGTGTAACAGTGCCCATTGCAGAAAACTTCAAAGTGGTTATACTGGAGAAATCACAACCCGTTTCAGTGTGCCCACAAGAAGAAAGAATGGCTCTCTGGAGGATAAGAGTATATTAGTCTCTGTGTGTAATAGATTTTATTGACCATATGGAACTGATATAAAAATTGTGTTGCAGTGGGTAGTCTTGGATTTGAGACAGGAATGTGACATACAAAATACAGTTCCTGTAAAAAGCCTGGCAGCTTTCTGGCAGTTTTTGCAATCAGAAGAACCTAAAATATTTACCTGATTGAGTCACTGACGAGTCCCAGGTCAAAGCAAAATCTGAAGATTCACCCTCTTCAACTGAAAAAGAACAAAAATAAGTTGTGATTGCTAAAGCAAACCAACTGGAAAGCAAAGTCATCAGAAAACTAGGTCCACTATGACATTAACTATTAAAACAGAATTTTCCACTGCTGAAAAAGAACTTACTGCTTTCTATAAAATAATTCATAAGGCGGAAATTTAGTAAAGAGATTTTCCCTACTTTTTAACCTAAATATGGGATTTGTGTTTGCAGTTTCTTCCTGAATGGGTGGCAGTAAGTTCATGTGACATTTTAATAGACATTTAAACACCACTACCTGGTAAGAATTCATATTTGAAATGTTGCACATTCCCAGCTTGCATGTGCAAAATTGCCATTGTAAATACAGAGGTTGTTTTTGAAATTGATGTTTCAACTGATTATAGCAAAGAACTGTCCTGTGAAGGAAAAACTGCCTGACTTATGTCATCCTACATACTAACACATCTGCCATATTCAGAAGCCAGTGATATCTTCAGGGATTTTTCAGAATTAAAAAATACTATTTTGATGTATAACCATGTTCTGTGATATGGCAGTCACAAATAACTGCTTTTAAGATGCTGTGAAGGCTGTCAGAGCCAGTGCTCAGCACTTGCAAGTGACATAGCTAAAACCTTCTGCCTGTTAACAATTATAAAAATGCCACTTGATTCTTACATTCTTAAAAATAACTAAGAGAACAGCCAACAACAAGCCAGGCAAAAAAGTGCCTGATTCTGCTGTTATTGAAACCAGTGCTGGTTATAGTAATGACAGACTGGGCATTTGAAAGCAGTAACTGCAGAAATTCTTCTTTTGAATTGCAAAAGTTTACCATCCTCACCTGCCCACTCCGTCACCCTGACAACAAACAAATTTAAATTATATGTCTTTATTTTCTGATTAATATTATTTGCTCCGTGCACTGAACAGTTGCTTATCCTTTCAACTAAGTTATGCTGGATTCAAATGCACATTCTATAGAATTCTGCAACTAGAATTCAAACCACATTGCAAAGCCAGAAGCACAACCCAACCCCTGTTGACCAGCCCTGTAAGCTCAGGCCAACCTGCTCCAGTGAATATTTCCACTGACATTTGCATCACAAGAGTTTTGATTTTATGCTTTCCTTACATTTCTCCCCCAATCCAGTGCAGAATTCTGGCATTAGGTTGATGTTAGTGGTAACATCATATGGCATTAGGAACAGAGAATATAATTTACATAGGCAGTGCCTTGACAAATGTAATTTTCTGTCCAAACCATAGAAAAATGTGTGCTCCACAGAAGGGCACCACTCTGGTTTTATAAATCTGTGTGTTTATTAATGGAGGAGCATGAAATTCAACCATTTCTTTGGAGAAATCATACTTGAGTCTTGGCTATACTTTTTTCAGAGTCTATGTTAGCATAAAGGCCATGTCACATAATATTAAATTCCAGAATGACAGAGGAAAAACAAGAGGCAAAGCTAGAAGCTTATTGAAGCCATTATTGGTCCTATTCCCTGGCGGTGGCAGAGCCAGCTTGGCTGCCATGTGCTCCCTCCTGAGGGCTCACCTACCATTTTGTGCTCTCTAAGCCACCATCTTGTTCCCATTTTGACCCATCTCTTAATAGAAAAACTAGATGCAGTTATCTGAAATACCATTTCAGTCTTACACAAATGCATGTCTCATTTTAACATCAAAATCTATATACACCTGGGAGGGTTTTTGCTCCAAAACTAAATAAGCCAAGTTGGAAATTCATGTACTTTACTCAAAACAGACAAGGGGAATGTTTTAATTTTATTTTATCCTTGACTGCTTTTTGGTCGTTTTGCTTGGAGAGTTTTTTTTTTTTTATATTACTACTTTTATGCTGAGGCTTTTTTTTATTTCTTTACATTTTGTCTTGGAAAGAGAGATTAAAAAAACCCAGTCTGCTAAAAATACATAAAAGAGATAAATTTGGTCCTAGTCAAGGAGCAGTATATGGATCTGCACTGGTCACTGACAATTTTAGCAAAACACTGACTTTCATGTTGGTTAAACACCAAAGACTGCTCCAGTCCTTGAGCTGCTCTAGGGCAGTTGGCTCCAGCATGTAACAAAACCACGGTTTTTGGAATCCCTTAAATGAGGGCAAAGGTTTGAATCAGCCTCTGTTGGCATTAATTTGCTTTGCTCCCTAATGACTGAAAAGGGGACAGAGAACATTCACGTGGAGGCCACGGCACTGAAATTCACTTTCAGTGAATTTCATGGTTTCAGGTTCTCCCCCTCAACTTGCACAGACCCACCACAGAGCTGACAGTGCTGCACATCCATGGAAGGAAGAGGCCAGTGGGATGGAGCCTCCTGAGCTTAGGCACAGACACATCGCCCTTCAGCTGCTGTTCACACCACCACCACCCTTCCCTTTGCTTTTCCATTTTTCCTTTCATTCTTTTAAGCAAACATGATCTTTCAAAGGCTAAACTACAAGAAGTAACAGCCACGTCTGTTCCAAGAGGGAGTGCTGTATCAACTGACTCGAGCACTTGATCCTCACCTGCCCATCCATCCATCCACCCAGCCAGGCAGGGGCAGAGAGAAACAAGGAGCAAATGCAGCCCCATCTAGAAAAGAAAGACCAAAGGACTGTGCCTGTACACCCATTAAAAAGCCCCAAAGGTCTGATGGGAAATGGTGTCAGTGAAGCTGAAGCAAAAGAGAGGTGAACAGGCTTTGTCACAGACAGCAAGTGTAATTGTAGGGAGACACTAAACTCCATGTGCTTCTGCTCCCTCTCCATAATGGGCATAAAACCAAGAGCTGCAAGGTTCCTCTGTGGCTGCCTAATCTTCTGGATATAAATGGTTATTTAAGGAGCCAGCATTTGAAATGGTGTCACTGCTGGCTTTTCCTCAACCTCAGCAGTGAGCAGAAGCCATGGAAGTCAGAAGGAAATAAAATGTTTTCTTCTTCCTAAAGTCAACTTCAACAGCCAAGCGTTTGCAGCTGAAATTTGCTCTCAGTTGCACACGTCTGTTGCTGGAGCCATAGGGAAGCAGGAGAAGGCTTCCCAGACTGGTTGGACATCTGGGGACATGATGGTTTTCACAGAGGGCACAGGAGTCCCACAGACCCCACCTGGGGACAGGCCCCTTGGGGACTGCCTTAGGACTTGGCAAGCCCTGCCTGGCAGGGCATAGTGGACCCAAGAAAAGATTTGGTCACTATGGCTGTGAAGGGATTTCCACATCTCATTACTGAGAAGGAAGTCAAAAACACTCCTAGTCCATAATATTAGCCAGAGAATTGTTCACTTAAGCTGAATTTTCAGTTTTTTAATATTTTTGTCATCATTCCTTGAAATCTAGGTTTGCTCAGGTGACCATGTGTATCAAAATACACTCTGTAGATGCTGTTACTTAACTTGTGGTAATGGACAAAACAAAGCCAGGGAGGATGTACAAAGCATTCAACACAATCACTCTCAAAATACACTGCAGAGTAAGAATAATTCCCCTTTCATTAGCAGGAAAATACATTTTCTGAGACATGCTAGACATACTTATAGCTATCCAAGTCAAGGACTAGACACTTCTATCTGTGCTAGTAATTCACTCTGAATGTGTGGACATCCAAATCCACAAGGCTGATGTTTAGCATGGGCAGGAGCCACCCACATGCATGAAACACCTTGCAGCTTGGGAAAACCACAGGGAACAGCAGCACCATTCAACACTGAGAACCCTGATTTTCCAAAGCAACTGGCTATCTTGTACTTTTCAAAAATCCTGGTGACAAAGAGGGTGAAGGCTCAGCATTTCCTGAAATTTTGGAGCCATTTCATACCTTGAGGAAGGCTGGGTTTGACTTGAAAATAGCCTTGGTCTGGCATCATAGAAATTCTTACTGTTAGTCAGCTCAAAAGATGGTTACATTTGTGGACTTAACCCTGTGCCCACCTGAGGCCTGGCACAGGGATGTCATTGCTGGGAGGGGAAGGACACATCTGCCTCCCCTCGCTGTTCTTCCCCAGCACAGGAGGACTCCCTGCTGTCATACCTGGACAAGACCTGTGTTCTGCTCCAGCTGTGGGGCCCAAATGCAAGAGCCAGAACAAGCACACAGCTGACATAGAGAAGAACTGTGGGCAATGGCAAATCACAATACAGCACTCCTGCACATGCCAAATATTTGCATTTTGCCCGCTCGTCTCAGATGTTCTCCAAGGATGCTTATTTAATTGCTAGGTCACAAGTGCTGCAGGCTCAAAGATTTCCGTTCTTTGTGCTCAGAGAAACTTCTGAAAGGATTCAGCATCATTCCCTTAAGAGTGAGAACATCTATTTATGGGGCTACCATTACCTGAACTCCATTCACAGTCACAGTGCTTATTTAACACTTTATCACTCCCAGGAAAGAAGTTAACCTTATCAAAGTAAGATGCTTCTGCACCAAATGTTGATTTCTAGATGCAATCAAGCTTTACAAGTGAGCAACAGCCCCTCAGTAATTCAGATGGCATGTGTATGCTCCCTTATCCTATTACACAGGCTTCAAGGACCACAAGGACCAGTTTAACACTTCCCATAATACAAAACCACCCCAGTTCACTAACGAAAACGTCAGGAACGTGAGAGCGTGAGGAACTACTGAGAAATCTAATGGGTTAGAAGCACATCCCACAGCTGAGGGGGGGGAACTTTGCTGGAACAAGGCTGTTACCAAGCACTGCATTCAGGATGAGGACCATTCCCTCACCTGCCAGCAACCTTAGAAAACATCAGGTACAAAATACACTGAATGCACAAAATGCTGGTGCCATTTTTTAGTTTGGAGGATTTTGTTAGATTTTGTTGGTGACAGAAGTCTCAGCTGAAGCCAGGGAAGTCTCACTGATGCCTGTGTATTAGCTGTAATGTACGTGTCAGGACTCACAGCTTTCCCTCTAGAGAAATACTCCAGCACCAAGCCGCATTGTAAGCCAGTCACACATTAATCACATCTTTTCCTGCCCTAGCTATCGGCACTCGCATGCAGGAGCTCCGTGATCTTCTCTAATCTTCAGGCTCCTTTGCCACTTTCAGACACACAACTTGTGCTGTCCTACCCAGTCTTTGCTCCATCCCTGCCATCACATGCAATTACATGCTCCCAAATCAGCACAGGACACAGAATAGCCCCCTCCGACCACCATTCATGTGCCACGACTCATCCCACAGCACTGGCAGCCTGGGATTTGATACAGTGCTCTTAATCCTGCAAAATGCAGAGCAGCTCCCATTTCCACAAAGTCAAAGGGAGCTGAGGATGCTCAAAACTTTGTGGATTGGGGATTGTAAAGCAGTCACTTTCCAGCTGCTTGGCATGTCAGGAGCACAAAGGGTGTTAATAACCTTTACACTTTAAATAGCTTGGTGTTTTCTGCGTGTATCTAGGGTCCATCTTTGGAGAGGTGCAGACAGGCTGATACCTCAAACTGAAAGAGGAGAACACCTCTGCCCCACTGCTGCCCAGAGAGGGTCAGCCCTGCACAGCCCTGGGAATTGCCACCCCAACTAGCAGTGGTAAAGGTTTGGAAATGGCTACACTGAGCAGAAGCCAGCCAAACCTTCCTGTTCACATCACCTCCCAGTTTGCTGTAAGGCTTTCCCCTCTCCTCCTTAGATGCTCCCTGATAAGATTCCCCATCATATCAGTGAGACGAGAGTCTGCAAAACACAAAAACCTGCAGCGGGGGGAAGCAGCAGCATGAGAAGCAGCCCCATTTGTTATTAATGCAGCGGCGCTGCGGCAGAGCTGCAGCCGCTGCCCGGGAGCGCTGCAGGGCGCAGAGCCGGCCCCGAGCCAGGCATCGCCTCCTCCAGGAACCAGGCTGCCCCTCTTTGTCAGCAGCTGGGGCTTTCTCCCGCCACTGTGCAAAGAGAAACCTCCACAATTAGCAGGAAAACAGCAGTTTCGAGGGGCTTTGCCAGTCAGCTGAGAATAGACGCCTGTGAGCGTATCCCGACGCATTTACAGTACCTTGCAGCTAGAAAGGAAAGGGAAATCCCCCTGGTGCCTCCGTACCAACATTCAGGGGAGAAAAAGGTACCTGGCAGAAGCTGCTGGCTGTGCTTTATACCAGCCACTCGAGCCAATTCACTCCCCTTGGAAATTCAACTTCCCCAGAGGATTCCTCTCAGGTCTCCCTATGTTTACAAGGCATTTTGTTTATGTGATCATTTCCCTTCAGCTTTAGTAATGCTTGGCCCTGTTGGCTGGTGGGAAGGAGCACTGGGACACCAGGACATCCCCAGAGAGGACATGGTGCATTCCTTGCCCATGCCCCAGGCTGGGATCCCCCATGGGAACAGGGCATGGCCCTTGGCACAATCGCTCACAGCTCCGGAGCCACCTCCCCATTCTCTCCCGAGTGAGCAGCTGATCCAGCCATTGGTGGCCCTTGGCCAACAAGGGTTTTTTCCACCTTAAATAGGACCGTTATGTATTAGTCCTTTCATGAGCCAGCAGGCCAGGGAATAAGACAAGAGGGTTTACTGACATGGCTTATTTAGCTAGTTCAGAGCCTAAATTTGCACAAGTTCTCTAGCTGCTTTTCTCCAAAGTCAGTAATAGGGCTTGGCAGAGACTGTGGGTTTTGCTGGCAAAGTCAGCCTTTTTGTGTGAAGGAGGGAGGAGTGGGGAAACCCAGACTGCTGTGCTCACTAGGTCAAGGAAAAGAAAAAAAAAAGGAAAAAAAAAAGAAAAAAAGGAAGAAGGATAAGACAAATAGGACAGAATTACAAAGGGAAACTGAAAAAAGATCGTTAGGAACAGAAAAAGATGTGAAGGTGATTAAGGAGAACAAGACAAACAACAAAATAAGGTAGCACTAGCAGGTTTATGCAAAGGAGATCTAATTATGGGTGGCTAAATCCTCCAGGACATTAATATTCCATCGTAATGTGTCTAGTTTCCTCCTTTCCAGACATGGCAGGGAGGAAATGAGAATCACTTAGATACACTGTTTAATGAGCAAATGATGGACGATCACCAAATACAGCCTGCCTGATGAGTATCCATTAGCTTAAACTCGCACTGTAAATCTGTGTGCAGCTAACGGGCCTGCCTCTTCCAAGGCTACAGCAAAACTTAATGGAACTGCAGCCAGAGAAAGGGAGCCTTGTAAATAAAAATCTCATCTCACTGAGACAAGAAAGACTGTAGGACATATATAATGGCTAATCACAGCCCTTCCCACAGACTGCACACCTGACTCACAAGCCAGGGTGTATTTATTCCCAGTGCTCATATTTAGTTTTTTGTGTTTCCAATTCACATACTTCACTGGAGACAGATATTTCCCATCCAAATCTATTATGTAAATAAATACGAGGGTTAGGTGTAATAAAATGCAGTCAGTGTTTCACATTGCAGTCAAGATCAACATCTTATACATGCAATACATTAAGCTTGTAGTTCTTAAAACTGGGCCTACACCCCATAACACATTTGGGATCAATACTCTCACAGTTCTTATAGTTTGCCATCAAATGTTAATCCCCAAAGGAAAGGGTGGATTTTTTTTTTTTCTTTAAACAGTATGTACTGCAATTAAATCTGTTAAATGTTCAGGAATTTAGAGGTTTCTTCTTCTGTTTCTGCCTGGAGTTTCTGGTCATGAGACTGGTGGAGTTACCGTACCCAGCTCAAGGAGCCCACCCTGCTGATGGCCCCTTTGCTGCCTGGCACAGATGCCCCACTGACATCCTGCAGCCCCAGAGCCATCACCTGCCATGAGCTCCCCTGGAAATGGAAGGGAGCACCCAGAGCCCCTGCCCTCCCCTGCCCCAGCTGGGCTGAGCCCCAGCCCACACCGCATAGGCAGGGGTGGAGAGGTGGTGAGGGAGGTGGAGATCCACGAGGAGATGGGGCACAGGGTGGCCAGTTCCTGTGGACAGGGACACAAAGCACCAGCTGCCTGTGGGCACCCTCCTCTCTGCATTGGTACATCCATTTCTAAGGCAACTGTCACCATAGTGTCTGCACCTTCTTTCAAAAATAGATCTACTGTGAGTAAGCAGGCACTTTAAAGCTCAAGTGAAACAAAACAGGTGAATCCAGCAATCTCCACATTGCTCATAAAATCACAGATTTTGCTTCAGAAACCAAGGGTTAAAATACTCTTGTTCCATTTGTAATACAACTGGATGACAGAAATGTTTATATGTTGAAACCCTACCAAACTAAAGCAAGGAAAGTAGAGAAAGGGAAGATTAACACCTCTACAACTCATGGTCAGGGCTTCAAAACCATGAGTCAAATTTGCAAGTTGTGAAGCGATCCTTTGATCTGCTAGAAATGCCAAGAGCAGGCTGAGCTTACCCAATGACAAGATGATGGTGATGATGCAAGTAACAGACCAGACGTGGGTCAGCAAGTGCAATAACAAAGGTGTTACTCAAATAATTGCAATATCTTACACCTTCCTCCAAACTTCAGGTTTAAAAGTTGCGCTGTGAATGTTCTGCTACCCCCTACGCACTTCTGAGCACAGACACCAAGTGAAGATACACAAATCTCAGGTACCACCCAAAACAACGTTTGCAAACACTTGGGGCTGTGTTGGAAGACAGCAGACCTGAGACTTGAAGGCAGAGACAAGGTGCACATGGCAGAGTTCAGCTGGAGGAGATGGCACCGGCCAAAGGGATGCCAGAAAGGCCTTGCCTGTTTCCTGAACATAACAAAAGGGCTGCAATGAAATGAAATTTTAAAATCAAGTCAAAACATCATGAAATTTAAACACTGGGCTTTGCACAGAGAATGCAGGGTCTCACCAAGTCAGATTTATTGCAAAACTTTGCTTCTCTGGGGAAGAAAAAAGAAATGAAAAAAAAAGGCAGGGGAAAGACAGGGAAGAGCACTATTTTTACATGAGGGTTATAAAGTTTCTCTATTAGCAGGACACCTAATAAATTTACCTGTTCTGGCCCTGTATTCAGACACCTAATAAGAATGCTGAAAGGTTAACACCTAACACAGGCCAATGACACAAAGAAAGGGGAATGTTCTAAAATAATCTACATGTATGGAAACAGGAAACAAACCCAGAAAGAATGGAAGTAGATAGCAAGGATCTGCAGATGAGCAGAGGGGCCACAACTCCTTACATTACCTCTTGTTCTGGTGAAGCACATAGAGATTTAGGTACATGAGCAGACTGAGCACACCCTGCCTCAAAATGCAGGCTGCTCCCCATTGCTACTGATGGGGATCACCCTTCTGCATTCTGCTTACTCAAACCCATCCAACCACCTGCAGTTCTGTAATAAAATACTCACAAAAACAACACTGTCCCACCGGCTGTGGCTAGACCAAGAGCCACATCCCTTCAGACCCTACTGCCATGGACAGAGAGAAGACTTTTCCTTTCTCTTTGACAAGGAGCTGATGTCAGCTCTCCAGCTCATCTCATCACCATAAATCAAATTCCACTTCACAGCTATTTTTCCACTGTGGATTTCATCCAGACCCAATAGAAGTCAATGCAACATCTCCCATTTCACAGGATCTGAGCAGTTCCAGATGGCAGGGAACCCCAGTTTTCAGATGTAGGTTTGAGGTAGAGAGTTTAATACTGATGAAAAATTCACACTTGCAAATATGGTAAAAAGAACAGAAAATTACTTAAACAGCAAGCAACTACCTTGAGGGACACTGATGAAATTGTAAAGCACACAACCAACTCTAGTCTTACACAAGTTTTAGTCTGTAACTTCATAATTCTTCAAGGCAGGTTTTACTACATTATGCCTAAAGCCCTCATCCCAGCTGCAGAGAGCTCCAGCAGGAGCAGCACTGCTGTACCAAACACTTTGTTTGGCATCACACTCCCCTCCACAAATACCCCATTCAGCACCCAGGGCTATTAATCACAGCTGAAAAGAAGTCTTTGACCAGATTTCCACACCTCAGCCTAAAAAAATACACCAATTTTTACTGCAAATCCTTCAAACTTGGAAGTTGTTTCACTAGTCAACTATGTTTGCAGTGTAGGTAGCACAGAAAAAGGAAAAGAGAGGAGGCTTTTCCTGACCAGCCATTTTAATTAGAGCTAGGAGGGCTTGAAAAAACCCGTCTGGTGAGTGGCGTTATTCCCCTTTTCCGCTGCTCAGAAAGGCCAGTACTGGAGTGCTGAGCACCCAGGCTGTCAGTGCTCCCTCTCTGCTGCTGTCCCAGGCCAGCCCAGGGGCTCAGGCCAGCCCAGCTCCAGCGTTCCTGGAGAGAGCTGGGTTTCACCAGGCACTGGTAGGAGCTGCTTTCCCCAGCAATCCCTGGCTGTGGCTCTTTTGTGTATGCAAGTGTGTGTGTGTGTGTGTGTGTGTGTGTGTGTGTGGCACTGCTCCCCAGGCTCACTCATTTTAATGCTGCTTTCTCCCCAGATGAAAATATACATATTCTTATTAAGGAAAAAAAATGTGCAAAGTATAAATTTGCATCTATGATCATTTCTGGTTCATAAATTGTATTTTAATAATAAAACAATATATTCTTCTGTACTGCCTCTTAAACACTAACAGTAAAGTCTGTCTTATTTGTACGTGAGCTTAAATGTTTCAATGAAGGAAAACACAAATGGTATAAAATGTAAAGTGAAATATAGATAAAATGATAAATAAAAGCAGGAGCAAAGCTAATACATGGAGAATCCTGCCTCCTCCTTTTGATTCACGTGAGTGGATGCCCCACACTTTTCTACTGCAGAATTTTATTACACAGGTTGAGGGGAATTCTCCAGCTGAGATTCTTCTACTAGAAAGACAGGCTTTGTTGGCTGCATTAAGGTGATAGAAATTATAATGAGGGAGAGAAAGTTGCATGTATGACATATACCCTTTGTAGCATTAAATTTAATTTGCAGAAAAACCAACACAACCACCATAAAGTGGAAACTAATATTTTTTATAACCCCTTAACAACCTGTCCTTAGTGCTAACATACCATAAAGAAATTTCAACATCTTGTTATATGTGTAGCTTATTTTAAACAACACTAAAAGGAGAACACAGTTCTTATTGAAAATTGGCACACACACAAAGAAAGGGGAAAAGCTGGCTTTTAAAACTTTATCCCAAAGCATACTTTTTTCTTTTTATTCCTATTAAATGTGCAACCCTTCCACTGAAATGAAACATAGAAAGAGTTTCCAAATATTTTATAATTCTGAATGGATTTCCCTAGTGTAACAGTAATAATATTTTTACAGTTAAAAGATCCACTGATTTAATAAGTGTGATTTGTGTATTTAGAAAATTCATTAGAGCAGACATTCCCCAACATTTTTAGATTTATTTATTTATTTAGCCTAATTTGGGTACACTACTTCAAAAGAACGCTTAGAGCTTCCCAGTTCCTTAGTCACTCACTAATAACATCTAATAATTAATAAAGACATGTAAATTCTTAACTCCCAGAACTATTCCAAACTTACTATCTGTACGCTTCATGTCATGTCTCACTTATAGATATCTGCATTACTTTGTTTCATAAAATGCTGAAGGGACACGTACTTATCTTGCTCTCCACCAAGAGTGAATATTCAGGCACGATGCTACCAAAGCAAAACTAAACCCAAGCCTGAGCAAACCTCTCCTCCAGGAGCCCACAGAGTTTTCCAGCCAGCCCTGGAGGAGGGTTTAGCTGCTTTCACTGCATGGTCATGTCCATTCTGCCAATGTCCTCTGCCCAGTGCTTGTGTCAATGCCACCACACAGAAATGCAAGGCAGGTGCCAAGTGAGTATTTTGGAGTAGTCTCACTGGTACTAATTTCTACAACTTTGGGGGAGCCAGGAAGGAAAAAACCAGCAAAACGTGCAGCTGTGACATGAAAAGGAAAGGCCCATTTTAAGAATAAAGGCAACGCTTGGGACAGTGATTCCCAATGCATCTGCAGGAAAAAAAGGGGGCACAAGCAAACACCTCATTCCCCTTCACAAGGCCACCAGCCCCTTCAGCCTCTGCCTCCAGAGCTGCTAAAATCCCTCTCCTACAGGCAGAGACCATGAGGAATAACATTAAGCCAAAACATCTTTTCTTGGAGGCAAACTATTATTGTGTCTGCTCCTCTACTACAAGTGTTCCTGTCAGGGCTTTGTGTTCTGCAACATTTCCTTGTCATATTTATTTGCTTGTTTTGATTTCTGGTCTTCTGTCTCGAGGAAGACTGCCAAGACCCTAAGTCCTGTCTCCTACAAGTGCTGCTAAGCCTCAGAAACAGGGTGTGGGGATTTCCACACATGGCTCAAGCCTGTATGTTGATAGAAATTTACTTAAGAAATACAACTTGCATAAAGTTTTGTATTTAAATTTCAGTAGACTAAATGAATGACCCTACTTCCCTAAATAAAAGCCAAACTGAAATAGAAAAAAAATACCAGCACAAAACCACCTACCTTTTAAAACAAAGAACTTCCTTCCAACCTAAGTGCTATGAAAAAGGCTGAGATAATTAATTTACAGTCAAGACAAACAGGGCCATTTAGCTGTACTAATGTTTTTTTTTCCCAGGCAAAATTCATCCATAGCCAAAGGGTCAGTGAAGCAGAGTTCCTCTACAAATTTTTATGACAGCTGAATGTATTTCCTACCTGCACTTCTATTTTTCCCTCTTAATGAGATTTTGCTGAGGTTTTTTTATTTCCTGGTAGAACCTTACGAAAATTGTACGGTAAATGCAAGCTGTGTTCATACTTGGCCCATGCTTGCTCATGTTTCATGGTGCAGCCCTGCTCTGGCCATGCCTGTATCCCCACAGAAAGCACTTTGAGGCACTGTGACAAAGGAGCTGCCTGAAGAGCTCCGTGGCACAGGGATGGGCGGCTGCCGTCCCTCCGTGCTGCGCGGGTTCCGGGCACGGCGCGCGCTGGGAAAGCTCCCCTCGAGCTGCTGCCTTCAGGGATGGGCTCTTGGGGTGAGGCCACTCAAGTGCATATAAAACTTCCTATTGATCAGAAAGCCAGCCCTGGAATCCATAAGGGCCCAGCCCTCCATCCTCCTCCATCATGCAAGCAATCTGTCTAAAAATGTGAACTCATTCATTTTTGTTAATGCAAGGTTTTGTGACTGTCTAGGAAGCAGCAGACAAAAAGTTTCCTCTAAACACATGCAACAGTCATTTTGAGTTCTGTGAGGCTTGGTCATGCCCCTGACTTCCAGCTCTTCCCTTGGCAGTCCTTTGGCATCAGCCCCTGCCCATGCCAGAGGCTGCCTCGTGCTCTGGTAGGTGCTGGTACCTTGTTGGTGAGCTCTTTGCCACAGCTTAACTCCCTGCACTGCCTCTGGGCAGCCCTGAGCACACCTCAGCCTGCATTTCCCTGCAGACTACTAAAATAATCTCCTGGATTCAGCTTCAGGAAGATGGAGTGTGTTCTTACACAGCTTTTCAGATAAACTTGGAACATTTTACTTTAAGTATTATCAACGTTGCACTTGCACACTGGTCACTTCAACAGACAGCCTGGAACCAAGGTGGGCATGTTGGTTTCTGAGTGCCCAGAGCAACAGCACATTCTCCACGCCTGCTCACCAACAGCTCCAACATATAAAAGTCTAGAAAGCTTGAGATATTTAACATTATACAGTACCTTAAGTCCTACTTAAAAGTCAGGGTTTGGTATTTTAGCAAGAGAATTACTAACCAACTTTCAAAAATAGGACATGTGAGTGGCTTCTGTTGAACCATGAACTGAGTCTGGACGTTTTTGTTCATCTTTTCAGGGTACAGAACACTTGACAGAGCTAACACTTGTTCTAATTCCTTAAACTTTGAGGGAAAAAAATATCCTGGTCTTAAAGTAATCATCTACAGACATTCACTCACACTTGCATTTTAAATAAGTTAGTACACATTTGATTAAATTTTTTTTCATATCTATGCATATATGATAAATGCTGTTCAAGACCACAAATCAATCCCCTAAAAAAACCTCACTTACCCCAACTGAGTTGAACCTGGAGATTGCTTTAAGAAGTCTGATCTGGGGCTATTGGCACCAGCAGAATTAGGAGTGAAGCCTTCTCTTCTAACCAGACTCATCACTTATTTACATGGAAGTAACGAGATCCTAAAAGCAGCAGCAGGGTAACGATGTACAGCCCAACTGCTCACTGGGTACCCTCAGAAATGTGACACACACTCTGAAATGACCAAGAGGGGAGGGGAGGATTTGGAAAGCAACTCCAGGGCTGGCAGGAAGTACATCAGCTCACTCCCAGCACCCCCTTTCCAGCTTCACCCTTCCTTCCCCACACTTTGGATGTCCCACCAGTCAGTCCCATGAGGAAGTGCAGGAATGAACAGCTGAAGCTAGCTACATTTTGTCACTGTTTTTTTCTCTTTCAAACAACAGGTACACATGAAGAAAACAACCTTCCTGTTTGCAAAGCCATAACTTAAGAGACAGCTTTCAAAAAGTCCTTTTGTTCCAGCAGCAGGGCACCTTGCTCAGGCCTGGTGTGTCTGTAGCACCTGAAAAGCACCACCCAGAGCTGGCTTTGCAGGCAACAGCACCTTCTGAAGGGTCAGGAGGAGCAGGGTGCTGCAATAGCTGGGGCTGTAGTACCACATTATTCAAAGGCAGCAAGCTAAGACCTTTTACACTTTAAATGAGAACAAGATAGATTAATACCTCCATCACTGGTGTGCTGTCATCAAAACACCAGCCAACAGGTATGGGATCAGTGAAAACCCCAAACTTCTGGCAGCCAGGGCTGTTTGCAAAACCAAAATGAGATAGCTTTTAATCACTCAAAAATACAGTGTGATGGTTTGGAACGGCAGCTTTTCATTTCAACAAGTTTATATTACAGTATATGTCTCCTTGAGCTAAGAGATCGTTTGTTTAAATTACTTGATTATATGTAATGATCCTTCTCTTATAAAACAAGATTCAACATTGCCACTGGGGGAGAGGGTGGAAACATCACAGAAATTTAACAAGAAAGAAAAAATATCATACAACCCTTGCTGTAATAAAACATTAGGAGAATTTTCACTTGACTGCTGAAAAAGAGCAAAGCTAGAAACATGTTTTACCCCAGTTATTAACATTAACTCTTCATTCACAGAGCATAATGTACAGCTTTGATCAAGCTATAGGATCCACATGCTCACAAAATATTTAACATTAAATACATAGCATGGAATTAGTCTCCAACAATTTATGCCATTGCCTCCTGCCATTCTATGTTTTCCTGAATCTTGGAGTCTGACTCACATATGTAAGTCAGATTATTTTCTTTTTAACCTAATAGGGATTGGAAATAATTCATTTCAAATGCCAGAAAGCATATGGTTTCAAAAATGTCTTTTGCACATCTATAGACTGAAATGAGAACAAAAATTCAAATTTAATAAAATTTGAGAGTTTAAAAAGTAAAATCATTTACCAGAGTTGGAAAGCAGCTTAAACATATATTATGAACATTTTCTGAAAATATCCCACAGGGCAGACAGGAAAAATAAGAGCTCACCTATCAGCCTAATTTTTTATTCTGCAACTTTTAAGATGAAAAGGGTGGATCTTGTCTTTGTACTTAATTGAGCTTAACTAAGGGAAGAAAAGATGGACCTGCTCCCAAATGAGAGGAGACTGATAGAAAGTGATGTATTTATCCTGTTGAAATAATTTATCAGTCTGGATCCTCCCAATGCTTCCTAGAGGCAGTTCCTGTTTGCCCACCCTCATTAGGCCAATTTCAGCCTCTCCTAAGCACCCGTGAGGAGGAGGAGGAGGAGGAAGCACATCTTTGGCAGGGGTGCTGCTGCCCTCCTGCTTGCAGAGGGTGTTGGCACTGGAGGTGCCACTGCCCCACAGGACACTGCTGAGCTCTGCTAGCTGGGGACACTCAGCTCCTCTGCAGGAGCAGGTCCTGCCCAGGGATCCCAGTGAGCAGGGGAAGCAGAAAACAATGCTGAGATACTCAGTCTGACAGAAGATTCATTTCTAAAGAAAATAAATAAATAACCCTCCAATACAAGAATCTCTCCATCATTCATGTTTTATCATGAGCTTAATCCTGAAGTCTTTCTGTTTCTGGAGGCACAGATAGTTCTGAATAAAAATTATTTCTCATTTAATTAAATCTAACATTTGCATATTGGACAAGAACAGGAAATGCTGGCTATAAATACACTTTCTAAGCACCCATCCACAGCACAGTGGCTGCACTATGAAGGGGGAATAAGAACAATTGTACTTTTTGAGAGAGCTCTTGGTGATCTATGTTTAAACACACAAACCCAAGGAGAAAAATATTCTTCAGAGCATCCCTTCCTCTACCCACCCCCACAGGACATTATCACTCCTGGACAACACTCACAGCCTTTGTCTGTGTGTCCAACATGAGGTGAGAAAAGGAGAGATGTTCAAAAGCCAAAATGAACATGCCTGCATTTACGGGTGTCAAAGCTTTCACCAATAATTTTCACCGTATCTTTAGAAAGCAGCTAAAGATATCCCAGACATAGATATTTCTTGTGTTAACCACCCAGAATAGTAATTTTCCAATATGTATCAGCTCAGTGGTGTCTCCAACCAGGCATCTGGTAACATAACTTGTTTGGGGTTTGGTTTAGGAGCTATCACAGATTCACAGCATAAATATGTCTGGGTGTTTATGTATGTTTGTAAACATACCTGCAACCTCTTTTTCCTAGAGAGAGCATCTGATTTGGGGATCTGTTTAGAATTTTTTATTTAGCAATCAGGTTCTACACGGTCAACAAATACTTTCCAAAACATAAAAGTAATTTCCTGGGTACAGTTGGCTTTTCCAGTAAGATGGTTTATAGATGTACAATTGGTCCTGCCAGGCAGAAATTTGAAATAGACAAAGGATCATTTTCACCCAAATTTACAGCTGGGATGGCAAGGCAGGATAATCACATGGGGCAGATGAGTTGTCTTACATTATCCTGCTCCAACAGCTGAAGGCTTCAAAACCAGAAATACCATCCTTCAGGAGTTCTAACAGTGTCTCAAGTTACTAAACACCTATCACTGCTAAACATTTACCCTCTAAACTTAATAGACAAGAAGGAATTAATAATAAATTAAAAAGTACCAAGGTACCCAAACAAACAGTCATGTTTGTAACCTGACAGAAATCCCCTTTCCCTGCTCCCCAGCAGGTAGTCCTTGCTACGCTGGAATCAAAGTGCTGGAAGAAGAGCTCAGCACTGTGGTGCCAGGCAGGGGCAGCTGCATGACCCTGCCTGCATGGGCAGGGATGCCAGGGGACAGCCACCAAGCAGCCAGGCTCACCATCCTCCCTCCTCCACATCCTCAGCATCCACCAAATCTATCCCTGTACCCCAGCTAATGCCCAGCACTGTTTATTGTGGGCTAACACACACTCACCCACATCTATTTAACATGGGCAGCACCTTCCTCTTCCCTTTTAATGCTCTTTTTATCTTAATAAAAAATGTTATTTACTGTCTTTCTAAAAGATTTATTTGTGTTCTCCAGGTGTTTCAAGCTATGTAGCTGTTTCATATCAAATATAAACCAGAAAAATTAACTATACTGCAAACTTCCCAGTAGCAATGCAAATATACGCCTTAACTGATATACCCAGGTTGAAAAGCCAATAAATAACTAAGAAGAGGAGTCATCGTATCCATCTTCATTAAGTTTGGCTTCAAATACTAAAGATAGGAGTAAATCACCCCCTGATGCTGTGGGCAGAGCCAAACTAATTTTAGCTGTTGCCTCTCTTTCCACAGGCAGGGCTCACTCAGAGATGCTGAAGGCCACTCACAGGCCCATGGTCACACAGAAGTGTCACAGCCAAAGTCAGCACAGAGGGCTCCAGCAGCTCCGAGCACAACTAAGGGGTAAAACACAATAGTGCTGAAACATACTTGCTCTCATATTAGAACCTGCTAGATCAGCATTTTTTTGATTGACACCTTGGTTTCACGTGCTCTCATGTTGGGGAAATAATCCCAAGGTCTGCTGTGCTGTACTCCCAGAAGCCATGAGGGACAGGAGCAGAGCAGGCTGATGGCCTCTCTGGCTCTGGGTGTGCAGAGAGGGCATGTTTGGTAGGTTGCAGAGCACTTTGCCAAGATACCAAAACTCCCATTTGTTCCCTCTGTCATTTGGCCGCTCACACCACATAAGAATGAGCAAAGCAGAGTGCTGGGCAGATTTTCTCCCTGTGGTGTACAAAGCTAGAAGGCACCACGTGCCACCAGCGCCCACCTGGCCAGCCACCCTGCCAGCCCCACCGCCCCTGCAGGCAGGCAGGGGACAAAGTTGTTGACTTTCTTCCCTCCTGGCCACTTTGGGAATCAGCAGTCTCATCTCCCCAAGCCAAAGAAGCTGGGCACGGCAGATGGCTGCCAAAATAAAGGGGAAAAAATAAAAGAAGGAAAAGAAAGAAAATAAAAGAAAAACAATCACCCAGCTCCTGGGTGGCACAGGCAGGACTTTTGCTGCCATCCCCTAGAAGATGCTCAGATCTCCTGCTGTGGCTCAGTGTTAACTCCCTGCCACTGCTCACACAGGAACAGTGCTGCCCAGGACAGACATTTGCCCAAGCCCTCCATGAACAACACCAAGCCAAAAAATGTAAATCAAAAGTAGCAGCCCTCAAAGCTGCCTGGCACGACTGGGCACTGCAGCTCCCTGTGAGTGGGGGGCAGTCAATGGCAGAGAGCACATCAGCACTCAGGCAGCACTGGATACCAAATCTGTGGTCAGGAACATATACAATTTGAGAAATAATTAACTGCACTGTGAAACACTGATAACTTCAAGTATTAAAAATGTAATCTCACATATTAAAATGAATTTACTAAAACCAAATCAACAACTCAGTGTCCTCTGAATTTCCTCCAGTCAGCTAATTTAATTAATCGTTTTGTTCACTTGGATATAGATTTTAGATTTGCATTTTGCCATCAGAAAATATCTTGTGCAATAGTACAAGATCTCCACAAAGAAAATTAATTTTTACAGGGATTGGATTTCATTCCCTTAAGCTGAAATTCTGATCACTAAGCAGTAAGAACACGGCTGTAGCACACAGGATATCACTCAGGATGTGACAGTTTCCTCTTGTTTTAAGCTACTTTAAAAAAAAAAAATCTTCTCAAATTAGCAACAGAGTATTGCTTTTGATTAGCAGCAGAGGGACTGTGAGCACACTGGGCCCAATCCAGCTACTTAGAAGTTTTGCTTTTAACTTTGATGGAAATTAAATAGGAATTTAATTCAGTGCAGCAGAATCAGTTCTTGAAATGCAGTTCCAGCGTTCAGCCTGTGAGTGCATCAGTGCTTTTCCTCTCCAAAGCCCTCAGTGCACCCACCAGCCCCGGCACTGGCTCTCACTGGGGCCTGTCCCCTGTCCCAGCGCCAGATGCTGCTCCACACGTGCCAGGAGCAAGGTCCCAGCCCTGCCAGGCCCAGGGTGGGCAGAGCCACTCCTGCCTGGATCCTCCCCAGAGCTGGACACGTGTGACCATAGGAGAAAACACCCTCCCCTGTGCCTCCTTCAGGGTCCAACACCACATCCTTCCTCTCTTAGAGATGTACCAGCCTCACTGTTACGGACTTTTTGGCACTACTCAAGTAAATTTTGTAAATAAAAGAACCCAGTGTGCAGTTGTTCAGACCCCAAACTGAATTTTGGGGGGAGTACTTGAAAAATTCAGCTCAGAGTGCTTTTATCAGGATCCTTCCAATGGCATTTACAAGTATACCTTAAAATCAGGCCCATCTTCTCAACCTGTGCAATCCTGATAACTGAACTTGAGAGGGTCACATCCTGTATTGCTCCAAAACTCACTTAGCCTTGATTCTCCTATGTTTGTGTTGGTAGGACTTTGCTTAAATAACCTATTTGTTGGGCTAACACAACATTTTGCTTGGCTTGCAAGCCCCATCTGGGTAAATGCACATTTCCCTTGTTTCATTTTTTGATAATTTTCTTCTGTAGTCATTTAATTGACCTTACAAAGATGCTTGCAGAAGTTTAAATGAGGCATAGTTAGAGCTTTCAAAAATACATATAATTATGCACACCTACAGACTCTAAGGAAAAAATAAGAAACCAGAACTGATCCTGAAGAGCCCAACAGGAGATTTGCAAAGTTTTCGTTTAACACCAGCAGCTGCAGATTTGGAGTTTATGGCAGATAAAGGACTTTTACAGAATTGGGACACAGCATTTTTATACTGGTACCACCCCATTGCTAGGTGAACCCACCACAGTGCTGCAGCAACTCAAGCTGTGTGGTGTGGCCAGTCCCTCTCCATTTGTAAAGATGAACTTTATCAGGTGCTTTAAGAACCCTTGGTGCACCCCTGTGTCCCATCCCTCTCTGAAACACCACTGGGGAGCTCAGCACTAGCAGTGTTACACAGCAGGCAGTTGAACTGAGCAAGTTTCACACATTTAATGCCAATGGAAAAGTCTGACAGATACAAACACAAGTCTTAAAATTACCCCCACAGAAATCAGTCGTGCACCCAGAAAGTGAAGTGAGAGATTTTGTCTGCTTAATGAGAGCAGAGGGGCCCAGACACAGGCTCAGAGCAACAAAAATCAATCGTGCATACAAAAAAGGACAAAGGGGCAGGTAGGACAGCATAGAGGGGAGGGCCAGGTTGACAAGCTTCTCCCAAAAGGAGGGCAAGTGTTTCCTAGGAGCTGGAGTACCCAGGCAAAGGTCAATGGAGGAGGCAGAATGTATGTCAGCTGGGGCGTAAAGTATTGCAAAAGTAGGAAAAAAATGAAAAGCAAAAGGAAAAGAGGACTTGGTTGGACAAAAATCTAATCCTACTACTATTAGGGATTACAGGACCTCCGGGTCAGCAGCAACTTGAGAACAGCACTACTGCAACTACCTGTGCCGTGCTGAGAGCTAAAACCAGAGCAAACAGCAGGCGCCACTTCATCGTTCCCGGCCCCTACCCCACGGAACCCAGAGCAAGATGCACAGAAGCACCGAGACTCTTGGGAACACAACACAGGGACATCGCCCATCTCCGGGGGCCCTTGGCCTACCCGCCATAAATATTTTGTGTCTTAGAAAGTCAGCGGAGCCCACACCTGTCAGCAATCCCTGTAAACAGAAGAGTCCCCGATTAGAAGAGGCAGCTCTTTTGTCTGTGAAGCAAGAGCCCAAAAGGAGGAGCGAGGGTGGCAGGCGAGCGAGCAGGGCTGCAGAGCCGCTCCAGCAGCGCCGGCGGACATCTCGGCAGCCCTCCTGCCGCAGCCGCCGAGGTGCCGACCCAGCGAGGGGGAGGCAGCGAGCCGGGACCCGCGGGGTTTGCTGCAGTATTCAGACCTCGGGCTGGCGTGCTCCAGGGAGCGGCAGCTCGGCTATGTGGAGCAATTTAGGTGGAGGCTGGCAGACGTATTGCACACGGACTGAGACTGCAGTGCACCACCAAGGCTGGAAAGGGTCGTGCTGGTCCAGCTCCGCTCTCCGAGCCCCCAGCCACACGCAGGAGGCCGCGGCCGTGCCCCGCGTCCGGCCGGGTGTGTGCGGGCACACGGCTGCCGGACAGGCCCAGCACCGACACCCCCGGCAGATGGCCGCCCCCCGGCCTCGGCCCATCCCTCACAAAAATTACATAAATTTAAACAAGGCATGGAAGGGAGGAAAAAAAGCAGGAAAACAAATCAGGATCATTTCAGAGCGGTACAAATAGGAGGCTCCTCTGGCTGCAGGAGTAACCAGCTGATGCAATTATCCTGGCGGCCGGCAGTAGACCATCTGCCCGGCTCCCGGGTTGCTGTTGTTGCAGTCTCAGCGGGGCTCGCTCCCAGAAGAGCGGGGCCCCGCGGCCGGGAGGAGCCATCTGCCCGGCCCCGGGCTGTGCGTGCCGCGCTCCGCGGGGGACGGCCCGGAGCCAGCCCGCTGCCCAGCGGCCCCGGGCACGGACACGGGGGGCCGGGCTGGCCGGCATGGGCAGCTGCGCTGCGCTTTCTGCGGGGGGTTTGCTCGCTCTCCCATGCCACCACACAAACCGGTTGTGTTTCTGGAGTATCTTTGTGCCTGCTTGTGTTCAGCGTTTACGCGGTGTGCACGGCGGGAGTCTGGGACATCCCCTGTCCTCAGGGAGCGATGGGGACACTGAGGAGCCAGTGACAGCCACCCCATCCCACAGAGCTGGGCTGGGCCCCAACCCTGCACCCCATGATTTATGCCACAGTGAGGCTGATTACTGCCGCCTTCATTGTCATTTCTATGTTTGTCAATAAAACCCAAGTAGAAAATGACACCCAGAGGGAAAGGAATGAGCTCTGTCAAGGAAACTTGAATGCACTTCTGAGGACTTCCGTTGCAGTAGCTACCTTTGCTAAGGCAGGTACATTTGATCTTTCTGGAGTTTTCCCACTTACACTATGTCTGCTCTGGGGGTATGGGAAGTGCTCTGCATTACCCAGGGATTGTGCTGGGTATCACCTGGAGCCAGGTTTCACTGCTTTCACTGACAAGGTTTCTACAAACTTGTCCGTCTCAAATGAAAAGAGGTAGGTAAGAAATTGTAGAATTTTTTTGGTCCTTTTTAACCATATCAAGTCCATATACCTATTGCTGCCCCAGGTTCAGTCTCTGAGCATTCATCTGCAATCAATTAAACAAACCAGTGTCCAAGTGGGTTTCATTCTGAATTTAAGCTTTCAGTCTGTAAGAATTTATACTTTTCCACTCCCAAATTAATTGCTATTCAGAAAGAAATTAAGCAGGGAGGGATGCAAGCCTATGCCAATCCATCTCACCACTTCCTCAACACTGACAAGTCCCTGGGCACTAAGCACAGCAAAACTTGCCCATGGCCAATTTCCTGCCCCATTATTTCAGGTCTGGCAGCTTCAGGAGGGATGCAAACTAAGGGACAAAGTGCTTCCCCCATCCCTTGCTGCCCCCAGCCAATGCCAGCCCCATCCCCTCCCTGCAGCCTAGTGCTTTTCTCTCTGAAGCTCAAGCATGAGACCTGCAGAGACAAGGCTGATGAACCCATTAACAAGTGCTAACACAATACGAGGGTGCAAGTTATCAGACCACACTTACACTTCAGTTTTAATTTAGACAATGCCTGGAACTGTTGTCAGTCACAGCTGAACTATTTATCTCTTGAGGTGAATAAAGGAAAGGAAGCTCTGAACACGGTCAGGACTGGCCCAACCTGTCACCACATCCCCACTCCCATGTACTGCAGCCTCTCCCACACTGCATTTGCCTGTATGAGCTGCTCACCATTTGCTGAAGCTCTCTCAGCAGATTTTCCCTCCTTCCTTCACCCTGCTGTTGTTTGTAGAGGTCTGGGACCACAGCTATCATTGACCAGCATCCCCTACTACTGCCTGGGGACACCAGCTCAGAGCAAAGGGTACATGTGTAAAACCCCATTTCTGGTGGAAGCCAGGCTGAAATGCTGCATGTGACCTCATTTTTTAGTGGCCATGTGTGTGACATAACCAAGGGCCTAAGTCAGGTTATGTTGTGTAATAAACATTATCCTCAGACTATGCCCTCCTTCACATTTTCAAGGACTCTTTCCCTTTCCTCTGTTCCTTTTCCCAAAATGGAGCTGACTGTAAAGATGGGCTTGGAATGCTGGAAGCAGAGCTGCTGCACTGCAGGGAACCCAGCATGAAGCCAGGCAGGGGCCAAAGCACCCAACCACAGTGGAACAAAGGTAAAAGTAGGAGTGGAGTGAAAAGCTCCACACTGTACTTAAAGGAGGATTATGGTTACTGCTCCTCCACCTTATGACAATGCAAGCCGAGGGGTACCTAGGCAGAAATGACTCCAAATTTCATCTGCCATGATTACAGCCTCCACCATGGTAAGGCACAGCATATATAACACGGAGGCAAAGAGAATTGCTCTCAAGTTTCAGGATGCAAATGGTTAATATTGCCCACTAAAAGCCATTCTCATTATAATGAGGCAAGGAATAAAGGGGATTAAAGTAACTTAAACTGAAATCTTGTCCTCCTGTAGGAGGTTAGAAGGAAAAACAGCAGTTCTGATACTGCAGAAAAACTTGTAGTGCTTCCTCTCTACAGGAGGGAAATTCTTCTCAGGCTTTGTTAGCACCAATCCTGCACTCCCTTCACTCACAAGTTCTGTCCATGGGCCCACAAGAGTCCAAGAAGGACTTTGTGGAAGAAGAACATCACAAGGAGCCCAGCAAAGGGCACCATCACTGGCTCCTGCTTATCCCTTAGTGCCCAGGCTGGGCAAGGGGCCCCAGCACCCACAAACCCCAGGGGCCAATGCCAGGGTAGTGATTCACTTTGTTGCACAGAGTGTAATAAAAAACTATTTTAAGATTTTTATATGCCTTCAAATAATGTTCTCATTGCTGTAGCTACCCAGCATAAACTAAATAAAAGCTCTAATCTCCAAAACACAGTACTTTTTTTCCAAAAACATGGAAATGTGGAGGGAAGAATGTACAAACCAAAACAAGTGAGTATACTTCTTGTGGGCTCTGCACCACAGAAGAAATGCAGAGCAAGTCTCCCTCTCCCTAGAGGGTCTTTTTTCAAGAGGGAGAATAATAATAATGTAGTAATAATAAGCACTTATATAGCGCTTTACATTTTCAAAGTACTGTGTAAACATCAACTAATGGGACACAGTAGAATAAGTAGTGTCTAAAATGAGTTTATGTACTGCATTATATTTTCCTACAAAGTGGCTGGTGCTGGTTTTAAAATTAAATTCCTCCACATATTGATACTAGTGCAAATGAATCTTCTTTAAAGAAGTGTAACAAAAACATTTTTCTCATTAGTTACCCTCACAGCCTTCATATTTCCAAATTTTGGCTCAAAGCAAATTGCTTAGACAGTTTCATAGGTGCAAAATACATTTAGTTTCAGAAGAAGAACAGGTGGGCTAACTAACTGCTTAGGGTGATAGATCAGTACACTTGTAGGTACACACCAAGAGAAAGTCATGTTAAAGATTGAAAATATTTCATAGAAGAAAGTTTTTAAGAGAGCAACTGAGAAATACAGAGCTGGAACTATTGCTACCCTGTGGACAGAACAGCAAGGCAACCAGCACCTTTTCAACAAAGGCTGCACAGCAAGGAAAGAAGTCCTTGCACTGGATCTAGAAATCAAGCATCACTTTCCATTTTATACAACAGTGTTAACAGCAAAAACATCATCTATAATAGGGAAAACGAAACAACCACAAAGCAAATCCAAATATTATGACCTGAACCATAACATCAGTATTACATTTCACTTTCACCTATCCAGCATCTCAGTGTTTAATAAATTCACTCTACTCTCCAAGGCGAATGTTATATCCTCTTTGCATACTACTGAGATAGAAAACATTGAGAAAGGGAGAAAAAAAAAATTTGACACATACTCATTCTTTCAGGAGCTGAGGCAGAAGGGGAAAAAAGTCTGACTCCAAGTCTCTTCTAGTAGCCTGGAGTATTATTTTGCAAGCTTTTCTTTCTTTATTATCAATAATTTGCTTTACAGCAAATCCAGGTGCTTCTGTCATGAACCAGAGCCCAGCATACACCAGCATGTAAATAAAGAATAAAAAGGCTGCACAGGACTGAAGCAACTGAGGAATGGTTTGGATTTTTTTTTTACTCACTCTCAAGCTAGGAATCAAATGCCAGTCAAAAATGCCATGCTGAATCTATCTACCTTTAGGCATGCGCTTAACTGTAAGTATGTGAGTAATCCCAGTGGTTTCAGTTTTGGGGATTTTAATAGTTGTATGGTTTTCATAACTACAGGAAAAACCCTTTCCAACAAACTGCCAGTGTGACTCCCTGTTGTACTACACCACAATTACTGGAACATATTTGGTATTTCTCAAGAGGTTCAGATAATGAAGAATCCTCCAAATTTTCTATTAGCCCAAACTTAGGAATTCTGCATCAGGGAGTTAACAGCAGAACAGACAGTGTACGTTAGGTATTGCAAAAGAAAGCGAAAGAGAGGCAGAAATATTTATAAAATCTAAACCTTGCTTTTTTAAGTAAGTTGTTTGTGAGCCCAGACTGCAGCTCAACCAATGCTATTGCACAAGCATGCTGAGTTAAAGATCTCATTCTCCTGTATTCCTTTATAAGAAGCAACATTTTTTTCATGTTTTCACACCACAAAGTTTTCCAAAATCCGAACAAGAGTAATATTAAATAGGAAAACACACAATAAACTAGTCTTTTATTCTTTGATGTGCTATTGGTTTAACACTGAATCACAGGCTTCTACGAAAAACCCACATCATTAGTTACACTTACAAGGAAATGTTTTTTAAACGCAAGGAAAGGTACAATGTTGTGGTTGCTTGGGGTTTTTGTTTGTTGGTTTTTCATCTTGGCAAACAACCAATTCTTTTACTTCATGTGACTAAAAATAAGCAAATGGGGGGAAGGGGGGAGGAAGGTAGGGGGAGGGGGGATCCTCCTTTCCTAACAGGGAAAGCCATCAAAATTTGCTGCATCAGAAATTATCCCAGTAAGAACACAAACAAGCACAAGGCACTGCTGCAACTACGGAGGCCAGGGCTGGCCACCAGCTTCGTGGGCCCAAGGACACCAAGTGCTTTGGGCAGCAGAGGCTTTGTCCTCCACAAAGCCACTGTGACATTATGAGCCCAGAAACATGAGCTAGCCCGGGCAGGATATTCATGGGACATGGTGCCATTTCAGTCAATCATAGTCAAAATCCACCCCTAAGAAAACAGGCTATAAAGTAGCCAAAAGAGCTGGAATTTACCACAGTAACTCCCTCACCCAAGCACAGGAGACAGACCAGCCTCTGACAAAGAACTGTCTGGCACTTAAGTGCCAGGATTAGCACAAGCACCCACTTGGTGGTGTGGGCCCCATGGTGACACAGTCTATGGTGCAAGCTAAAAGCAGAATAACAAATCTCCCTTTCCCTTGAGATACATAACCTAATTTCTTAGTGGCATTATTTCTACTATGTTAGAATAGAGAAGAAAATTGTTCCCCAGCAATGCTGCCTCACACAAGGCTGCTGCCAGCAATTCCCCAGCACAGGAGCAGTGAAAGGTGCTGGCTGAACCCTGGTCTGGGGCCTTGTCTCTGCCCTTCTCTGCTCTGCATTCCTTTCATGGCACAGCTGCCTGCCTGCCTGAGCCCCCATCCAGAGAGGGATGAGGAGCAGCATCCACCACTGCAGGGGCACAGCACCAAGCACTCCCCAGCTCACCTCTTGCTGGGTCCTATCATTGTGCCAGAAATGGCAGAGAGCACCAAGCTCTTGTACAACTTGAGTCTACTCTTCTTAACTTCCAGTGAACTTCTTCAGGCTGTACTCCTTTGCTTCACTATGGATTTGAGCACTTGCTTCAGTGGCCATCATTGCTGGGCACACTGTCAGGGGGCTCACAACCTGCCCCCTGCAGATACACATGCACCCCCACTTCCCACACAAGGGACCATGGGCCAGCCTCCCCAGCTGAGGCTCTTTGCACAAAGGTTTGACCCAAAGTGGAACTCAAACACTGATAAGGAGTCATGCCCTGCCCTAACACATCCTAGACCTGTGCTTGGCCAGCAGAGAGCTACAAGGGTTACTTTTCTGGAGAACTGGTAGATCAAATCAGCTCTGAAGGAAGCTAGGAAGGCAGCAGGACAAGGATCCAGAAACAGAAGGAGAATGAACCCCATCAGATCTACCCTCACCTGGAGCAGCAGGGGGCACAGCCCTGGGACTGGGCCAGGCAGCCAAGAGTCAAAAAGCAGTTTCACAGGCTGAGTGTAGGTAATGGCAGCCTCAAACCAACCAGGGTTCACCTCCATGCTCCCTTCCAGAGCAGAGTGTTTAACATATGCCAGTTTGCAGATTGTATTTAATCCAGGGGCTGGTGTGTGTTTTTCCAATATGGCAACATCAAATCAAGAAAATCTTGAGAAAAAACCAAACTTGTTGGGATGTGCCAATAAAAGAAAATCAAGTCAAGACAGCAACAGATAGTAAGGACAGAGAAGCAGATAAATTCCCTCTAATAAAGGGGCCAACTGCCTTCACCTTCCCAAAAGTGCAGGATTACCATATCTCCTCCCTGCCAGGGCCTCAGCAGCTCCCACCACAGGCTGAGCAGTGGCTGAGGCTGGACTCTGGGCTCACTACCAGCAGGCAGGCTCACCCTGCCCCATTCTTCACTGCCATTTTCCTTCCCTGGAGGCACCTCCAGGGTTGTGGCCATGTTTTCCCTAACTGCAAGGAGCTAAACCAGCAAAGATTCAAAGGAGGAAAAAACAAGTAAAGAGGCTGCAACCTGGAAGGAAATCCTACTCAGGCTGCAACCTGAGGAAATCCTCAAGCTTCCCAAGCTCCACAGTGGGACAGATGCTATAGGAAGGGAAACAAAGCTGCTAGAGGGACTTCACCGACATTTTCTTGGGCTACAGATATGTAGGAATCATCATGGCAATTTCCCTGCCTGTCCCACAGTTGGGCTATTTTCCCTTGAAACCATCATCATCTGTGCATAAATTAAAAATCAAGTTCTTGGTGGCTACCTCAAGCAATGTTTTTATTAGGTGGTTTGAGGTTTGCTAGGAGACAAGAATTTACAGCTGGCATGTGCACCACCCCCAGTGCTTGGACAAACAGGCAGGGTGGAAGGGAGCACACGCAGCCAGGCAAGACACTCTTCTCCCAAATAAGACCTGCAGAAACAATATTGCATTTTCTAAGGTTCATTTGAAGGGAGTTTTCCAATGGCACACTGAGGGACAGCATAAGGTAAAAGGAAGCACAATTGTTTAACACTGTGGGACAGAAAGGTTTTAGCAGCTCCTGCTCCGGAGGCAGCCAGGACCTCCACAGCCACTGAAGACAGCAATTTCTCTAGCTGCCATTTTGTTTGCTCAAGTTTTACCCCACATTGGCTTTGCTCATGCCAATCAGACAGCAGCAGGTTTTAAGCCACTAGTCTGATGTCTTCAGCTGTGCCACTGACTGCTATGACAGAGAGAACATTTCTTGGATGGCCATGTGTGGGGATACAAAAACCTCATTTACAACTTGGCATCTCAAGGAGGACAGGGTGGTACAGCAGCAGGTGACAAATTAAAACCTCATTTTTCTATGCACTTTCTTTGGAGCCACGTTTTGAATACAGACCCACTGGCAAGGGGGAAAACATAACTCTGATACCTCTTTATGAAAATATGCATTTTGTCTTTGGGAGAATTCCTGGTGCATGTCAGAGCAGCCAGCAAACCCCATTTGTGAGCAATCTGCCTGCATAACACCAACAGCCCCACCACCAACACAGCATCCTTCTGCCAACTGCAGGGGGTTTGTGCCCCCAGGCCCCTGAGCAGCAGCTCGTGCTGCAGCCAGGGACACCCAGCAGTGCAGCCTGGCAGCTCTGCAGGCAGGAACGGCAGCTCCCCCTCCACAGCACCCTCGGGGCACTGCAGCCAGGCACACCTCGCCTCTGCCAAGCATCTCTCAGGGGTGGGGGTTTTCAGACCCTCACCTTTATGTTCAGGCTTATTTCTGAATTTACTTATATTGAGAAGAATGAAAAAAGAAGCTCTCTGTTAAGTGTTTGAGACCAAAAGCAGTAATCAAAATAAATCAAATTGGAGTTCTAAAACAAATATCACTTATCTGTTATCAAGCAGGAAAAAAACCACCCTTGAAATTATAGGAATCAGGTCAATGGACTCATATACAAGCACTGGGCAAGACCCAAGACCCAAAAACAAGCACTCAGTTTCATTTTCAAACAGATCATAATGCATTGTACCATACTCTTCAAGTATGCTCAGAATCAGACCAAAGTACTTCATCTTTTAAAAAAAGAAAAAAATCTTTGAGGCAACAACTTTCGCGGCCAGAGTTGCCTACTACATTCCCCACAAAGTATCCCTGCCAGAAACGCACCTTTTTTTTTACATAGTTCTACTATAAACATAAATAAGGTGCAAGTCACACACAGCCCTCCTTCTCTACTTCCCCACCCCGATATTTTCAGTACTCTGCCACATCCCACATGCCCTCTGGGGGAACAGTCTGGTCAGTAAAAGCAAAGAAATTATGAAGGGCAAGGCATGCCGTTTTCCTAGAAATAAAGGAAGCCATGAGCAAATTACCCAACCAAAATGCATCCACAGAATTCAGCAATAAATAATACACAAGCTTGGCATTACTATGTAATCCAGTATCTCTTTACTCATGTGAGTAATCTAATGAAGCTACAGAAATCTGAGTAATAGCTTGAATAAGTAAATTAAAACAATGCTACATTTACCTATCAAGCAAAATAGGCTGAATGCTGCTGCTTTTTTCAGCACAACAGGCAGGCTTGTACATCAGAAAAACTTCCTTGCATTTTGCAACCTTTTTAGTTGGCCCAACAAAAGATATTACCTATTCCTCTAAGCTTTCTCTTTCATTTACACATGAACACACATCATATACTATATGTATTTATGTATATTCACAGAGTAAGTGTTGAAAACCTACTTTTTCCAGTTACTAACCTGATCTCTCCTTCTGTACAAAACCCTGAACAATTGTGAGTCCTCACAGGCCAAGTTCAGATACTACCATGATCCTGAAATAGTTGAAATGCCAAGAACTGATGATTGCAATCAGACTTGTCCTCAAATGTCTCTATATTAAACAGAAAATAACTATATAGCACAACAAATGCAGCAAGGCAGGAAAGCACTGTCACTGTCTAGTGAGAGCAGAAAAGCTATTTTGTTTAGGTCATTTGCATGTCTAGTGGTTTTTTCTGCTTATGCATAATTACACACTTTTCCATGGAGCTAGAGTCAACTTTTCAAATCTGTTCCTTCCCTCAGTCTTTAGATTTAAAATTAAAAATAATATAGATACAGCTCCAGGTAAGCCAACCTCCGTGCCAAAGCTAAGCACCTAATCATCAAGCACCCTCCATACTCAAATTGCAGCAACAGATTTCCTACCTTCCCTATTTTATTTCTCTCTCTGTTTAGCATCTCCACTTCCCAAAGTATGAAGTTCAGCCTTCTACCATGTTTTTCTCTACCTCCTTTTGGTTTTTCATTTTTTTGACATGAAATTGAAAGAATGCAGAATCACAATCACTTTCTCTCGTGTAAATCTGTACCTGCTTACAGTGACAGATGTTAAACACAACCCAGGTCTCTTGGGTTTCCCCATCTAGGAGCTCCCACAGCCCTGCAGCATCTTCTGCACCCTGAACCTTCCCAGTGCTCCCCTAGAAATCCTCCCAGCAACAATCTCAGAGTCAGCAGAAGAAGCAGGAGACACTCTCACCAGCATTAGATCCAGAAGGACCATTCTCATCAAATCTCTTTGCTGCTCCTGCTCTTTCAATTGCAGTGTAAGGAATGAGACTAAAATCCAACCCCCACCAGGGCCTGTAAGAAACACTACAACAAAAACAAGAGAGAGCCTTCACCCTACAGCTGATAAGCCTACTCAGTCTTCCAACACAAACCTCAATTAACAGAACTACTCTGAGAACTTAGACTTACATTTAAACATACAACCCAGACCCAATTACTATCAAAGGGGGGAAAAAAAAAATCAATGTACTCACGCTAAAGATGGCAAAACCAGCCACACACCCAGCAAAGCACTCCACCTCTACATTGCACCACTCCCTTTTTAAAGCACATGGCAGGTCTGTCTTCACTAACAGACTCTTATCCTCATTACACTCAGCTGCCCACCAGGTGAAGCAAGTTCCAGCAATCAGCAGGTGGATGCTTGGCTAACCTGCCCCAGTAATAACCCAGAAAAACCTCATCTCAGCCAGGTGAGGATCATCAAGAAATGAGCAGAGCTGCAAATTTAAGCACCTTGTGAAGGGTGCCTAGATCCTCACCCCAATCTCTAAATTACCTGTGGGCAAATACTACCTAAAGCCAGTAGCAGCTTTTGTGAGTCCAATCGATTGAGTGGTTAAACTTGTACAGTCAGCAGGCAACCAAGGGAGGCATATATTTTAATGGTAGATGTGGAAACAAAGGAATTTTGATTAGCCTTGGGACTGGAGGGGGTAAAAATACTGGTTTAGGATTTTCCCAGGATATGCATATTAAGAACTTGTCTTTTTGCCCTCTGTGTAATTTTTTTTAATATTTGGAAAGCAGAATTAGGCCACATTTGACCAAACCTCCAGAGCCTAGCAGGAGCCAACAGAGACTGGAGTACAGTGACTTGTTAATTCTTGTACTTTTACTCATAGCAGGATTTCACTAGTGAGCAATGCATTTTCTGCAGTGCTATCAGAGGCTTAAACAAACTGTTTCTCTACAAGCAGGGATCTTTCCCTCTGCTTCACTTTCAAACCTGAATGCATTGTTTACGTTCTCTAATATCAACTAGAAATAACTTCTGTGTAAAGAAACTCCAACTGTTACACTTCTGAAGCAGCCTTCGTTATCAGTGCCAGACTCAAGGAGAACATGACTGCGGGTGATGCTACAAAGAGAGACGAGATCAACCCTACTAGAAATTGCCCAGGAGAACACACAGGTAGGGTGGGTTTAAATGAGATCACGACTGAGATTATTTCACCCCCAGCATACCCAAGTGAGCCCTTCAGGTCTCCTGAGTGGCCTCTATGCAGCAAAGGAAACACTTCTCTGCCACAAAGGCTGCCTTACATTTGTACTTACACGCGGCTGCAGTAGCAATAAGTCCTTTGCTGTTTGTTCAGCTCTTGAAAGTCCTGTAAAGCATTCACCATTCACCTGTCACACTGCACAAACTGAGCCCTTTGAAATGAAAATCTAAAAGTAAATGTGTTAGTCAACGGCTGCTGCTGCAACAAGAAGCGAGCCTGACACCAGCGAGCCTTCAGGCAGGTGATTCAGTTCAACACGAGACCAGCAAACAACAGTATGTTTTATTTAATTAGGATGAACAGAAGAGATAAACCTCACAGCAGGGCGGGTAATGACAACATTTCAAAAATAATTCGTGCCCAGGTAACAAAAGGGCAAATTTCAATTACATAAAAAAGCTAAAAAGTTGACTTAATACATCCAAGGGGGAAGAGGGAAAAAATTAATAATTGTACTGCATATGATTAACAAGTGGCATTTATAAGCTCTACAAATTGGTCTTTCTGTTGCCTAATCTGTGGCTAGAAAGAAAAAGGTTTTCTTTCTAAGCAAGTGCAAACAATATAATGAAGGTACTTATGGCTACATTCAGATGGGTATTGCAGAGCTACCTGAAGTAAGTCATTCTGTGGAAAGCTAACACCATCCACCAACCCACGGTACCACAGGGAGATCTGTGAGCCTGTTCCAAATGGCAGCACCCAGTTTCTAACACCATCAGGTCCCTTTGTTTACATTTTTGAAAACAAGCCATTGGAAGAGGTCGAAGCCTGAGCCTTCTGTAGCTGGAAATGTCACAAGAGACCATTTAGTCCCTGCACATCCTTCTACTCCCCAGAATATTGTGATTCCAAGAAGCCACCATAATTCATTGTTGCACATATATGTGCATCTAGGTGTTGTCAAGAAGACGTAGGACTTAAAATTCCCATCACCTTATTTGTCTAAAAGAAAAAGGAACCAGCGACTAAACTCCATTTACTAATGGACATCAGGAAAGAAAACGCATGAGAATCTACTTCTGGGCTCTAAAACTTGTGGAATAAATGCACACAGAGCTCGGAGCCGGTCCTCACTTGGCTCCAGCTCCCACCTGCACTTGCTGAGTCCGTGTCCACCAACGCATGCACCAGAGCCAGGCCCTCCCCTCCACCACCATTTGTCAGCCAAGATTTAGCAGGAGTCTCTAATAGGTTTTATATGAGTACTATTTCATTTCTCCAGCACATTTACTAGGATACAAGGGAATATAATAGCCACGCTTTTTCAGAGGCATTTACAGAGGACAGTGATGGAGTGATGAGGACCTGATATAGGCTTTTTATAAGACAGTTCAATTATTGTGGGTAATTAATAATCTTTTGTGTAAGAGAATATTATAATACATATGATGCACGAGACCAAGAGATTATATATTTTTTTTTTTAAAATGTGGTTTGCATTTTTCAAACGTTGTAATCATCTAAAACTGATTTCACAAATTGGAATTGGAAAGCAAGATAAAAATTAACCAATCCAATAAAAATAGCCAAGCAAACAATTACAAGTGCACCTATCAAATAGAAGTAAATATTAATTCTACAGTGTGAGAAAGTCTCATCATTCACAGAGCCAGCAGGTGAGGTAGGGTTTTAAAATGTTTACTGTAGTAATTGATCACTGGGTACCACCTCAAGTACTCAATTTAGTTAATTTAACCAAGCTTAAACCATTTACCCACGTTTAACCTAAAAGTTAATTTGGCACCAAACAATAGATAAAACCAAGCCAAAGCCACATCTATGATAAGAAAATCTGTATTTACACAAGCTTAACGCATCTACAAAACATCATTTTTATATCCAATTCAGAGGATGGCATGAACATCTGCTTTCACTTCAAGACATTAATTTTCAATTATTGAAGAAAAACAAAATAAATCCTGACAAATTACTGGTAACTGTAGAATCTTTTGTTACTCTATTAGTTTATAATAGTAATTTAGAAATCCTACAATTAACGTCCTACAAGACATCTCTGTTTTTTTCTTCGCATGTGTCATCTGAAGCAATTCAGCAGTGAATGATGTTCTTTAACTTGCACTGATTGTACACAAATATTTTTGAAGAAAAACATAGGAAGAATTCTGCAAGAGCTGTACAATGGTAGTTGTTCTTCTTCAATGGCTTTAGACATAGAATCACTAAAAATATGAGATTTCTATTTTCTTCCCATTTATATTTAAATGTTTTGTGCTACCTTTCCCACTCTTTTCAATTTTTGGCCATGTTTATTCGTTTTATTCACTGAGACCAATGGGAACAGGCCGCAATTAAAAGGTGTTTGCACACAGGCAGGAGTTTCAATCAGTAAAACCAGTTAAATACCACCCAGATCCCGTCCAGGAGAGCATACCAGAGGGAGAGAGAGGCAGGAAAATGGGACTTGTGGAGTTCAGAGGAGAACGCTGCTAGGCTTGTAGCAAAATACATAGGCAAAAATTAAAAACTGCAGGCTAATCCCTGAAGGCAGTGCTCGGAATACTGCATGGATTCAAACGCTCTCAGGGCACCAGCCCCACAATGAAACACCAACATCTCCAATTATTCCTAATCCCCCAAAAGCTACACTTGATAAAGAACAATCAAGAGCGTAATCTTATTTGATATGAGTTTTATCAATTTTAGCTGCTGCTTTCACTGTATCAATAAAATTCCACCGAAACTTGAATGAACTGTAAAATTAAAGGATAATCGCACAAGTCTCTTGTATTTGGCAATTATGATTATACTTGTCAAAATTTAATTTGTAGAATGTACTGTTCCAGTACCTTCAGGTTCCTCTTTATCAACTGGGAAAAAAGGAAAATTATATCTTTAAGACAAGTATGAAAGACATTGTTACTTCCACAGTCAACTCTGTAACTGAGCTCCAACATTGTATAATTGACTTTGCAAGCAGAACAACAGCAATATAACAAAGAAAATGTCAGTGTTTTCACAGCGCTAATCTATAGCACTAGGAGGGCCTCCTGCTGTCAGCCAGAGCTGACAATACAATAGCTTTCAAAGGGATATTACCATCATGCTTTTATTCTTGACATCAATCAAGACAAAGAGAATCCTTTTCACAAGACATTCAAAATCAAACCTTTGTATGAGCAGATAGGTAAAACAGCGTTCCTTTAAAGAAGATCATTCATAGCAATCAACTAATTGGAACTCAGCAAATGGTTGAAGTATTTTTATTTACTTTGCAGATAACGAAGTAATGAGCAACCCCCCTTTTCTCTTCTTGACTGACACAAATGAGGCAGGTAGGGTGTGAATCAAAAGTTTCTATCAGCATTTTTTGCCAACTGAAAGCAAAAAAATATGACAGCAATTCTGCAACTTCAAGTAGGATAACAAATCTAGAGTTAATTAGTGCATTCTTTTGCAAAACAGTTTGATTACCAACTAGCACGTTTATGCACAGAATACCCCCGCAAGCTGACAGCAATTTGCAGAACTGTCAAATTCAGCAGCCAAAGTGCATCTGATGTTCAAAACCTTGTGCCAATGCAAGCCCAGTCCCACAAAGAGCAGTCCAGTAATGCCTCAATTACCATTACATGGGACTGGAAATCCACGGGCTGCTGTTACCCACATCCCAGCACGGGAACTGCAGTTGGACCAAGGGCAGGAAGGAAGACCTGCCCTCCTCAGCCCCCTGAGGGGACTGGGTGCCCCCCACTCCCTGCAGCAGCCAGCACCAAACAAACTTTTAAGGACACCAGTGTTAATATCAGCTGTAATGGGGGACAAGACAGAGTGCTTTGACATTGACAGCTGTATTATGTTCTGGGGTTCAGATCCACGTGGTTTTAACAACACTGAGCAAGGTATAACTCTTCCTTGCAGAGAACTGAAAAAGCTCTCAGCAGTTGAGGTTACTGGCAACAGGGCAAGAGTCTGTGCTGAGGAAAATTACTTTCATGGGCTTCGTTTGTGAAGTCAAGTAAAGCTTCAGAAAGTATTTTACTTCATCATTGCGACCACCACACTGTCCCCTAAGCGTTTATTTTGTAAACCAGCAGAGACTCAATACTCACACTTTTATTCCATTCTCACTGATGTGAAACCACCTTCCTTTAGGCCAGCATTGTCCCCAGCCACCAGCTAGAAGGTTAGTATCTTCAAGTTTGCACAAACTAATGGTCAAAACAAATCAGTGAATTGTATTGCAAATCATAAATCCCATGTCAGGGGGAAGCCCAGGGCTACCGCTGGAGTTCCAGCTGCAGGAATTACTGTAACTTTCTGCCAGGCTGAACCTGAGACCTCCTAATACAGCACAGGGGCCACCTGACCTGCAGCTGTGCTGGCATCCACTTTGGGTTTGCTATCACTTCATTTGCAATAACGCGCATCTAAGACTTGTCAGCATTCGATACTTCTGTCAAACTCAATCACTTCTTTAAAGTCAGCATTGCTCCCACTTTAAGAGCAGGCAACTTGCTTTTTGAATGCAGAATAATCCCTTTCATCACAGGCACAGACTGATCCTATTTTAGTGCATAATCTTTCTGAATGAAAAAGGATACACAAATCTCGTAGTGGTTAATAAATAGCAAAGCTGCTATACAAAGTGGAATAAAAGATGAAAAAGAGAAAAATGTTAAATTATTTTAACTCCTAAATGCCACACATATATCCACGTAATTTATGCTTGTTTTCTTCTCAGTTGAATTGGGAAACCTATGACCTCAGAGTGCCTTTATTTATTACATCTCAATTATTTCCATGGAAACGTGTACTGTGGCAATCTACTGGGTTGCCAGCTCCCTAGACCACAAAATGTATACGATGGACTTTTTACAAGCAGAAGATATGGGTGAACAGAAAGAAATGAAGAATTTCTTTATCCTACATGCACATATGAGCTGCCTCCTCTATTATCCAGAATTTCACCCAGATTCAGCTCATTCTTAGACTCCCCGTTAGGCAGCTCAAACTAAGACCTGTAATTTACATCCAGTTTTTGCTGAAGCTGGAAACATTTTTTTGTGCCTAGAGACCTCAGAAATATTTAGAATCTTTAAAAACTGGGCTTCACCCAGCTCACTGTTGCAAAGACCTTCTAGATTTTTCTGCATTACAGGGATAATGTTCCTCAGCTATGACTTGCCAGTCATAAAGCTATCTACTTTAATTCATAAAAAGTGATCATGTAAATAGTGATCAGTTCTATATCAGAATTAGAGTCAAAATTTCATTATAAAGTATCAACCACTTGCAAGAGCTATTGTAGCTTAAAAGCAATGAGAAAGAAAACAAAAGAGTAATAAATGGTAAATATCTAACATTGTATGTCACAAGATGTCAAGGCTTACTAACTGAGCTTCTAGAGCAAACACTGTTTGCACTGGCATAGAACTATTTCCTGAATGTTAAATGTGACACTTTAGCACAGGAAAATATTTTAAACTGCAGAGGCCTGGCCACTAAATGTGATCCCCTCATCTGAGAGAAGTCATGACCCAAGGCCTGCTCCACTGTTCTCAAACTGTGATTCTTTTAGTTTCGAACAATGTATTTCAGAGCATCCCCTAGAAATAGCTCTATCTTTGCCCTTTCTTCTGGCCAGAGACTGAAACCTTCATCTAACAATTACTGAAGCAGCTCCTTTAGCAGATTGTCTGGGATTGCGGAGGGTCACAATGCCATGCTGCAAACGTGCCCCACAGCACAACGCTAAAAGGTGCTCTTAGTTTGGGGAAAAATTGTTAAGGGAGTTGTACAAAGATGAAGGACCGACTTTACAAAAACTTGATAAACATTTGAAGCACATACAACTTACACTGCAATCATCTATTAAAGAATGGATGTTTCACAAATAATATAAAATGGCCCTGCATGGGGTTTCAATTTTTTCTTTAGTGGGTCGACTAACTGCACGCTAATTTTATTCACTTACGAGTTATTTAATTAGAAAAGCTTTGGGCTTTTTGTTTCATCTTCTGGGCATCCAAAGTTCTGATCCTTTTGTGCTTCTACAACAAAGCCTCGGGTCCACTGAGTTTGCGACTTCTGCTTTGTGCAGAGGACAATAAAACCTTCCCCAACATCAGCTAACCTCCTCGTGGCTGGGAGCGAAAGGCTTCGGGAATCCCGCTTTCTCTCTCGCACACATTCACTTAAAAGTCAAAAAGCTGGCAATGCGCGCAGTACGGCGCGGGGCTGGTCCCGGCCCTCCCTTTACGTTTCTCCAGCAGCTGTTTTCTTACGGAGGTAAACAGGAGATTTTAAACACCGCTTCACTGGGCATGGAGAAGAATACGCATAGTTTAATGTCTAACCTTTACTCATAAAGCCGTTACTAAATTTGGCCATTGTTTCTTCAACCCCAAGCAAATTCTTAACCCCTATCTATCAAATCGGGTTTAATTCTCCCCTTCTTTCACCACCCTTACGCGCATTGGACAGAAGGAGCAAACAGACGGCGCTACTATTCCCAATCATAAAGGAACATTAATTTCGGGCTAACTGGCTAAAACACGAGTGAGCTCATTCCTCCCTTCCTCGGTCCGCCGATGCGCCACCGCACCCGAGCATCACCGCCAAACTTTCCTCCCTCCCCGCCTCAACGATGCCACCGGCTTCTTTCATCAATTATCGCGACACGTGTCGCCGGCGAGTCTCGGCCGGCACCGCGGTACCCACACAGCCCCGGAACGGACGGCGGGCGGGCGGATGCCCCGCGCAGGGGCACGCCGTCGGTTCCGGGGGGGTCTCCGCCACTACCAGCCCGTACCGGGGGGGGGGATTCGCAATCCCCGCCAAGCCGGGCCCCGGCCCTGATTGGCCGCGTCGCGGCGGCGGAGGCGGCGGCGGCTGCCCGGGGCCGGGCGGCGGCGGCGGGGGCCGGCGGAGGATGCCTTACCTTTCACCGAGCGGGGCTTGGCTTGCTTCCTCCTGGACATGTCCGGGCGCCGTGGCTCGTCCTCCTCCTCCTCGTCTTCCTCCTGTCCCTTCCTTCTCTTCCTCTCCCTGCCTTCTCTCTCGCCCCCCCGCCCCCCGCACCTCCAAACTTTGCGAGGCGAAGCGGCAGCAGCGGGATCGATTATTTGATTTTCTCACTTCTTTCGCCTGTTGCAATGCGGCAAGTTCAACTCCTCTTTCCACCCCCTCGGGCACCTTCCCCCGGGGAAAAAAAAATTAAAAAAAAAAAAAAAAAAGAAAGAAAGAAAAAAGAAGAAAAATCGCGGGCGCAACAGTTGCAATATTTTTTCTTGGTTTTTTTTTTTTTTTTTGTTTGGGTTTTCTGGTTTTTTGGGTTTTTTGTTCCTTCCTTCCCTCCCCCCCCCCTTGGATGTGCAAATTCTACCGACGCAAAGCGAGCCCGGCCCGCGCCCCCACCCGCCTTTTTGTTCTCTTTAAAGTTTGCAGGCGCCCTGCGGCTCAGTCCAGCTCGCACTTTCGGAATAATAAATTTTTTTTAAGGAGAAAAAAAAAAAAAGAAAAAAAAATACCAGCAGAGCCCTGTGCGGGGTCCCTGCCTATGGGGTGGGGGAGGGCGCGCGGCGAGAACTCAGTGTCTAAACCCACGAGGAGCTCCGGCCCCGGCAATCCGGGGCGCTCCGGGGGTGCGACCTTGTTGCGATTTTCCTAAATCCTCCCTCGGCCGCGCTCGGCCCCCTCCCTCCCTCTCTCTCTGCCCGCTCGCCCCCGGCTGCCTCTCCCTTCCTCGCCCCCGCCGCTGACCGGGGAGGGCGACGAGTCCTTTTTTATGCTGGCGGCGGGGGCCGAGGGGCGGCCGCCCCGTGTCCCCGGCGCGGCGCGGCCGGCCGTGCGCGGCGCGGAGCTGGAGCTGGGCGGGCGGGCGGGTGGGCTCCCCGCGGCCGGCCGCGCTCGCCGCCGCCTTCCCCTGCACGCACGCACTTCGCGGAACAAGGTAAGTGCTTCTTTGCATCGATGCCGGGGCCGCTAGCTGCCTCCATGGGTTATTCGCTGGAAGGTGGCACCGTTCCTGCCTTCATTGCTGCCGCTGCTGCCGCTGCTGCCCTGGGTTTTTATTTTCTTTAGCTCTCGCCAGCCTCCCTCTCTTTTCTTTGTCCTGGCTCCTTTTCCTCCTCCTGATCTTGCTGCTGGGGCTGCAGTGCAGACACACATAATAAAGCCAGGCTTGGCTGGAAATGTAGCTGAGTCCCAGCAGGAGGATGTGAGGAGTGGAGTCCCGGCGGGGGAGCGCTCTGATCCCGTAGGGAGCCCCGCGCAGCCTGCGCCGATCAGACGGAGAGAGAGCCAACAGCACCGAGCCATGGACGGCCCGGGAAATACAGCGGCCGCCCGCAAAACGCGGACCGCCGCCGCGGACCGGACTCGCGGCCGCGCGGAGCCGCCGCCCCCCCTCTCCCCCCCCCCGCCCCGTCGGGTCCGGCCCGGCCCGGCCCGGCTCGGCCGGCGCTGAGCCCGCGGCCCGGCCCGCAGAGCGCAGCCCCCCGCACACGGGCCCGGCCGCGCCGCCCTTGATCTGCGCCGGGGCGGGGGCACTGAAATCCCCCCGAGCGCGAAGGGCTCAGCGGCCGCGGGGAAAGTCGCGGGCGGTTTTTAACTAACACACACACACAAATACACACACATACGCACACATACACACACCCCTCCGCTGCCTGTTTGTGCAGAGCTGGGAGAGAGAGTTACTTTACTCTGCCTCTCCCGAGGTGTTAAACTTAGCAGGACCTGGAGTTGCCCACTGGGAAGACAGCTTCTAGAAAAATCTGAACTTGTCATCTCACGGAGCACTTGGTGCCAAGTTATGAATGAAATTACTCAAAATAAACACTCCATCAATTTCCTCTCCCATTTAGACGGGGTTTGTTCGTTTCACGGAGCCTTTACTGCTGTGTAAGAACGAGGTGCATCCAGCAGTTCATTTACTGTGCCTCAAGCAGTGAGTTAGGAATTGTTTCCAAGCATCCTCACCCAGGCACGTGATGGCCCATCACGAGAGTCCAGCCGTGTATCTGGACATCAAAAGGGAAAGTGTCCTGAATGAAAGGAATGGGTTTTTGCTAAGATCCTGTGCAAGTAGCCCTGTCAGAGGAAGGTGCTGAAGCCAAACCCCAGGGCAGTGGGGAGGACGCAGCGCTCTGCCCAGCCTGCGGGCTTGCATCAAACGGGGGTGCAGGGAGCTGGGCTCAGGCGCTGCTTTCTTGCTAGTGAGCTCCATCTGGAAAATATCTTCCTTTTTTCTTTTTTCCCCACACCAAAAGAAACCCAAGCAACTCAGGAATGAGTTTGTCATTTAATCAGGTGAGTATAGAACTGTAAAAATTTTCCTTAGCGCAGCATCACATTTGAATACATGTTTAGTGCTGATTTTCTGTTTTCTTAAGATTTGACAGAAACTATTTGGTTTATTAATGTCACATTAAAGGTTTACAGTTCCCTCCTACTGTGTGATTCCAGATTACCACCACAGACTGGACATACAGTAAAAAATGTTTCCTGTAATGCCCCTATAATCAAGGTATACTTCCTCCACCCCACTGCACTAAGTAGCAAATTGGGGGTTCAAAAAAGCATCCTGGAACAAGGATGGATTGCTAATGAGCCCATGGCCCCAATTCTGATTCCAATAAAAATGGGGATAACTCTAGTTGACACAGATTCAACACTATAAAAACCAATGTGGTAGCAGTTTCTGTAAAGAAATAAGGAAAGTTGACAAGGAGAAAAAAATGTTGTGATACATATATGGTGAAAAACACAGAATCCTGGTAAATTTGGTCAGTGTGATCCTAGATTCATATCCATTCAGCATCAGATTTGGATCAGGAACTGAATTACTTCTGTATCCTTGTCTTATTGGAGAGGCTTAATCCCCAGGCTATCAACTTGTTTCTGTTCTCTCACTGGCCCAATGAATATTTAATTATTCTTACAAAGCAGAACAGCTTCAGCAGGACAGATTCTCATCCCAGAATGTGCTGGCGGTTGGGCACTCTCAGAGGAGTTCAGAGACCCAAATTCAAATCCCCATGCAATCAAGCAAAGAGGGGATTTCAATCTTAGTTTTACACATTCCACTTGGCAAGTAATTCCCAAGCTCCATTGCCACCCCAAGCCCCTTTGCCATCCAACCCTCTGTTCCCACATTTTCTACATTTTTTACAAACAACTTGAAATCACACAATTAAAACGAACCAACTTTTCTCCGTTTTTTAAATTCATAAGGAAATCTATACATTTTCATTTTAATTTTTTTATTACCTTTTCTGTTGCCAGAGAGCCAGTGAGAAGGTTATTTGCAAGGCCCTACCCAGTTCAGAGCAAGGTGAGGAGCCCTGGTCTGAGCATCCCCAGCCCCTCCCATGAAAGTAGTTCAAGTTCACTCCTATGGTTGTTGCTAAAAACAGCAGATTAAAACATCCTTAAAACCAGTGCCTTCCATGATGGCATCTGTTGAGAAATACCCAGTTTATAGCCAGTGATAAAGCAAGCGGGAAGGCAGGTTTGACAGAAAAAAATTATCTGTCTTTAAATGTAGCACACACATATATAATTATGAATTCATCCCTCTCTATTATCTCCAAACCCAGCAATACACAGATTTCCTCCAGGCCCTGCTCTGTAAGTACATCTCTGCTCCACAGAGTTTTCCGACATGTGCCTAAATGCTTTGCTGCTCTATTGTCACAACACATCATTTGTGCGTCTCCTCCAGATATATGTACATGGAGTTTATGTGGTCCCACAGCCCCTCTTGAACAAAGAAAACCCCATAACCCTGCTGGGCCTCCCAGAGAAATGCAGAGTTCAACCATCCAGGGTCTCTTCCCAACACCAGAACTTAAACTCATATTGTCATTAAAATAGATACATTCCAAGAGCACTAATAACAAGGGAAGACTTCACAGGCTTTATTAAAATATTTAAGGCAAGTGACACCAGCCTGTGTGCTAATTTAATAAAAATACATTTAATAATTTAATTTAATTATGGTAATTTAAGAATGCAGTAAAAATATATTTTGAATCTCTTATCAATCTTGTTCCCTCACAGATGCTTTTTCTTTTTATTCTGGGGAATTTTAATAAAAGCACAAAGCTGAGACTGCCAGAGTGCAGAGCTGTTCTCTCCGGGAGAGAACCAAGAGCCCTCCCGCAGCTCCGAATGACGTCCATGTCTCATCAGGTCGCTGGGACAATTTGGATGCCGGATTCTCTGCTTGTAACCCCTTTTGGGAATGTCATTGTTCTATATTATGCATGACACAGATCCTACACTATACACAAGGCAGCTGCTGGTGAGAGGGAGCAAGTCCTGAGATGCAGAGGAGCCCCCCGAGCTCAGCATGGCTTGTGTGAAAACAGGATTTGCTGGTGGAGGCATCCGCCACCTCCTCCATCAGATTCGCCATCCCAGCCCCATGAGGCTGCCAGGGAGGCACCGAGCCCTGATCTGTGGGGACATGGTGGCCCCTGCCCTGCACTCACTGCCACGCTGCTCCTCAAAGACACCAGTGCTGGTTTCAGTGCGCTCCTTTTCTGGGGAACCAAACACTTGCTTTTCACGCCAGCTAACTCAAGATGTTGATTTCATTTTGCTTTGCTCTCTTCTGCCACGTGCATGCACAGTGAACATCATTTTTAAAGTCTGATGACTTTCAGGAAGATGCTAGCCATAACAATAGTGACATCTGAGATAGTCCCACCCTGGCAACCTTATAGGAAACTGATTGGCCTTTCTCTGGACTACCAGCCTCTCTACAGTTATAGATTTATTTGCATTCAATACTTAGAGCAAACCCCTATACATTTCTAAATATAGAGAATTATTTTGAAAGTGTTTCAGTATCAGTTTGCAATTACAAGTTATATAAAAATGACACAGTTGTGTAAAGGCAAAAATACAATCTTCATAAAAGGGATGTTAAACAAGGACTATGGGAGTTAAGCACCCAATGAATCAGGCCAGCCTCAGTAAGGATTTAAACTTTCCAAAGTGAAAAAGAGGAGTATCTTCAACACATAAAAAGACTGAGAGGGTGGTCACCCATTAGCAGGCAGCAAAGGGAAGATCACCATAATTGTATAGCAGTCAGTAAGAGTCATATAGAATATATTATATTAATAGACCTAATTAAGAGATGCTGCATAATATCTAAAAAATGTGGCAAAAGGCTCATGGCCCAGAAAAAGCCATACTGCATAATCTGATCAGAAGGTGCAGCTAAAAAGACCAGGCAAAATGGGAACTGAGCATTGCCAAGACCTGGTATCCAAGGCACTTGTACCCTCACGAGCCCTCAGCACAGCAGGAGCTGCCGGCTGAGGTTTGACAGAGGTGAGTGAACACCTGAGCTCTCTGGATGTGCAAAGGAATACAGGCACATGCAGGAAACTATTAAAGGACTAGATTATTTCTTAAAAGAGATAATGTTTTCAAAGCACACAGCACAATGCAATCATTCAGCAGAGAGTCAAATGTCACAGTGGATACAGCTGCAAGACAGTGTCTCTCTTTATTTACAGTAAAATATGTCAAATAGGGAACACAAAGGCAGCGTCGGGATAAACACGGGGCTGGAGCACACAAAGGCAGGCAGCATCCACAGCTCATCAGACAACCTGAATAAAAGCCCCGACTACAATACCAGCCCAGTTTCTATGGTGCTCTTGAGTCAAAGCTTCCAAACAGTTTACATAAATAAATAAATGGCATCCCACATTTTAGTCATAAGCAAGGACTGACATCGCCTTATATTTGGGCCACAGAGCAGCAGAGGGAGGATGTGCACGGAAAGGAAAGGTGTTTGCAGGCAGGGCACCTGAGTTTAACTTTGGGAAGTTACAGTGAAAAGGGATTGAGATGTTATCAAGGGCATTGAAAATGGAAGGGGAAATTTCACTGTGAAACACATTTTGGTATGAACAGGATTAGGAACCTGTTTCATGTGCACATGCCATGGGCACCAATATTAGTATTCATACATCTCTAATAAACACAGCAATTTCAAACTCTTTTTCACTTGTGTATGGCTCTTACTTCTATCAATTATTTATTTTTTTTTTTAGTTAAAGAAGTTACAATAGTCTGAACTCAAGATAGAGTAAGTGGTGCAGTTAGTGACATTTTTTAAAAAATACTATTGTACACTGGACCTGAATTTAGCTCAAATATCACAAAATACCCATCTGTAGATGAATCATATATTTACTCCCTCCATAGTTACACTAAAAGTCATTATTGATAATAATGCTAAAGACAGATCCACGCAATGCCCTACAAATGCAAGCAGGTATTCCATAGTTGACCAAGCAAAGTTTTTATTCATTTTGCCCTCTGTTCCAATTACGTGAGGGAGTCAGGCAGAGGATCTGAACTTCCTGACAAAAACACCTTTAGCACAAAGGATATTCCAGGCTCTGCATCTGCCTTTTGAATATTTCTGTAATGATAACTTAGTGATAATGTTACTTACTAACTTAGTTTGTTTAGTATAATAAAGTATAATGTTTCCATATTTTTATCACAGCTCAGAGAAAAGTCTCTCTCTGTGATGCACATATTCTGTGTTCTTTTCATTCCTGTTGGCCGTGGGTCTGTACTGCTGCTCAAAGGACATAAAGAATTAAAAATACATTAAATACATTATTCATCTGAATTAGTTAAAAGTGGGTGAAGCCCTGGTGCAGGAAGGTGCTCGGTGGCTCTGGGGTGAGCTGGCCAGTGGAGGTATGTTACAGGTTCTCCAGCTGCTGGCTCCAGCACGGCCCCTGTCTCTCCTTGATGTCAGCTGAGCTCTGCAAGCTCCGACAAGGCATTTCTGCAATGAGGATGGGTCACTGCATCTCTTTCCCCGTGAGAGTAGTTCACTGTGCCCACTGAGACCCTTTCTTCCCAGGGTTGTGATCAAAGAGCTCATTCACTTTACCGGGCTTTGTTCCTCGGGTGGAAGCTCCCCTTGTACTCAACAGGCATCTTCACTGCTCTCTGGCCAGCAGCGATGGCAAAAGCCACGATGTAGGAGCTATAATTTTATTCACATCTTTGCCAGCATGGCTGACTAGGATAATGTTGAGATACGGGGAACGAAAGTAGTTGGAATGACAAAGCTGGGAGAGAGGAGAGGCACAGCAAGGGTAGCACCAGGAGCTCAGCAAGCGGCTCCAGGAGCTCCAGGGCAAAGCACGGCAGCAGCCTTCAGAGCTGTTCCTTCTCCACCAGTACAAAGCCATTCAAGTGCACTCTTTAACTTGAATGCCGTGTACTTTTACATAACTGAAGGAGAACAAATACCCCATTAGCAGATAATTAGCACTTGGACTCTGAATACTTGTTTAAGGTATCGACCTCCAGCATTAGGAGTGATTCATGTCCCCCATACATTCAGGCATCCTTGTTTCTTTTTTTGATTATAAATTTCTGTGCTTTGTATCTGTATAATGTTTATGAGATGCTCAGAATTACATTCCAGAGACAGAAGATTTCTCTACCCAGAGAGAAGATTTAGCAATGTTAATAGCCAATAGTGGGCACATCACTTTTCCTTCCACCTTGCAGTCAAAGGCCCATTCACATTAGTCCGGGATCATCTCTCGAGGTGGATGGTGGATTTTCTCAGCCGTTAAGCTCGCTCCCAGCAGGGGTTAGGAAGTGTTGTGAGGCCTTGGGGCAAACTCACCCCCCCACCTCGGGAACTGGACCTGGCGGCACCCACACCATGGAGACTCTCAAAATGTGGTATCAAAGGCTGCCAAACACAACCAGGCAGCTGCCGTCTGGACCGGCTCCTATCGAGAGTCACAGAGCAACCAGTCTCCAGGGTCTGGACTCAGAAGCATTTTACATGGGTGGGCACAGCTTGTCTAAAAATTCATATGTTTCCAAAGGCTTCCATTGCCACTGGTATTTTTGCAATAAAATAACAGGGAGAAGCGATCTCTCCCCACCTCTGTTTCCCGATAAGTATGTATACAAAAGTGATGGTCCTTGAGCACATTTCCAATCCTAACAGCATTACCCAGCTATCTACTACTGCGGCTGTGTCTTTAAAAAGTGTGCACCAAGTAAAGATGCTTTGCACCAAAACCTTCTCACCCTCCAGATTGTCTCTGCCATGAAAACCATCACTGGCCACTTTAGCAAGCTGTGGTACGAAAGCAGTGCTCACAACTGCAGTACAACGTGTCCCAGCTCAGCCTGTCCCTGCCTGACACCCCTGCCCCAGGGGATGCTGCCTCTCTACCTCAGGGCTGCTCATGGGTCCAGAAAAGCAAAGTCCACACAGCGGCTTCACATTAAGCCAAGCAGCTTGAGGACAGGCAGCCGAACTGCTGCTGTCACCTCCTCTTCCAGCTCCTTCCCACCGACCCGAAGAAAAGAAAACTGAAACACAAATCAAGTCTCATTCTACAAAATTAATAGTTTCCACTTGGTTCTTTTCAGCGCCTGCTTTCATTCTGTAATTACCCAAAAAGACACAACGTACTACATGGTGCTATTGATTAGCAAACCCCACAGCTGCACAGGAAGACCGGCAGGCAGTTTTGAAAGAGGCAATTTAAATAAAGTTTGTTCCTTAATACCAAGATGTTTATGGTCCCTCTTCTGATTTGGTGTGATAACATGGATGAGCTTGTGGTGGGGAGCAGGTGGCAGTGTGAGAACATGCAGTTTTTATTCCTGTAAAAAACTTCACCAGAAAGTTATCTTTTCACTATTGAATAGGAAATTATTGAATAGAAAATTATCTCATTGCTATTGAATTATGATGCCAAAAACCCAGGGAAAAGATCTCATTTTCTATTAAATTCAGTAAGATTTGTCAAGTAGCTTCTATAGAATGTGCATAGGTTTCTTCAGACTTCTCTCAGTTTCATCTCTCTAGAGGGTTTTGGAAGGGTCAGAGAATATTTCCCTGTTATCAGCCAAATTGATGTTCTGTTTAAATCTTACGATTGGCAGTGTTTATTTTTCTCTTATTAGGACTCCTTTTGTAGATAGAAAGGAATAAGTCTTATCAGCAATAAGACTTATAGCCAGCTGGGCAAAATAGGAGAGACCATAGGGTATAAAGAGAACTGGATTTGTTTACATTTATTTTTAGGGGTTTATTTTTAAATCCTAATGCCCATTTTAATATGCATCAGTGCAAATCCTTAAAATACTTATAACAGTATCAACTTTAAAAATTTGCCCTGCTGTTTATTTGGTTATCTTGCTATGTATCTCAATACTATTGTTCTGTCTTCCAATCAGGCGCCGAATGCCCAGGGTCCCCATGTGTGGAATTTCCTAGAGGCGGGCACAAACATCCACGAGGGCAGCAGATGAAAACTCCTGCTCCAGAAGCTTGCACACTTCTCTGGGCAACCACCACTGCTGTCTGAGTGACCAGGGGATTTCCCAGGTTGGCACTGCCATGAGGGTCCGGCTGGAAGTGCACGGCACGGCACAGCACGGCACGGCACGGCACGGAGCACCGGGGCAGTTCGAACATCGCCTCGCAGCCGCCGGGCACGGTGGGCACTGCGGGGCCGGCTCTGGCGGCCACAGTGGCGGCTGCAGGGCTGAGCGCTCCTGCCCGCAGAGCCCGGGGGAATGGGATCCCAAAGCGATGGCCATTCTCGGGAGCCATCGCCACTCGGGGAACAACAGAATGTCAGGTCCTGACATGTCTTCTCGAGAGAAAAACCACGGCTCCGTGTGGCCGCGCCGTGGGAAAGGAGCCCGCTGCAGCATGCCCGCAGCCCTGGTGCCGTGCCCAGCCTCGGGCGAGCAGCTCGGAGGGGCTCCTGGCGGCACAGCCGGGGCGCGGGGCCACGCTGGGAGCAGCTGGACAGGCCACGAATTCCTGCCGGCGGCCGGCCCGGCGGGGCATAGCAACGGGAGCCGGGGGAGGAACGGGAAGCAGCGGGAGCTGTGAGAAAGCGAGCGGAGCCGCGGGGCCAGGCGGGGGCCGGAGCGGGGGCGCGGAGGAGGAGGAGGAGGCGGCAGGGGCGGCTCTGGTCCTCCCCCCGGGCACGGCTCCTCTCCGAACGCCCCCCAAAGCCGCCGGTTTGCGGCCGCTCCCGTTCGTGCCAGCGTGCCCCGGGCTCGGCCCCCAGAGCCGCCGCGACACGCACGCCAATGCCGCCAGCCCCGCAGCGGGGCACTGCTGCCTCCCCCGCGCTGCCAGCCGGGCACACACCGAGTGCCCCCTCCGGCACTGCTGCCCGCCTCTCACTGCGCCGCATCCTCGGCCGAGGATGAGGATGCGGAACGGCATCGCTCTCCCGACCGCGGGCGGATTTTGAAGCGCCGTGGCGCCGGGGCGGCTCCGCTGCTCGGTGCAGCCGCGGCTGCTCCGCACAGGGTCCGGCTCCCGCGGGGAACCGGCCTCGCCGGGGGCAGGCATTGCGCAGCCACTGGATTTCATGTCACAAAGGATGTTTTACTGCACGGGTTTGTTCTTCTGCATGAAGAAAACGTTAATCAAAATGCAGAGGAGACACAATAGCTGTACAGATACATTAAATATCTAGTTACTACGCAATAAATAATTAATAAAGTTAATCAATTTCACCATACTCTGGTCAAGTAATACCCTTACAAGCAATCAATAGCAATAAGACATAACATTTGTATGAGCCTTCTCTTTGCTGTGTGATCATTAATAACCAACAGCTGAGCAGTCCTGATACCGCAGGCCAGCTAAAACTTCAGGAAGTTTCGATTACATCAAAGATTCTGCTTTTAGTTTGTGAAATACTCCGGAGGTGTCCGGCATATCTAACAGGCATTTAGGCTAGGGTTTCCCAATGAATTTAGGGAAGCTAAATGACAAGCTTCTCTTCACTTTCAGTGGAAATAAATTCCCAGCAAGTAAATTCAAGCCTTTTCAAAACCTTAGCCTTTATATTTTGAAAGTTACACATCAACAGTGCCAGGTTTTTACCACTTTACTAATTTTAGCTGCGAACAAGGAACAGGGCCCTCTCCTATGTAAGGAAGGGGAGGGGGGGAAAGATAACCTGCAGAAGATTGCTTATTTGTACAAAGTTTACAAAAGTTTGTATATAAAGTTTAGAAAACCATCACAATTTCTCTTCTGGCATTTGCAGCCATCTGCACCTGGCAGAGCTCTCAGCTGGAGGCTACCGCAGGGCTGAGTCATTTCAGAAGGTAGCAACAACTGGCCTGATTTCCTCAGGAGTTAAAATAGTTCCCAACACACAGTAGTTTGTTTCTTGTCCAGTAATTTGGAGAGGGAGGTTTGTCCCCCACAGGATAAGACATGGTGTGGGGGGCTGGTGCTGCTTCCAGGCCACTTGCCTCATTGTCCTGGGTGGCCACATGCATGCAGGGGCGGGAGCCAGTCCCTTGGAGGAAACACGGTCGGCTGCTGTCTCAGGCACTGCCATGGCAGGAGGAAAAACACAGCCTGTACCTCCAGGATCAGTGGCACCAGCACTGAGATGGGTCCTGCCTGTGGGTCCTCCTGCCCCTGCTCTGCCCTCAGAGTTCTGTATGTTCAGGTGCACCTTGTCCAGCACCACCACAGGGCTCCTGTCACATCAGGTTGGCATCGGGACAGGGGGTGCTCCCAGGCACTCTCTGCAGCTCCTCCAGTTCCTGGGAGCTACTAACATCAGTGTGAACAAGGAAGTTTGCCTCTTGAGGGTATTTTTAGCAGCTTCCTGCCCCATGACCAGAGGATAAAGGCAGCCTGGCTGGATGAGAACAGGTCACTGAGACACAGTGACACTTGGTAATGAACCAAGGATTGCCAAGTGTCAGAGCTAACCATGGCCTAGACTGCTCCTACAGTCCAGGCCATTGCCCTGCTTCCAGCCCACCCTTCCCCACTGCAGTGAGCTCCAGCAGTGTGTGTGAGGCCCCCAGTGCAGCTGTACCCCCATCAGCCCATCCAGGCTGCAGTGCTGAGCTCGCAGGGTGCAGATGGCCACTCCAGCACTGAGCACTGGGGACAGGCTGGGGGCACCAAACTAAAGAGCCACAGGAGGAAGAACAGAAGAGCTTTGTAGAAATATATATTTTTACATCAGAGTCCTTTGTATGTACAAAAAAACCCCACCCTGCTGTGTTAGGAGAAAAAAAGTCCTGTGGGCATTTCAGACCAACCTATTTTATTAATGCAAACTGCCAGATTCAACATGAGCCAGCCTGAAAAACAAGAGGCTGAGAAGGAGGAATGTATCCATGGTAAGCACTCGGCAGGCCCATCAGTCACATCACTCCTAGCTGGGAATCAGAAAGAGGCAGGCAACTGATAGTGATGCAAAACAAAGATCTCTGTAATTTGGAGCGGGTTTGCCCACTTTGCCTGGGGCTGTACTGTACCTGCCTTTTCCTTACTGTCATATGACCTGAGCATTCATGGACAAGACAGTAATAGCAAACGTTTTGGATATGGAAAATATTTGTGCCAAGTGCTGCCTACATTTGCACACCTGAGCATGCAGACTCAGAGCACAGCTGCATGGGGCCATGGATGGGGCTGGCTGGACCCGTCTGCAGCACTGTGGGCTTTACACAGCCACTTGTTAACTGCTCTGTGTGGTATCGGTGTGAAATATTCATTTAGGAGTCCAGTGTGCAATTTCAGGAGATTTCAAATGATTTAAGAATAACTGCATATCAGAAAATGTCTATAAAATGAACTCTCAAGAAAAGATGTGAAAAATTTAAACCCCAAGTCATTAAATATTCACGGTGATGTATTTGCTCAGCTCTAATCAGCATCTGAAGAAGGTTGATAAATGCTGCTTATGAGCAGTTCAAACAGCAGGATGGGTTAAAGTAAAAAAGAAAGTTAAATCCCAGGATATTAGTAGTCAGTAGAGGGAATTACTTGTGCAACAACAGGATAAAAAACAGGTTAGGATAAAAGATGTTCCCAGATAAATACAATGGGCTCATTCTGATGGCTATCTCTGGAGGTACAGACACCAATCTCCAGGAAGAGCCAGAACTCCAGGTGCTCTCTCCAGGGACACACAGCAAAGAGCACCCATCTGCCCTCACAGGGTCTTCTCTTCCACCACCAACCTGAAGAAACAGGGTACCTTTGATTTCACTGTCTGTCTAATGCTGTCAGAAGTTGGTAGAGATATGCACACACAAAAGAAGGCTGCAGAGTCCTGTTTCACTATGAAACTGCTCCACAAATCCTTCTCACTATTTTTGTGCGCAGAAAATGTGTCTGTGAAGGCAGGGCACAGAGGACCAGAGCAATACTGGCAGAGACAGGAGCTGGAGCAGAGATAGAAGTTAGGCTCTGGAGTCAACAGAAGTGTGGCTGGGTTTTTGGTGAGTATTTTATGGCTTTGGGGCAGTGCCTCTCTGGCTCTATGTCCACAAGAAGTGAGAAGTGCAGTTACCTCTGAGAACTGCACATTTGAGCATATGCCATGAGGAAAACAATGCTCTTGAATCACTCTGCCTCAGTTTCACCAGGAGCAAACCAAACCAAAAACTGCTATGTCTCTCAGGGGAATGCTCCATGATTTAGGCTGTATTTGGGTCATAAGAGACTTCAAAGGTCCTTTGAGCAAAAGCATTAAAGTGCTGCAAAATATGACAGGCACTGGTAGACAGTGGCCTGGCAGTAAGGCATGCCTGAGCTACAAAATTCTAATCTTGCCTCCCCAGATGATTCTATCAGCCCTGCAATCACTTTTGCAGCTCTTCCTTGAACTCCTCCTTGCTCTAGGTATTTTTTTGGTACAAAATGGGATGCTCAGACACATCATGTTCTGACCCTGATGAGACCCTGACACACCTGGGTGGTTGCAGGGGAGTGTGATCCCCAGATCACACTGGAACCCCTTTCTCCCAGCACCTGTGGGCTGTGATGATGAGCTGGGTATTCCTCAGGATCTCAAGACATCACATGAGGAAGAGAAAAATCTAAATACTATGGAGGAGGTTTAGCCACTGTCAGAAGACAAGCCATGGAAAGAGCTGGCAAAGAGCGTTACTAAATATTTTAAGATCAAATAAACCTGACATCTTAGAGAGCTCTGGTCCATTATTTTGTTCAAATTATATGCACATCTTCTAATAAATACCTCTGCAACCATAAACACAAAACATAAGAGGGACAGAGAAAGAAAAATCTTGCTGAACAAGGGAGTTACATACTGTAGGAATGCAGGAGTCTGTGATCTGCGTTATTTCTTTGCTTAAGGCCACCTAGCAACAGCACATAGGTTAATCCTCCACAGACTGAACAGACAGCATCAGCCAACAGGAAAACAAAACATCCCTGCTAGAAAAAAAATCAGAACAAGGATTACCCATTTGCAAGAGGGTTGTAGAAACAGAGAGCAACAAATAAGAAAGAGGTATACATCATATTCCTGCAAAAGGAAGATTTCCCTGTAAATAGAGTTATTGTCCACCTTGTTATTAAAAATACAAAAAGAGCTTTACAACATTTACAGAAAACCTCTGTGGGAGCTGCGGGAGCCCTGCTCCACAGGGAGCTGGGAAGATGAGCTGTGGTCAAGGCTGGTTGCCATCTTAGAGAGCGCTTTTAAATGATAAATAGAATGTCCTCTAAAACAAAAAATAAACCTCTGGAGCCACAGCCCTTCTGCCAGGGGCTAGCAGCACCTTCAAGGGTAGGTTCAGATCTCTACAAGAATTTCTTGGATGTTAAGACATACCATCACTTTCTTAAAGCCATTGTTCACAGTGACTCAGCCCACTCTCTTTGCAGCTCTGCCAGGCTCCCCCACACTAGGACATTCTGCTAAAGGGGCCTGGGAATACAGAATTAACTCACCAGGAGATTCCCACTGTGCCAGGGCTGCTCCACACAGCTGCTGTGCCCTAGAGAAGACAGCCTGCAGGGCTCGCTGGCCCCAACACCTGCTGTGTCTGCAGAGCCTGTGCTTCACAGCACACAGGGTGGCCTTGGCAAAGCTGCAGCCCAGGAGCTGTGCTGTCCCCCTGACATTGCCATCCCTGCCACTCCCCTGAAGGAGAGCCACCAGGGATGGGATTTTGGAGGAAAACAAGGTGGGAGGCCACCGCTGCTTGCCAGCCTGCTGCAATGCTCTGCCTGCGTTCCCCTGCCCGCCTCCCTCTGTGCCCCAAGCTGAGTGTCACCTGCTGCTCACCAGAGCCAGCACAGCCACTGTCCCCAGGGCTGCTTCTGACCCAGCCTTTGTGAGGGGTCTGTGCAGCAGAGCACACCCTCCTGTGCTCGCTGAGGAGTGGTGGCCAACGTGGTGCCACGTGTACCTGCGTGTCTGGGATGTGATTTATGGAGGGTTTATTGTTGCTCCTTTTCTGCTGTTCACCAACAGATGGTAGCAGCACTGCTGCTGTCATGCCAGGCCCGAAGCTGCTCACAGCAGGCAATGACTTCTGCTCTGAAACTTTTCCTACTTGATGAAAAGTCATACTTGCCCGTCTCCTTGCCCCTCACTAGCTGCATCTGTAGCATAAGTTCAGAGAGCACATTATCTCTCAGCACATCATGTTCTCAATACAAAGCTCTAGGGAGGGACATGGGCAGTTGTAGGAGTTGAATCTTTGTTCACTGAGGCTGGTGAATCAAAACATGCTTGAGTACACCAGTAATGCCTGGGCTGAATGCCTCAAACCTCCTGTTCCGTGTGGCGCTGCAGCAGTGCATCCTACCTGGCTCTGCCCACAACATGCAGTTCCCAAATTGTGACCAACACTCAGCTCAAAGATGGACATCTGCAAGACCCAAATTAATTAATTCATGTATTATTTACAAATTTAATTCTTAGGTATTACTAGACAAAATTCCAAGCATTTTGTGGCACTGGCCAGCAGCACTGGCCATTTGCACAGTCTGAGCCACTCACTGCCTCTGCTGGGTGAGCACCAAAGCCAGTGGAAGCTTTGGCTAAGCAAGGTCTAGTTAAGATGGAGCTAACTACAGAGCTTGGGATTTGGTCTGCAATGAAACTGCTCCACAGAAGAAAAACAAACTAACAAACAACAACTCTGCTCCAGAGGCTTCCCCTAATTCTGTAAAGTGCTTTGAGGCTTGTGAGCAGCTCCAAATAATCAATAATACCATTAACAAAAAGGTGGCCGAATGGCAGCTACCTCTGATTAAAATAGAGCCCTCGGTGTATTGCAGCAAACAGCCATGTAGCCATTTCTCTGATCAGGACCAGGTCTTTCCTAGCGTCATATAATTCATGTTAAAATCGCAGCAATAAGGCAGACTGCCTTGCAGCTGTTCACAAGTCTTTGGAGGCTGCCATTATACTTCACCTTTTTAATGCTTTATGTATTACAGTTTTATTTTCACCTAAGGCTGTGGTCCTAAGCTTCCTCACAGCCTTATCTACAACTCATATTTCAAAGCCTAATTTTCCTGCCCCCAAACGTAGAATAAAATAGCTTGCAAAAAGGGCTGCAAGGAAGCTGCAAGTTCTGCGGTTTTACAGCCCTTCTCCATCAGATCTGTATAGGTACTATTCCTCATGGAGCCAAAAACTTCCCAGAGAAGTACTGTAGCTAGAAGATATTTCTTGACCTGACGTACACTCTGTCCACCCCAGCTGGTGGAGAGATTATGAAATTTTAATTGGACTGAGAGCAAGATATCACTATAATTGGAGCCCAAGTGCCTGCACGAGCCTGAGATCTAGGAGTTGCTGAAAGTCCTCAACAGTTGCCAGCGGCCCCAGGGCCTGAACATGCCTGTGCCCTGCACAGAGACTGGTTCCCTTCCAGAAATAAAGGGTTTTGCAAAGGCAGAATGCCCAGGTTTCCTATCCAGGTTTCCACCTTGTCTGCGATGACACTCACAACAGCACAAGAAACCATGAGAAGATCCCAGCTCATCCTATCACAATCTCTTGGGAACATATGTTCCTTGTCACACAAATGCCTCTCTGCTGCAGGGCTGGCAGTGGACTGTCACTGCAGTGAGCTGTGATCCCCTTCCCCAGTGCCTGGCTGCCTGGACAAGCCTACTGCAGCTGTATGAGCACAGTGGTCCCATGGCAGGCACAGCTTGCCCTGCAGCACAGCATCTCAGATCAATGCACTCGCTGGTTTGTACCCCACCTGACGAGATATAAACCAAGCACTGACTTCCACCACCTCCAAAAGGTAGACAAGGCCATTGGTTGGAAAAGCAGGCATGCTGGAGGAATGGAAATGGTGGGATTATTTATTATTCACATAGGTGCTCAGCCCTTAGCATGTTGCCTGGCTCCACGTAATCATAAAAATCACTCAAATGAGTCAGTGATCTAAGTGTAGGCCCTCAGCCCAGGGACTCACATTATCCCAGAAGGTCTATGTTTAAACATTCATGCCTGGATGACACTTGCTCTCACATACACTTTTTAAACCTTTGCCAGACATGATGAGAGATCGTACTGCATATGTCATATATAAAATAAGATCTCAGTTTTCTTTGGAAGCCCACGCTGAAGAATCATCGGGAAAACAGAGTGCCTGAATGCTTTGCAGAGATTGTCTTTAAAGGTCATTGCAAACCTCCCTTGCATAACATGTTCTTTTGCCTAGGGAGGTAGAAATCCAAGCTTTGAGGCAGCCAAGTGCTCCCCCTTCCTAATAGGCATCTGCTAATAGAGTGGCCTGCCGTGCTCCCCACTCTGGCCATCCCTGCTGGGAGGGGTTTATCCCACTGCTGCTGCTCTGGGAGTCTCCACTCCTGACACCAGCACTAAGGAGGTGGCTCTTGTTGAAACACCATCACTTTATGGTGCAGCTCAGCAAAAACTTTGGCTTCTTTTCTACCTGTGATGCCATAAAACCTCTGTGGGCAAACAGCCCCATGCCAGGGCAAGCAACTGTCTTTGCCAAGTGATCTGGTTGGCAATGGTCTTTGTTTAGGCCAGTGTGAGAGACAGGAGACCAGAAACACCTTATCTCCCTGTGGTTGTGATAGGCCCTGCTCACATGGCTGTCTGGTGTGTGGTCTTTGAGGGACAGCTGCTGCCACAAAAAGGCTCTGACACTACTGATGGGCATTGCAGGTCATTCATTGTCCTAAGAAAAGGAGTATTTCTGAAAATACAACAATGACCTGGAGAAGCAAAGGACAATTTAAAGTTTTTGTGTTGTGCAAAGGTGTCCTAGGGGACACCTGAGCATACTTCCTGTTGTTTTGAAACAACTGGACAAGTTCCTGGCCCCAGCTAAAGGAAATGGCACAAGAGGGCTTAATTCAGGCTTCACTCAGGTCTCTGGCACCAGCAACAGAGTGTGCCTGGGGACTAAGGATGAAATTTAATTTTGCTTATTTCCCTGATCTCCTTTAGCATCAGGACTGCTAAACAGAAAAAAAAAAGGAGGCAATTGAAGAATGGACTGTTTGCCTTATATATAGCATTCATTGAAGCACACCTGGGAACTGATGTATGACCACAAGGGATGACCCATTCCTATTTAGTGTTGGCTTCTTCCTCACACTCTCACTTCCCTGTGGTCCACATCTCCCATTACATCCCAGCAGAGATGCAAACCTGCACCCCAGCACCAGGCACAGCTAGGCCATGCTCTGCCCACTGGCCCCAGCCAGCCTCCAGCCCACCTGAGTGGCAACCACAAAAGGAAAGCAAACAAGATAACCGTAAGGAAATGCTTCTCATTTTAGTTGCAGTTTTTATCTGAACAAAGCATTTTACAAGCCATGCTGAATTCAATTAGCAAAGCCTTAATTTCTTAATTCATTAAAAAACAGAGTCTGCATTATGATCTCATAATTGAAATCAAGTTACAAGACACTGACTGAATTCAATTTTTTCTCATTTTTGTGAGCAAATTAATGAAAAAGAGTATTAAAAACCCAAGTCTGTTTGGAGTGGAAAGGGAAAGAAATCCACTTCTTTGTTATAATGAGCTATCTATATTTCTGCTAAAACCTTCTGCAGTCATGACATCCAGCAGGCATACTCTGTGAATCTGAAGGCAGAATGAGGTCCCTGCCCTGGGAGCACAGTCCCTCATTTGGGAAGAAAGCGGCCTGGAAGCTCTGATCCGCAGCCAGCGCTCATCCCGCGGTGTCGGGGTGGCCCCGGAACAGCCCTGCCCAAGCAACCAGGGACCAAAGGCAAACAGTACCAAGCCCCCAGTTAGCATAAATAATTGGCTTTTCAACATGAAGGCTCCCACAGTGACTTTCCCATCGAGGAACTACGTGCTACTAAGAGAATTAGAGGTTGAAGGTTCATTACTGGGACAAGTAGAGCACGAACTTTTGCAAAATGCCTCATCGATTAGCATCATCTCTTGACCTAAAAGAGAAATTCTAAAGGGAGCTCATAGGAAAGTTGATTCCTGCTGGGGTTTATTACTATTAAGTATTATTACTATTACTATATTTATTATTATTGATTTTGTCTCATTATCTTCCTTTATAAAAGGAAGAATAAAAAAAAAGAAGAGGAAAGTAAAAGAAGTTCAATGGGCTTTTCATCAGTCTGGCTTCAGGTAAGGCTACTCACAATGCAAGGCAAAATAGAGTTGCACATACAGATGCTATTAATACTTCCTTTCTAATTAAATTCCACAAGAAATTGTGCAGGATATTTTTGTCCCCATACTCATTCTAGTCCCATCATCTTTTGATTAACTATCCTCATGCACTAGGAATTAAGGTGTGACCTCTAACTTTTTTTGAGAGAGATGGGCTGTTTTCAATATTAACAGCTCCATCTTTTCATTGTTCCTTGAGTAGGGTTGGGAGGAGAAATATAATTACACACAATGGGGGTATAATTCATACATTAGAAGTGACATTAAAATGATAGGTAGCAAAATATAACAATGTAACAGCTTGTCTGTCACTCTCATGCATTGCTGGCACCCTCCAACCCCATTACAAACACATCCCTGGAGGGAGACGTGACTGAGATTAACACCAGCAGAGACCTCCCGGTGCCCGGTGCCATGGGGCTCCAGGCAGGGATATCCTATTTAAACTCCTGGCAGGTCTCTGCTCCCTGCAGGTGCCACATCCTTGAGCTGCCTGCTGCCACTGCCCACACCACCAGCACCCTTGGGTCGCTGTCCCAACCAGAAACCCCCCCAGCATTGCAGACTCCTGAAGCAGAATCCAGTGCTTCCATGGGGAGATAACGTTATACACTTTGATGCACCCGGGGCATGGCAGGCCCTCCTAACTAGCACGCTTAGGAGGAGAGCAGCTCTGCTGTCTGCAGCATTCCTGGAAAAACAAGCTGGCCCTAGCAGCGACGCAGCCAAGCACCCATCAGTGGGGAGCACACCACGAGGACTGTTTGCACAGAGCCAGGCTGTGGGTACCAGCTGCCCACGAGGCAGGGGATGCCCGGGCTCACCTACGGCTCTGCCGCAGTGACACGTCTGGCCTGGCAGATCGTGTGAGCTTCGCCTGCCTGCACAACCTGCAGCCCAGTTTCACTTGCACTGCTTATACACTGCTGAAGAGAAACTGGTGCAAACCCCAAGCATGCAAATCTGGGGATTTTTTTCCTGCTTAGCTGCAGGGTACTCCCTGTCAGCATAACCTAAATGCAAAACGCTGTTTGGAAACTGAATTAGGGCATCATCTGCTGAGCACACCAATGTCCAGCATCCTCCCCCTCCACATGGCTGCCAGGCACCCCTCTGGGGTCCCTGCTCCAGCTCACAGGCAGATGGGCTCATGCTGATCTGGCCTAACGTGACCCATTTGGGCTGAAGAGAATTAGAAAACATCCATGAGGGTGGGACCAATCCCCCAGGGAAAGAGGGTACAGTCTCCCCAAAAGCCCAGCTGGCTCTGGAGGAGGATGCTGTCTATGGACAGGGGAAGCTAGAGCTTAAATGGTCTCAGTGTATGCCTTCCTCAGGCCACAAAGAGCTTTCTTCTGAACACAAGTGCTTTGGTTAATGATCACCACGCTTTATCCAGTTTGAAAATCAAATTAACTTAAGCATATACTCATATTTAAGTGTAACTGACTCCTTGGTTTATCCCCACAAAGAGAAATGTGCAATTACTCCTCTCTTGATAACCTTCCTGTGACACTGGGGCCATGCTGCCTCTCCAGCTTGAGCTTCACAGAGTCCCAGTCTTCATAATCTTCAAACACAAATAGTAGATGTTGCTTCTGACAGCAATTAGCTAACCTTCAATTAAAATTTTTTCAGGTCCAATTTTGAGACCTGATTGTCCTGATGAATTGAATACAAGTGTAAAAATATCAGTGCTGTTACTGGGTGATTCTGAAAAGGTGCAGCTCCATGTGGAGAAGAATGTGAAAATCCAGAAATATTCAGCCTGAAACCTTACACCAGCAGTCAGCAAAAGCCTAGCAGCAGGAGCTGCACTGTACTCACAACATTCTAGGTAACTGCACTAGGTAAAATATGCAAATTGTTCACTTTTGTCTGGATAGTGAAATGTGTATTTTAAGACCAACCTGTTTTGAAAAGCACCTGCCCTTCCTGCTCCCTGCTTTTTACACCCACAGGGTTCATTTAGACATCAGTTAACTAACTGGGAGGTCAGACTGTTGGGGCTCCTGCTGCAGTGAGCAGATTTCTTGCCCTTCATCACCCTGCAAATATAACTGCAAGATTTTTGCCACGGTTGTATTTATTTCAAGGAAAATGGGTGATGGGAGGTCTCCACAGCCAGAGCGCACACCTTGCTTTCTCCAAGCCCTTCCCAGCCACTGTCCCACACCTCAGGCCTGCCAGTTCAGCCTATTTCTCCATGCACAGGAGTTGGTTTCATCCCTGCAATGTTTTTTTGGTTTTGCCTTTTTTTTCCCTTTTTCCACCATTGAATATTTTAATTCCATTCTTCATCATTCTTCACCATATAAACATAAGGAATTAACTGGCACCAGAAGGAAGGTTTTGCTACGTTAATTACAGCAGCCCCAGTTCTTTTGGAGCAGTGTGGAGCAGCACATCACGGCAGCCCCAGCGGAGAGCAGATCACCGACACGGTGCTGCGCTTTCTCAGGCTGCGGCACCAGGAGCCACCCCAAGGAATTACGTTTTCTTGATGTCTAAAATTAGCTAGAGAAAATAGTACTTGCCATAGTGGCTACCTCAAATAAAAGCATCAGATGCTTCCTGTGGCAGAAGTGTAAACCAGATCTGTAATTTCTACATCAAGTGAAGCCCGTGTCTCTGTGTCACAACAGCCTGCCTGAAGAGTAGGACAAAGGTGACTGCCTCAGCATCCATCCCTCCATCTGGGGCCTCATCCCACATGAGGCACTGCTTCACTCTTGGCTTGTCCTCCCCAAAACAGGGAATGAGTCTCAGTCCTCAGGTACACTCAGTATTAAATAAAATAATTTTCCGTGTCACCATGACTTTCATGTCAGCTGGTAAATTGTGGTTATAAAGGTAAGAGCAGTCACTGATGTGTTGTTTCAGGCAGCACACACACAGAAACTGAAATGACCACATTGGATAAATGGGCTTCATGTTAATTTCTGGTAACCTTCAGAATGGTAAATGTAAGACTGAAAAATAATGCACTCCTGGAAAATTTAGGACAGTTGGGATGTGAGGTTAAATTTTGTGATTTATAGCCAGCTGCAGTTTTATGCAGTCTTTGAATTAGATTCTGTTTTCCATGGACTGCTGGTTCCTGCAGCCTGCATCCTTTTTGGCCAAAAACGTAAAAGGATGGTGGCTCTCATCTTGAACATTTCTGGGTGTGAGCTGGTTTTTAAGCAACAAAAATTAAAAACATGGTATTAAAATACCCAAAAAATAAAATATTTGGGTATGCATTTATCCCACAGCATTAGTACTTCTTTATCCTCATACAGTTATACCCACCATTCTCTACAATTTCACACTCCTGAATCCTGCAAACCCTGAGCTAAGACTATTTAATGGTATCCATACCATGGATAGACCTTCAAAGTGCCATACCATCATCTGATCCCAGTGCCCCAGGAAGCCCTACATGATGGGCAGCTGAGTATGATTGCCCAGCATGGGGAGTAACAAACTACATCCAGCTTCAAAAAGCTATATTACATTAAAGGCAAAACTCTGTCTGTTTGTCTACCTAGTAATTATTCCAAGATATTACCATGACACTCAGGAAAACAGGCAGCTAGAAATTCCTTGGCAAATCATATATATAACATCATCCTTTTAATAAACAAAATATTTATATAGTCAAGATATTTTTGAGCCTCATGCTTCCATTCTCCATGAAGACTTTACCTGGATATGCACATTGTCACATTTTATTATTAACATAAGATTTAAGTGCATATCTAAGGGTTTAACAGTGCAACTGGAAAGCTCTCCATGGACCATGAGTCATTAGCTGCAGCTTACAGCAGATGAGCACTGAGCCTTTGGAGGAAAAACCAGGGGATTGTGCTTATTTGGGGTGGCTTGCAAGCGCTGGAGGGGAGCAGTGTTGAAGAGTGCAGGTCTAGTACATCAGCCCCAAGGGATCTGTGGTCAGGTGGTGTCCTGGGCACACAGAGTTGTGTGCCCAGGACACCACCTGACCACAGATCATCACCATGCTGGCACGTCAACCCATAACTTTATCTATTAAATGACATCTTCCCCTTTTTTTCTCTTTTGCACATCCTAACATCCTCACTTGATATGGCTGTTCAATTTATGTGTCTCAGCAGAAAATAAAAGCTAGAAAAGAAGATACAATATTCTTCCTTCAACACAGCACAGGTCAACCTCTACACTTGTTCATTTGGGGTTTTTCCACATCCCCCCACTCGCAGTCGCCGGCCAGCGCTCCGGCATGGCCAGGCTGCTCGCCCAGGCGCTTGTGAGAGCCCTGCAGTGCACAGTTTAAGGCTGCTTTTGAAAACAGGTCCAGCAAGACTGACCTGGGATCTCCTCAGTAGGGCCAGGCAAAGCTGTTGCAAGCTACAGTAGCAGTAGGCTGAAAATCCTACACAGGCAATTCAGTTCATTAGGGTTTCTGTGCAGGAGGATGGCACTGGGACATGAAAAGCACAGGAACCACAGGTGGATGCAGCTTTTTAGCCACACTCACTCCCTATGGGGGAAACTGGATTAATTTCGCCTCCAACAGCTGTGGGAGAACGGCACTGATGGCATTAACACAGCCACAGACCAGATTGGGTTTCCTTGGCCCCAGCGGTGCAGGGTGACAGCAGCAAGTGCCCAGGGAGCAGCTGGGTGCAGGTTCAGGGCCAGCCACACTCTTGGTTCAGCTGCTGGTGTTTCCTTCAGCAGGAGTGAGGTGACACCTTTGGAAAGGAGCTTGAAGGAGGTGAGAAAAACCCCAGACACAACTCCATCTCTGCTAAGAAATGCCAGTGGAGAAGCCAGCAGTGTGGTTCAGCCATCAGCAGCAGCAACTCCAGGCACCAGCACGAGTGGCCAACCACCATGAGCTGCAGAAAGTCCAGAAGAGTGAAAACCACAGTGCAAACCATGAGCACACACAGTTTAAATGAGCCTGTGTTTTGAGGAGAGCCACTGCAAATGAGCTGAGCATCTGAAGGTCCCACAAGAGTCAATGGCAGCTGCAGGCACATGGATTCTCTGACAACAAACAGTGTTTTACCTTTTCTCTCATAATGACAAGATATTAACAGGAAAACCAAGATCATAGTCCTTTCACTCTTCAAAGTCCATTTGCAACCTGATGGACAGGTAGTAGACAGAGAGGACTCCCAGCCACCAAGTGCCAGCAGAGGAGGTGCCACAGCTGTCACTGCCAGCAGTCCTGCTGCAGGAGGGGAGGGCATGCTCCTTCTTGCACGAGTATTTCTCATGGCACATCAGGTTGCTGTTGTTAGCAACCCAGTCCTGGGCCAGCACAGCCACAGAGCTACTGGGCACACCTTGCAGCTTCTTCTAGCAGTGACAGATCTGTTCCAAAACCACATTTCCTCTTTACAGACCTCTTAAGTGGTTCTGAATAATTATTCCCTGTGATGCTATTTCCCATAGTTTTAAGAGCCAGTGATATATTTTACTGCTGTCCATCTATTAGACTTTAATTTCCTCAGGAACACAAGCGCTGAGAAAGGAGACGATGCAGGCTCCCTGTGGCCGGACATGAAGCATTGGCAATAAAAACCTGAAGCAAGTTTTCATTTTCTGCTTTCTTGAGCTAAGTTTCTGGAGAACTGACATCCATTTGTCAAAAGACATTATTATGAAGCGATACCTATGAGCTCATAAGCGAAACCTATTGACTTACTGTCTCTGTGAAATTTCTTCTCAATTCTTTCCAACAGAGCTGAACACAAAGCTGGCCATGTCCCCAGGGAGCAATTCAAATAAACTTTTCAGGTAGTACCAATGCCCAACACACCTCCTTCCAGGACTGGCAAGACTTACAGAAACCCACTGTAAAAGCTGTACAAGTGCTGCTGTGGAGAGCTGTGAGATGCACTTCCCTCTGATTTGGTGCGGCCAATGCTCTGGGGGCCATCACACAATGTCTGGGTGGTGGGTCGCTCAGGGCATGAGTTATCATTTTCACCCATGCAGATGATGCAAATAGCAAAATACTTCCTGCAACACTTCATCCTCTGAATTAAGAAAAGAGCATGTAGCATGTCCTGCAGCTGAAGGAGGCAATTACACAGCAGAGTGCAGGGCTGGCTCACGGCACACAGGTAAAGGCACACACAGGTGTATTTCCCTCCTTTTTCTATTCTGCAGAACAGCCCAATGCCTTGGCAAAGGAACGGAACGCTGAGAGTGGGGCAAACCTGAGCTTACCATGTGCTCCAGGCAGGCTGGGCTGATTTGGGTGGGCAATGCCCTGTGTGCTTTGCGTGGACAGTGCGGGCAGGCTGAGGTCCCTGGCAGGACGTGGGAGGAGCCAGCCACCTGCACACCCAGAGCCTGTTTTATGGAAATTGCACTCTGTGATGGTACAAAGTCTCCTGACACAGGCACAGGAAAAGTTTTGGCTGTCTTTTTCTTTGTCATCTCTGCCTGCCATTATCCCTCCTTGCACTGGAATAAGGAGGTCAGCCAGACCCACACAATTAGAGGAAATTGTGTAAGGTTGACCTTGTACCCTGCCAGGTCCTTTCAAGCATGGGCAGTCTTTATCAGTAGCAGCATAGAAAACAGAAGAGATGTGCTTATAGGTGGGAGAATGAGATTGTTAAGACATTTTTTCCCTCACTTTCCACAAACTAAGATAGTACCTCTGCCACTTGGGTGAACTTAGGTTATTCCCACTCATATCTGGCAGCCCGTGGTTTCCTCCTTCATCTTGACTTCTGCTATTTTCATTCTGTGATGTCTGTACTTTTGCACTATTGGGAGTGGATTGTGTGTGGATCACTAACTTTTGGACAGGTCAGCTATCTCAGCCTGAGCACCACTAGATGGATACTAATAAGAGGAAACGAATACATCAAAGACAATTCTCTCTTTTACTCCTCATATCCCTCTCCCAGGCACGCTGCTTTCTTCTGCTCTTGTTGTTGCTGCCCTTTCTCACTCTGCGTTTATGCTCTGATTTCTGCAGATGGAGCTGTACCAAGAAGAGCTGAAGACTGGCCTTTTAGGTCTGCTGGAACTACATGAATGAGCCTGTGTGGAGCCTCCCCTTCAAAAAGGATCATCTAAAAGAGATAATGGATTCTACAAACCATGCATCAAATTTAACAAAACAATTAGAGCTGTGCCTGTAAGGAGACAGGTGATGCTGCTGTGGGGAGCACATCGATGGAATGTGGAAGTGGCTGTTTGAAGGAGTGAGCTAAACCCTGTAAAGGATGGGAGTGTCTACTCCAATTAAGTCATTTGACAGCTGGACATGCTGTAGCTAATATTTGGTGCTCATAGGTCTAGATGAGCATACCATGTTTGTCACTTCTGGCAGAAGGGCAGGAGCCCTTGAAGAGCTGAGCAAACACCCCTTCATTTTGTACAGCTTTAGACCACCCAAGAGTGGAAGCCTAGGGGGTCACTGTGGTTGCTATGAGTCGGAAATAAGTTTTTCCAAGGACATTGTCTAAACATACGGTCAATTTCCCTTTATTCAGAAATGGTGGAATCTGGTACAGGGTGTGACTGGCCAATACATAATGAGAGTGTACTTGTCCTACCCACCAACAGACCCAGTGTAACTCAACCCAGTGACACAAGTGAGTTGGTCATGCAGAATTGTTGGGGACCAGAGTCTCTGTGGCCATGCTGACCTTGGCTGCAGACACGCACATGTCTCAGCTGCATTGCTGTAGCTGCCTCTGAAGGCCCAGTTTGACTGGCAAACTCTTAGCTACCAATGGTAATCCCTGAAAAGGAACTGCTCTTGCCTGACTGTCAGGCTGGCTCACAACAGCTGCAGTTAGAAAAAAGCACCCTTTACCAGTAAAGGGAGTAAACTGGATTTGGAATCAACAGGATACAATAACCTGGATTCCCAAAATACTGTTTCTATGGTACTTTGAGGATTTCCAGGGCAAAAAGCAAGCATCTCACATGGCAGAAGGAATGTGCTGGGTGAGACTTCCTGTTTCTGCTCCACTAGAGGATTACAGGAGACCAGGCCTTAAAGCTGAGAAATTTGGTGTTTTGGACCCATGAATTCAAAGGAGTTGACCCTGGGAACTTTGTGCAAGTTTGTCTGCACCAGGACCTAGGATGCTTTCCCAAAGCAGTTTGAGTTACCTTCTCTGGAAACACATGAAGACAAAAATATCCCACACAGCAAAGGTCTACCACACCACCAAGCATTTTGTAGAGTGTGGGGAAGAGAGAGGCAAATATGCTGATTTGCAGCAGCTGACTAATTTTGTGGGGTACTTACGGATGCACAGAACTCTTGGCTAACCCCTTCCTTATCTCCTGGCTTTTTTTTTTTTTTTTTTTTTTTTAATTCAGTTTAAGCATCAGCTGTAAGAACAGTGGTGTGGCACGAGGAATAAAGATACACAAAGTGAACTCAGTCCAACCCAAAGAGCTCACCCTGCTTTGGATACATTAACAGGTCTGGGCACAGCAAGCAGTTGCTGGAGGTGCCATGATCTGCAAAGGAGCCTGAGACATCAGCTCACATCAGAGAGCCTGGATTAGACACAGTGGAGAGAAGCAAACCAGAAGTGCATGACAAATTAATGGCTTTGCAATTTGTCACTACAGCAGTGGTGTGAGTTCAGGTATGCAGACCAGGCTGTCTGGTACCAGCCTCAAGGCACTCTGGGCAGATACCATGTGCAACACAGGCAGATACCATGTGCAACACCTTCTTGAAAGATACAATGTTCAGAAATAGCTTTCAAATCTATTTTCAGAAGCGGAAAGTCCTTATTAAACTAACGATTCTAATTAATTAACCATACTTTTTATTATCTTAGCAAACAATTGAGTGCACAAACACTAAGGTTCAGTGACCAGTTGCTTCCTAGATTTCTTTATGCACAGGCTATTTGTTGAAAGCTGTTTTAATGGTTTGTGCTAAGTAAAATGGAACAATCCTTCCATTAGTGCAACTTGGAGATGGCATCTCACTTGTGGTTTCCATTTTTCAGATGCATTAATAACTACAGCCCATATTAAATCCCAGCATCAAGGAGTTGCTCTGTGTTTGGTTATTAAGCCAGTGGGAAGATCCTCCTGACCCCCAGGGCACTGCTGGGCACAGGAGCCAGCTCAGGCATCTCCTCCCCAGGCCCGTCACGTTAGAGCCATATCCTTCAGCAGGCAGCATGGATATAACACAGCACACATGGATCCCAGGGCAGGGCACAGCCACAGGCAGGGCACTGGCTGTGCTCCCAAGGAGTTCACTGCCAGCCTCTTCCACAGCTGTGTGCAGGTACCCTGTGCCCATGCTGAGGCTGGCCAAGCAGCTGGGCATCAGCTCATCCTGTGGCCTCCTGCCACCACCCACTTCAGCACAACAGCACAGCAGCTTCAGCTTTTACTCTGTGCTTTTGGCTCATGTCTGGGTTTTCAATTGCAAGATTCATGTAGTATTTCAAAGACTAAACACCAATCACCTCTGACACTGCTTGTTTTTAAAACCTAGATCAATATTTGTATATGCCATGTATTTTCCCTGGTGGTTGTACTGAGAAATTATGGTGGATTTAAATTTTTTTAACCCAATTATTCTCCTGAATGTTTTCTGCTAGCTGTAAAGTAGTATATGGGGAAAAAATCAACAAGACCAAACTCAAATTTGACCACTGGGGTCAGAAAACATCCTCCCACATGGCAGGGTGGTCCCATCCTTGTGTGGAGGAGCTCACAACTGCCCACTCACAACAGGTATCTCAGCCCTGCCCAATTTCTTCAGTTGTGATCTAACACAGCTATTGCACCATATGTGAAAGCAGGATACTCAGTTCAGATGTGTAACTTTTTTTACAGCACCGGTGGAAATGTTTCCACCACCAAAAATTTTTCTGAGCACATCAGTGCTTCCTGCCTAAAGCAGGGTGGTCAAGGCTGTTTTCCAAATGTCTCTGATGACAGACAAGGCAGGTAGAAATGCACAGCCTAGAATGATTTTGGTGCAGATTCCAGGGAGACCTCAGGATGAGTGGACCTTGGACGAAGAATCACCTCTGATCCCAGCAGCATCTCTAGGAAGCACAGCTGGCTTCAGCTGCCTCGGTGTTGCTGGGGCAGGCTGCAGGCCAGTACAGCCCATGCAGAGTTGAGTCAAAATTGATGTAAACTAACCCAGACCACTTTGTCTGAAAGCAGCATGGAAACACTCCTATGTTCCCATACACCATCGGGTCCCTCTGTGGGAGGGAACAGACATTGAGGGGTGGGAACTGACTACAATGAGATGTCACCTGGCTTTGCCTCCATCCTACCAAGCTGTAGTTCTCCAGGTAGTCATTTTTGGAGGCACCGGCTGACTTGGGCCTGCCCACAGCAAGCCCCCACATCCTGCCAAGCCCCTGTGGCGGCACAGCTCTCCTGCTGGCCCCCACTCGACCACCCCCGCGTCTCCAAGCTCTCCCCTTTTGCTAACATTCCCATTAGCTGGTAATGACTGCCATTTAGAAAACATATTTCCTCCCACATGGTTCCAGAGGGGTTTGCAAACTGAGCGACAAGAGCTCAGCAGGGACTGCTCTGCTCTCTGGGGCGCAGCATCGCGGCGGCTCCAGGGTGCACCGCAGCCCAGGAGAAGTCCCACGCACCAGCACTGCAGTGGGACGGGGCTGCCAGCCAGGGCTTGGCACCGGGGACAGATTCCTGCAGGCAGAGCACCCCTTCAGGAAAAGGCGGCCCCAACTCGACCAGAAAGCAAAGGAGCCCTGCTGGTGTCCCCAGGCAGCGCTGCATGCCCGTGAGGTCGGTGCCCGGAGGGCAGAGGCTGCCCAGGGATCGCCTGTGCCGCGAGGGGCTGGGCACGGGAGATGTGAGCACCTCCTGTCCCACACCCGTCACAGGGAGACAGAGAGAGAGAGCTGGCAGGGACAAGAACCTGACAAAATTCACCTGTTTTCCTAATTTTCTAAATGTCCAGCCATTAAGTGTTTATTTCAAATTCCTTGCCATGGAGTCATTACGCATTCAGGTGGAGAGGAAAGTGAGCTCCACGGGAGGCTGACAGTAATTCTGCATTAGTTAAGCATTAGATGACAGACGTACAAAGCAAAGCCATTACTCCTGTCAGCCGCTCTGTCCCAACTCCTGTCCCCATTGTGGAGCTCCTCCAACCAACAGCTCCAGAGCACCACATAAATGCAGGAATGAAAGCCTGGCAAGAGGGGGGAGAGGGGAGGGCCCAGTCATAATTAGAGGTGAATGAAAGTGGGGGGGAAGGATTTTGTCTGGAACACAGTTTGGCAAAGTGTTACCGTTGCATTTATTTATTTCAGTGCTTTTCTGTTCAAAAAATGTCATGGATACAAACCTTTTCCAATGCACATTGGCCATTTAGAGCAGGCACACCAGAAACAATGCTTACATAGACTTCAGATTGCTAAATATTAAACAAATTTGAATGTATTTGAAATCCATCCCATTAGTAATGATATTGTACCCACAAGAAGTCTCTAGAAAATTTGGCCTCCAAATAGTTTTGACTAAATCACTTACTACATACAAATCAGTAAGTACTATTAATAGCATAAGAAATACATTAAGAGATCACAGAGTACAGCCAGGATCCAGAATTGTATAAGAGATCAATGATGCTTTTCTGCAGAGTAAACTTTAAAAAACACTAAATATATAGAAAATCAATGCAAATTACAGTTTCCTGTTACTGGGTGCAAAATCAAGGATACATGGAGCAAATAATTAATTCTTTGTAGCATTTCTTCAGCCCTCAGACTGTCTGACCCCTCACAAGCCTGAGAACTGTCCCACCACCAGGACCCTGCAGTTCAGAAACATCTTTGGAGCTGTAAGGAAGAATTTCCAGTGTGGCAGAAAATCAAACTGGTGTCTTGGACAAGTCCTTGTCTAAAGGACAGAGCAAGTCTCAGGTAAGTCCTTCCTATTGCATTCTATTTAATGCAGAATTATGTCCAGGAACCTAAATAGCACATTATAAAGTATTTAAAGACATAACAAGGCAAAAAAATCCAGCCTCCCCAAGCTTCTATTCCTGTTTTTTTACCAGATGATGTCCATGTGATGTCCATGATAAAAGTTTTTGCACAAGCAAATGCAAAGACACAGTGTCAACAGAACCCACATTCCCCACGTATCAGTTTGTGTGAGGACCCCCACAAGTACAGAAAATAATGTCCAGGAAGAATGTACAACTCTCTATGATCCTGGTGAGACTCAGCTGAATACTTATATTCAAACATCTGAACAAGATCTGCTGAACTTTCAGTGCAATTAAATCCTCCCAGTACCTCCTGGTGCTATTTTTGCCCCAAATACTGTCACTGCTGTGCAGCTTCAGTCCTCTCACTCTCTGTGGACAGACAGTGTCAGCAGTGAGGATGTTTCCCTTTAAAAGCACCTCAGAACAGCTTTTGTCTGCTTTTACTTTCTTCCAAAAATGGGCCATACAACAAGAGGAAGGGAACGATGGCTGACACAGTGGCACCTGGATGGCTCTGTGCACCTGAGCCCCCCAACAGCACCAAGCTGCCTGCAAGGCTCTTTTGGGGTGCTCTGCCCCAAGTCCAGCAGCTCAAGCTGTAACAAAACCTTTCTGTGAACTAAGCTAATAGCAGAGGAGAAAAAACCAGTGAATTCTGAGAACTAGAAACCTCCTACTGTATCTCTAAGTGAAAATCAAATTCAGAGATGAAAGACCCTTTAGTCTAGCCCATGCCTTTAGGATCTCTATGGAAAGGCACAGAACAAACCTCACACCCAAAGGACGTTCTAATGGTCCTGCAGGGCTTCTTGCCCAACACTCCAAGCCTGTTTCACTTTCTCTCTCTCCTCCCACCTTTAACTACTTCAACATTATCCACCTTTTAATGACTGACTTCAATATTTTATTGCCCTATACCACTTTCTGTTAAACCACCCTTTATAATTTCCCTCCTGCCCGTTAGATGCTCCCCCTTAATAAATTATTAAAGCATGTATTTAGATCAGAGAAGCAAAGGAATTAGATTACATTGATCCATGGCAATTTGCTCTCAAACAATTTCTTCATGAAACAACATCCCTGCCATGCTTCATTCACATCGAACCTCAGTATTGAAATCTCACCTCCAACATTTCCATCAGCCTGGGAGTCAGGGTGGACATGGGGAAGGGACACACTGTGTGGTGGGGACACCCAGCATGGCCACATCCCCACTGGGCAGGTGCTTTGCAGTATGAAAGGAGGGCCCCACAGACAGGGTTATCAAACTTGAGAAGGGATATTTCCTCCTTTTGGCATCTCATTTCTCTCTCACAGCATTTTTCTTAAAGAAGAAACCAGACAGAATTTTAATTATTTTCAAGGCTTCCCTGAAATACCAATGTCTCCACCCAGCCCTGTGTGCTGCTCAGGTGGCTGTGGTGCCTTCCCAGTGACAGTGTGCTGTCACAGGCCTGTGTGATGGCAGCATAACCACGAGCCACAGCACTGCAGTGGGGACAGGCAGATGTGGAAGGGGCTCACAAAGACAAATGCAGTGGAGAGAGATTGAAAGGGAGCTTCTATCTGCTTTCATTTGTAGACAAACGTGCCTCCCAAACCTCATCATTCTCCAAAGCATTCCAGGTATCTGCATCAATTTTTTGACACAGCAATTTATTTCCAAACAGAAACCAGCAAAACAGACAGTGAAGTGTCACCTGCAAGGTACCATAAATAAACAGTACCAAAACCAGCCTGTGCCTCCAGGGAACTCACAGTTCTGCCACTGGGGGGCTGAGGTACCCCGTGCCACAGGGAAAGGCTGGGACTGGCAGGCAGGTTGAGATGACTGCTGGAGCCCCCTGGCTGTTTCTGGATGGGATGGGCCCTCATGGGTACTGAGAAGCCCAGCTGAGCCCAGTGCCCACCTCTGAGAAGGGCCCTGCCCTGATGGCTAATTGCAGGTGACACACCACATGGGCAAAACCCACTTAGCTTCAACAACTTGCCTCTGGGAAATTCATCTCAATCCAGCTCACTGTATTCAAAGCAGAATAGCTATTTCTGACCAACTAAATCCATTATCAGCCTTATTCCAAGCTCTAAAATTAGCCCAGGCTGAAAATGCAGATGAAGACTAACATTAATCAGGTAATTCAGTTTGTGCCTAAGCATAGGAGGTGACTTCTCACATCAGTGGGATGAAGGAGGGCTTTCTACAGTGAAAAACAACTCCACTTCTGAGGGGATGCATTTTTCCAGGGCAGACAGGCCCAGGACATTGGCATGAGCCACCCTGCCCTGCCCAGGCCAACACATGGTAAATCAGCAGCACAGGAGGGTCCTGCCTTCATGGGGCTGTGGTGCAGGCACTTTGCTAAGGGGCTGCTGGATGTGTTCATGTCCCCAGCAGCCCTGGTGCACCCCAGAGCCAGGTGACCTCCTTGACACAGCCGTGCTCCACCCTGTGGAGAAAGGAGCAAGTATGTTTCTCTGAATACTTCTCAGTTCTCCAACAAGATGTTAAAGGGGATCAGTTTAATTCTAAAAATCAGCAAGAATAATTGGAGAGGTGCACAAAACAGCAGCAGCCAGGGCACCAAGCTCTGCTGCACAGAGCTCAGCAGTGTGTGGCTGGCCTGCACAGCATTCACCCTGCAGAGCACAATTATGCTAATTTTGTTAACTTCCCACATCAAAAAATGAAATTAAACTCTTTCTTTCAGAATCCCATTTGAGGTTGTGAGCAAAGAGTTTTCAAGCCTGCTTTGCTACTGTGGGAAGACAGGAAAGAACCCAAAGTGCAAAGGGAAGGTTTCTAACTTGGGAAATTTTGGAGGAAAACAGCTGTTTAATTGCTGTTGAATTTATCAAATCTTTCAATAGCATATTGAGGAGACTATTAATATATGATTCAATCTGCATTTGCTACATGTTATAGCAAATCACAGCAACACACTATTTTCTACATGATCTGTATGGTTTAGGTGGGCACAGTGCTTCCTGCACAGGAGGTGGAGTGCTCCTGGTTACCTGCCTGTCACTCCCACTGCCCCTAAACACTGAAGTCGCCCCTCTGGGACAGGCTGGGGTTGTTGGCTGAGCCAGAGGGGTTTGTTTGTTTCTAATTTTGTTTCCTTGTTTTTAAAACTCAGAGGTAGCTAACAAAGAGTATCCATTTCTCACCCAAATCTAAATCAATGTTTAAATAGAAATTTCCATCTTTTGAAACACGTTTTTCATTTTGTTACATGTTCTCATATAACTGCTCCAGGTAGAAAGCCGAATAAAGAAACTGCAATCCATAAACAACTTTCTGCCCCTCTGCTTCCAAGTTCATCTCCACAAGCTCTCAGTGGCAGAACAGTTGGAGCACAGATGCAGAAACAGAGGACCACCTTTGATTTTCCCCAAATAAAACAACTTTAAATCAAAATGCCAGTTTAATCAAGTGAGGGCTGGTGATTTCCTCAGCCGCGCGGCACTGCTGAGCTTTCCTGCGCCTCTCGTGCCGAAGCGCAGACCAGCCTGGCAGTGCAGCCGCACAAAGCTGCTCCCTGTGCCCGGCCCCGGGGCTGCAGCTCTCGCCCATCGCGGCCCCGACCCGCCACACACAGCCCCAGCTGCTCTGATTGATGCTTTCAGGATACGGGAAAGGAGCTGTGCGGGAGACCCCTCAGTCTGGGGAAGGAAGTCCTCTGTCATGCAGCTCTATTTTTCCTTTCTGTTCTTTCTGTAATCATCAGCCAGAGCAGACTCCATACTGAATGGTTAAAAATACCCTAGGATACGGCACTGATACAGATGGATAGCAGGGAAACAATGCAGCCCTTCCATCATGTTTTACTGACATAAGCATCCCGAGCTATATGAGAACCATCCCAACCGAGCCGAACAATGCTCAGACGCATTATTGTAATTCCCCTTCTTGCTTTCCCCGTCTCCTTTCTTTTCCAATGGCTCCAGAAGCCAAATGTGTCCTGCAGCGCCAGGATCCTGCTGACCGCCTCCCCCGCCCCCGGCACGGGTCTTGCTGAGCCTGCCAGGCCCACGCTCCGTGCGGACCGGCCACCCCCTATGGTCCGGGCTCCCTGCGAGCATTCCAGCCGGGAAAAGCCCGAGCTCCGTGCGAGCATTCCAGCCGGGAAAAGCTCGAGCTCCCTGCGAACATTCCAGCCGGGAAAGCCGGGGCTCCATGAGAACGTTCCAGCCGGGAAAGGCCGGGGCTCCCTGCGAACATTCCAGCCAGGAAAGCCGGGGCTCCATGAGAACGTTCCCGCCGGGAAAGGCCCGGGCCGCGCTGGGAACTCCCGCCCCGCCCGCTGCCCGGTGCGCGGCTGCCCCCTGGCGGGCACGGGCGGCAGCGCAGGCGGAGCAGGGCAGGGGCCGAGCGGCCGTCGGCCCCGCCCCGGGAAGGAGGCTCGGGGAGCCGCGTTCTCCTCTCCGTCCTGCTGCAGGGGCACTTCCCCTCCCTGGGCCGGCACCCGTGGGCTCTGCAGAGCCAGCACGCCCCGCGGGCACGGGCAGCCTCTGGATTTCCTGTAGGTTTTGTCTTAACCTGCAACTCCACATCTGCGGGCTCTGCCAAAGCTGAAATAAAGGGGCCCACCGAGCGCTGCTCTCGACTGGCAACGCCTATCAAAAATTGTCCAAACAGCTCTCCAGCTTCCTGCTTGTCCTAACAACCCACTCGCTTTAAACCCCAGCTTTCCTAACCTTCACGGCCGTTTCCCACAAAGCTGGAGGGCTGGTACCGGGGCCCTGCGAGCAGAGGGGCAGAGGAAGCAAAGCGCACAGATACATTCGTGCGCGAACCACTTTAAAAGTCGCGGAGCAGTTTATGTGAAGAGCTGTCTTCTCCTTCCCTCCCCCTTTACAGCACTGCTTGAAGACTCAGGCATATGGCATTCCTGTGAAAGAAAGACTCGGCGCTGGAGAAAACAAAAGCCCTGAAGGAACAGTTCAGCGAGCTCAGGAAACGCGCGACAACCCCGGCTGGGCAGGCGGGAGGCACTGAAAACCCCTCCGGCTACTGCCAGGGACCTGAGCCCAGCCCCGTTTGATTATCTGAGTACCCTGCCCGTTCAGCCAGGTGACTTCTCGAAAGAACCACCCCTGTAAGTTAAAAACTGTGGAAAAAGCATCAGAGAAACACCATATCAAGACCTAACAAGGGCAAGAAGAAAAAAAAAACAGTAAAAAGACAAGTCCCTGATTTAATGGGTCAGGCCCTGGAACTTGAAGCACATTGTTTCATTGTCAGGAAGGGTAAAGAACTTCTAGTTATTTGCTTTGCTGAGGTACCTGGACACGCTTATCACATCCAAACAATTATTTTTTTTAATGAGAAAAATAAGTATCTTAACACTTTTAACAGCATGAGGCTTATTTTCACAGACATAGCTCATTTCTGCGGTCTCTAATAGAATACCAGTGTATCTCTAAATCCTCCCTAAAATATGGATTTAAACCAGGCAATTCCAGTATTTTTCCTCTGAAAGCAGCAGTTGTAAAAGTGCTCTCCCTCCCGCTAATGGAACCAAAAGAGGAAAAAAGCCATGCAAGGACTGGGTTTATGTGTTTCAGTGCAGTCAGTACAGCACTCAGTCTTACAGAGGCAGCTGCAAAGCACAATCTCCCAGCTGAAACACACCTTGTTTTCTTTGTGCCTGGATGTGCAAGAGCCTGTGCCTGTGCTCACTGATTGAGTCCACTTAGCCAACCAGGTCACTCAGAAGCAAGATCTTGGTTATTTACTACATTGCTGCTTTGCTGTCAGAAAGTTTCACCACAAAAGGGTTCCCATCACTTAGAAGAGCCCAATCTATGGCACAGAGGCTGTGCTCAGCCTGCCAAACCAACTCAGCCTGCCCACAGCCTGCCTCTGCCTCCAGCCTTTCCACACAGGTGTCACTAGCTGGAATTTCAGAAAGATTTAGCCCAAGAGCCTAAACTTACAGTGAGGGATGAAGAGGCTTGAAGCCTCACAGCTTTCATGAGAAACGAGTACACATCCTGTTGCAATTTCAGAGTAGCTCACAAGAGGCAGCAGATACATTTCCAAGAAGTTTCTACTTCCATTCATGCCATCTGTGATATGTCTTACTTCACTACAGCTCATTAGTTTACACAAATTACACAATCCAGCACTCTTCCCTCCAAAAGACAGAGAGGAGAAGAGAAAGCAGACATCACTAAAATGTTCCACATCTGGTTTGCACTGAAATATGTAGGAATTTGCTACTAAGTAAAGCAAAGCTATGCAGTAAAGCAATACTGACTAAATAAAGCAATACAGTGATGCTTCTGTTTGCTTTTCATACCCTAGGAAACATCATGAAGTTTTACAGATGCAGAAAAATGTGCTCAGGTGTTAGAATGTGTCCAAGTTGAAGGTGTTTCCAATGTCCATGTAAAGCATGGCACATTCTCTGACTACAAGATTACAAGATTTGATTTTAAAATACCCCAGATATATTGACACAAACATGCTGCACGAATAAGTGAGCAATGGTCACACACAACAGAGGACAGCCACAACTAGGGAATACACCAACATCATCATTCACACTGGATGGGACTGGACTGGAGACTCCCTTCATCATCTTCTAGACACTTGATATTGCAGCTTTAGTGTTGTTAATGTAGCCCTGATACATAAACCAGCACTGAATACAACTAAATGAAACAGAACTCCACGGTTTTCAGTTTCTGTCTTAGACTTGAGTCTAAGATCTACCCAGGAAATCAGGAATTATAATTACTGATGCCAGAATTTGCAAGGGAACATTTCTGGACAATTAGTTCTCACTGAAGAGATATTAAGAAGCTGCTAAGACATCACAGTAGCTTAAGTACTGTCAAGCCAACACTGTACATAATTTCATTCATAACAGACTTGAGAATGGAATTTTCCTTCCCTCTACACGTTCCACTTACCTCCCCAACAGTGTTACACCCCATTAAACACTATAAAAGAATTATAAGGAAAAAGTACCAAAGAGGAAAATACCCAATAAAATATGTACTTTTACAAACATAGTAGGAAGTTTACAACACACAAATGAGCCCAAAAGAAAGGATAAGAGCCTTTGGCTCACACCATTTATTCAGCCCACAAACCAAGAAAAACCAAGCACACGTGAAAATTTCTTAACACAAGAGGAAACAGCATCCTGCCTGGTACCCATAGAATGCTCTCATCATTAGTAAAACTCATTAAAACAAAAAGCAAACTAAAAACACAATAAAGAACTTATGCTCAACCCTATGTAGCACAGGTAACTAAAAAAAAAATAAAGAGAAAGAATGCTTAAAAAAACAGTATCTAAAGGCATTAAAATAATTAATCATCAAGTTTCCATCATCATACAGTAAGACATTGCAAGGTGATGGAAACTTGATGATTAATTATTTTAATCATCAGTGCACTCAGACTGAAGCAGCAGCCCTCATCACTCAGGCAACCAGTATTTGTATTTTTCACACATCTGTTGCAAAGACTGTTTAGACAGTAAAGACAGTTTACTGCTGCCTTACCACAGTCTCTCAGTCATGCTCTGCAGCTGGAAACATGAGAAATCACCTTCATAAACCAGTAGCTCTTCTTTCTCAATCCCACAGCTCATGTGAGTGTTTGAGGGGGACTGAGCTGACAGGTTTTCCCACAGCCCACCCAGGATTCATTCTGTGCCTGGGCACCACAAGGCACAGAAACAGCTAAACCAACTGTGCTGAGGTTTTACATGCAGCTTTGCAACAAGCATATGCAAAACTGAAGTAACTGAAGCTTTCTTTCACTGCAGCTAGGTCCTTCTCCTGGCACTGCAGCAGCAGGCAGCCTTCAAGGTGGTGTGGGAGAGCTGCCCACACCTGGCACAACGCTCACCTGCCTGTCACCAGCTGGTGAAGTAATGGGATGAAAGAAAAGAGAGGCAAAGGGAGCAGTGCACTTTCCTCCCCAGTCTGCAGTGGGTAGAGAGCATGCCACCTGCATTTTGTCCATGGAAATGAAAGGCAAAGCGAGGACAATGGTTCCTCTCTCTTGGTTGGGTTGCAGCAGCTACAAGGCTCCCTGTGTCACTTTGATCTGCTCCAGCAGGAGACCAGCTTCACATGCCTCTTTGCCCTCCATGACTGGTGCTCAACTCCCAGGTTCTTGGTGCAGGACTAGCAGTGAGAGCTGTTTTCCTCCTTGGCAGCTCTGACCACAAAGGTGCAGCACAGCCGCTAGCTGGGGAAATGAACAGCCTCCCACTCCCTTTGCTCCTTGTCCTGCCTCTGCCATGGCAGGTGCATGGCACCAGGGCAAGCATCAGGCTGAGGTGCAGCCAGGATGTTGGTACAATGCAGAAAAGTTTCATGCCCCAAAATACACATTTTAACAAGGACATCACTTTCTCCTCCCTTGGTTACTCAAACTTCACCAGGCTTCTGCAGCCGGGCTACAGTTCAACAATGTTTTCATTTAGTTCACATATAATATTTGAGTTCAAAAGCAGGTCAGAATAGCACTGGTGTTTGAAAAATATTTTAAGTACAAGTTTTCTGTCAGAAAAAGTAAATCCAGCTAAAGATGTAAGAGGGCAAGATGAGAAATACAGTGCCGTTAAAATGTATCACCACATGAGACCTGAGGAAGTGGAAATCAACGGCAGTACTGGCGATATGAAGAAAGTCAATAATTCAAGCACTCTGGGCAATATTTTAGCCTTAACTATAGATGAAAGTTACCATTCCTCTTTCTACTTGATCACTGGAGCAGGGTTCTGGTTAAAATCTCACCTGATCTGTTTTCTTTTTGGTAAAACGCAATGTAGGCCTCAAGTGACTCCTGCCCAGCTAAGCAGTTCGGAAAACAAACAGCAGATTGATCAAAGTATGTGTTGAGAGCAATTTTCTGCCCTCAGCAGCTCTCCTGTGGGCCCTGATACTGGTCAAACATGGGTTTGTTCCCATCCTCAGGCATAACACAGAGGTTTGAGACAGACAATGGAGACAGTTTGTGTTTTGTACCCTGGCCTCAGCCAGGCGGCTGCTTCACACAGCCCCACGCTCCACACGGCCGCCAGCTCTGAGGGGAGCAGAGGCACCTCAGGAAGCTCCCAGGTGACTCAAGAACGAGCAGCAAAAGCAGCCAAGTGGGAATTGGATCTCTCCACTTGGCTCTCCACAAGCAGGGGCCCAGGGCAGGCCGTGCTGGAGCCCTCACACTCCTGGGCAAGGAGGTGCTCCCGTGCTGGGCAGTGCTGCGTGCCTGTCTCCCTCACACCGTGCTGGGCACTGCTGTGTGCCCACCTCCCTCCCGTGCTGGGCAGTGTTGCTACCTCCCTTACACCGTGCCAGGTAGTGGCTACCTCCCTTACACCGTGCCAGGTAGTGGCTACCTCCCTTACACCGTGCCAGGCAGTGCTGTGTGCCCATCTCTCTCACACCGTGCTGGGCAGTGCTGTGTGCCCACCTCACTCCCGTGCTGAGCAGTGCTGCGTGCCTGCCACCCTCACACCGTGCTGGGTAGTGCTATGTGCCCACCTCACTCCTGTGCTGGGCAGTGCTGTGTGCCCGCCTCCCTCACACCGTGCCGGGCAGTGCTGTGTGCCCACCTCCCTCACACCGTGCCGGGCAGTGCTGTGTGCCCGCCTCCCTCACACCGTGCCGGGCAGTGCTGCATGCCCACCTCACTCCTGTGCTGAGCAGTGCTGCGCGCCCACCTCCCTCACTCCTGTGCCGGGAAGTGCCGCGTGCCCACCTCCCTCCCGTGCTGGGCAGTGCTGCGTGCCCGCCACCCTCACACCGTGCTGGGCAGTGCCGCGTGCCCACCTCCTTCACACCGCACCTCAACCACTGCGGCACTTCTTCCCTGAGGGAAGCACTGCCAACTCTTCCAATGTGCAATAGGACTTAGGAACTGTCCATGGTTCAGTTTACCTTTTCTTTCTCTTTATTCACCTCTACAGTGCTTCATATTTTCTTCTTCCACACATGCCAGCACCGTGAATGTTTAAGGACCACTGGCCTTTTTAACCGATTTTAAAAGAATGTACCTCACCCAAACACCTAATTGAAGGAGAAACAAGCATTTTTGTTTGCCTAAAACTAAAAATGATTAAGACCATTTGTGAGAATCTGAAAAGAAGCAGGACAATGAAAGAGGTACATATGCTGCTCAGAATTTTTCTCAGAAAAATAAATTACAATTCACTTAGATGATAACATTCTGCAAAGCTTGGGTTTGTTTGGTTGGTTTGGTTGGTTTGTGTGGGGTTTTTTTCCTGTATTTAAATCACTGAAATTTCAAACACGATTTCCTTTATGCACAGATGTGCTGAATTTAGTTTTACGCTAATTTCATGTCAAAACTTTAGGCTAATTCATTTGAAAAGTAAGCATCCATAGAAGGGCTCCACTTGTGTCCAAATGCACGTATAAACTGATTTTGTGGTTTTTAGCTCCCTTAAATTTCCAGTTCATATGTGAAAGCAGAGGCCCGAGCTGACTCCTAAAATCGCAACATATTATTCTTTTTCCCTTCGACACGTTTCATTTCTTCACAGTGCAGGTGTGCACATCTTTCTCTCTGTTTCCTTGGGATACTTGGTTTTAGCACCTTCCTCAGGACACAGAGGGATTAGTGTTTGCCAGGGTGCCACTCAGAGCTGGAGGCCACTGCAGGGCCAGCAGGGCCTGATCAATCCCTCTGTGCCAGAGCAGCATCCCAACTTCCCACTCCCCCTCTTTGGAAAGAGAAATTCTACACCATGACAGCTAACTCTTTAGCAAAGTTCACCTCAAACCCTCAACCTCAAGTGTTAAAAAAGAAAAGCCCTTAAATGATACAAGTTATTACATTTAATCCCTTTGGGGGAAGTGGGGAATGATTTTGTGATTAAGGACCTACTGTGGGGCTCAAGAGAATTAGTTCAATTCCAGACTCTGAAACAAGCTTCCAGGTTCCCCCGGGAAAGCCTATGCAATCTCCTATCTCACATGGACACCAGCAGGGCAATTTGTAAGTGTGTGCAGCCCTCAGACATTGTAGTACCAACAGCTAAATAAATTCATAGTTAGGACTTAGGTGAGGTTCAATAATTTTGAGGGCTAGTTACCTATTCAATGACAGCACTACCATAACGCTATCACTTACCAGAAATCATTCTTAAAAATTGGTATTACATTCTTGAAAAATAGTGAGCTACATTATTACTTACTCCTGGGCTGACAGGTAGTTCCTAAGGGTTTAGTTAATGTATTAATGAAAATGATGAATGAATGAAAAAACCTGCAAGATAAAAATAAATTGGCAGGTCTTACAGAAAGACACCACTTAGTTCTCAAGCACAGGACTATTTTCTATGGTTTGCACTGCAGAGCAATTTTGTTCCATTAAGATTTATAGCTGGTATTGTCTCTTGGCAAAAAAAAAAGAAAAAAAAGAATTGATCTAATTCATAGAATGAATAAATTTAATAATGAAAACTCATCTGACAATGAGTTGTGATAGAGAAAATCCAGCAAACACTATCAGAAAAAGATAATATGAAGTCACTGTGTAGCCTTCTAGACAGTGAAGTGCTGCACTACACAATGCACTGTGATGACATCAGACAATCCATCTTGCAAAAAGAACAAAACAATTTAATTAACTCTGATATACTGATAAGAACACATACTAGTCATATTCTTTGCTATTCACTATCAGTGGAAATTTCCCCCTACTATTATGAAAACCAGCTGTCACACACCAGAAATATAAAGTGATATATAAAGACATGGCAATAATTTTAAAATTTCACTAATTTCTGCAAAGGTACTGTGCCTATTATGGTTGCAGGTAATGATGTATTTAATGCATTACAGAAGTTACTTTCAGTAACTGGACATATACTTCACATACTTCTAAACTATGTTCTGTGTGAGAACAATTGTCTCTCTCAGAAGTTGGAAAAATCCACATAAAACTTCAAGAACAGCATTGCTGGCATATTTGTTTATGTTCAATCTATAAGCCATATTTTAAACTTAATGTTAAATATTTTGGCAGAGCATCTGCCATTTATTTTACATGTATTAAGTCCAAGCATACTTGGCATTTTTGTGGAATGGATGTTAAAAATGTTTAAATCTGATATTTGATTGGAATGTATGTAACTACAAATTAAGGCAGTTCTTCAATTTATTTTACTTCACTGCTTTTCTAATTATAATTATTTCCATTTTTTTTCTTTAATTTTCCCACTGTTATAGTTTCAACTTATAATAGAAGCTAAAGCAGTTGAAAATTAAAAATATCCAATTGCAAGCAAACTCCACATTCAAGAGACTGCTATAAAACTGTTTCAACCTGTCAGTTAACAGACCAGCAATTCACACCAACAATTCTTGGTCAGAGTCTTCACCTTCCTCTCTCTAATGTAAAATGCAGAAATGACTGAGGGACTTTCCATGAATTAAGAGAAATTCCATCCTACCCAACATGCAGAGAAAGCCAGGTCTGATGAGACCTGCCCATTCTAATCTGAATAGTCTGAAGAAGTTCAAACACAAGCTGAAACTGGTGGCAACTGTGTAAAACACACAACTTTATTCTGTGACTCTTTACAACTTGAACTTAAAATCACAAAGGTGCAGCAGTGACATTCATGAGCATTTGTTTTAAAGGAAAAGCCTTCTTAAATTTTTCATTTCTTGCAGGTGACAGAGGGTGTGATGGTGGTTGCAGGACTTCCACATTCTCAGTGCTGTCAGTGTCTTCTTAGCTCCCCGTTGGTGCTGCACTGGTTTAACATGAATGGCTGTGACAAAAAACAACAAATACTGTAAGGCAGTTGTAGTTTCTGTATTTGGTCATCCTCCCCACATCTGCTTACATCTAAAAATCAATCCCCTCTTTCATTAGTGAAAGGTTAATTGCCACCTCAATGTTTCATTTTATTGTATTATCAAACCTAATGATTTGAGATACACTTTTGTGTGTTCTATGTCCTTATGGTGTCCCACACTGAAAGGGAAAGAATCAGGCAGTTGTATAGATGCCCATGGCTGGATAGGAATGAGATAGGAATGACAGAAGTCAGAGGGACCACAAAAACTCACAAAGTTTTATTTTGGCATGAAAAACTGGTTATTTAGTCCCTTCTAGCATAAACATACGGTGGTGAAATTTTGAGTAAGGGGTAGGGAAGGGAGGAAGGGAAGGAGGGAGGGAAGGAAGGAATTATTTTCCATATAGAAACAGTACTTTTCAGGCTGACATGGCTGCTGTTTTCATTATTTAAATGAAAATTCCTTTAAATCATTATTTAAATTATTTAAGTTCTCAAGCTAGAGTAGATGTGTAGTTGTCAGCATCAGGTTCTAAGCAGAAATGATTTACAGTTATTAAACCAAGCAGCTACAGGTCTTTGTCACTCACCTGGTGGTAAAAGGGCAGGTGTCCCTCCAAGCTGTGGCCATTCTGCAGGTTGATATGAAGAACAACCCTGAAGTCCAAACCTTTTAACAGGTGCTAAAAGAAGAGGTCGAGGATTTTCCTTTGCATCTGAGAGTCCTGTTTGGAAATAGTTTTTGTGTTTTGTTGTCAACTGCTTTAAAATAAACAGTAAAATCCACCTTTGTTTGTACAGGACACTCCTTTAACTGTGAAGGTCTAAAACCACCAGGCTTAAGCAATGCCTGAAAACAGTAACTGAAAGCAGATACAGCAATGTGCACCACAGCCCAAGAGCTACAAACGCCTTGGCCTCTCTCATTCAGTGCCCTACTTTAAAGGATGTACAGGCACCGAGCTACCAGTCCCATAGGTATTGACAACAGAGCACACTGACCTGCAGGGTTACTAATCATAGCAGGACACACTACAAAGTCAAACTCTCTGATATTAATGTTAACCTGCTCACAAGTTAAAACAAACTGACAAATGAAGTGCAATTGGTATGAAAAGTTAAAGCCAGATTTTATTTCATGACAAACAGATGTCATCTGAGGCTGGTTCTAAGCAAGGATTTAATCCATGACCATAATGTAGGTCACTAGTTTTGATAGAGTTTGTGCCTGGTATTCATCCAAGGCATCAGACTCAGCACATCAATAGCTGTCAAGAGTGTACATGTAGTTTCTTTTTACACCAGTATTTAATAAAAGAAAATAATCCAATTAAGCAGATGTCACAACATTTTTCTGCTGACTTCCCCATAACTTTCAATCATTAAAGCAGTATTTAATTTACAACAAAACACTATACTCTAATTCTATGCATCCAAGAATATTCATGTTTAAAACCTGAACCGCCCTCACCGTTTCTGCTGCCCTTCTGGTTTCCCCATGAGCTTCAGTAACTCAAAAGAATTGCAACCAACTTGGTAACTAAAAAAGAAAGCTTTGTGGAATGGGAAAAGTTCACAACAGGGGAGGAAAAAAAGCATTCTAAAATAGCCAGGTGTTCACCTCAACCCATACCAACTTCAAACAGATGCAAGGACAGCAGCTGAATCTGATTTCAGACTAAGGACATGAAAGATGAGTTTTATGTTCTTATGCTTTTATAATGTTAGAACGAATTCATTTTTAGATAAAGAATAGTATACTCCCCTACTCTCCAATTCTTTCACATAAAATTCACTCTGAAAATAGCATGGCTGAGTTCCACTCTTTCAACTATTATTTGATCACTGCCAAATATTTGCAAGTTCAGATTTTTCCACATCTCACCCGTCTACTTGATTGCAGTTCCTGTAGTATCTACTATGTTTTGTTCTACTTCTATGAATAAATGTACTGTGGCAAGGGATCAAGTCAGTCACAGAAAGAGAACGAATTACTCTGAAATATGAAGCTGAAAGAGTGCTGGAAGAAGAGCCCCTGACAGCCTTTCACCCAAGTCAAGGTTTAAGCTCAGGAAAGGATGACTAGCCTAAGACAGCAGTACTGCTTGGCAGCAGAGCTGGTGAAGGTGTGTTCAAGGTGTGGATGGCAGTGCCTGTCCATGGCCTCACATCCTTATGAGATTGTCTTCATCTTCAGGTAAAGGATGAGTTTGGTCAGTAAGTCTGAGTCTAAATAAACAGAAGTAGTGAGAAACTCTTCAAAAGAAACTAGGGGCACAGGTACAAGCCCGTGAGAATCTCACAGTCTTCTTATCACAAGGGCATTGAAGAATTTTCTGTAGAGTAGTTCTACAGACAAAATGACACCAACATTCCAAGTCTAACTCTTGTTAAACCAAGAATTGTATTTTATTTTGATGGATATCACTAACTTTAATGCATATCTGTGTACAGTGCTATTACAACTTAAATGCTCAACAGAATTAGCAGATGATCAAGCACTTTGCAACCGTAACCTGTGAGAGAGCAATTCCCCTTAGGAACATGTGTATATTTCCTTAGAACTTGTCTAACTTTGTGAAGAATATCTGCACATATTGCTGGGTGCACATGCCCATTAACAGACATGCCAGCATTTTATACACAAACATTTTATCTCTAGGGTCTGTCATTTATTTACAGATTATTTCTTATGTATAAGCAAGCTTAAATCAGATTTAAAAGTTGCTCGAAGTTGTATTTCAGAGGTAAAAAAATGAATACCTTCAATTATGGTAGTTGCAGGGTCACTTACTGGGTTCAACTCCAACCAATCCAAGTATTTTCCTGCTTGTAACAGAAATAAGTCTCATGCCCAGAGGCACACTGCACATCTCACAGCTCCCATGCTGGGCAGTCACCTACCAGATCAGCTGTCTTGTGTGAAACCCTGGTACACTCAGCAGATCTGTTCCCAAGAGCTTTGGCTATGAGAGCCAGTGCATCCTGCACAGGCACATCATGATGTGCTACAGAGAGCAGAGATGGCTTTATCAAACTGGTGTTTTCATCGACTCTGCACTTCTCCAGACAGACAGAAAAATGCAGCTGTGGAGTCTGTGCAATATAACAGAGTGAGATGTTTAAAGCTCAGTATTGACCCAGCCCTCCTGTAGCTGCTGAGGTTAGTTTTGATTTAGAACCAGTATATGAACTCAATTTGAAATATAAATGAAAAGTTGTAAGTTCTCCTTCCCCCTTTCAAATCATTATTGGTCAGTTTTAACTTTAGATCATGAACAAGATAAAGATTCCCAATTCTACACAAAGTCTTTCACAAACACCCAAAACAATAGGATTGGTACAGATTTTTTCTTAATTTCAGGATATTTTTAACTGAAGAACAGGGCAGTTACTTTTGCTCCAGGAGAAATTGCATTTTTGTTACTCTGTTCCTGATACATGGAAATATGTGAAATTTGTAAATTTACAATAAAAAGCTCTGAAACAAATAGAGATAAATCTTAAAAAGCATTTTTATTTAGTTACATAGAATCAACACAAGAAACTGAAATTATAATTAGGCAATTACTACATAACTTCCTATCATTTAATTATTATATTTGAGTCTGTTAAGTGCATTTTATGCCATGCAAGCAGCAATCCAGGACAGACATTGAATCACTACATGTATTATGCATTATTAGAAATTAATTCAGTGAACTATTTCAAAGCTGTCTCATTTTAACTAGGTCAAATTCTGTTACCCAGAAGTGCAATGAATCTGTGTTTAAAATTTAAAGGCGTTGAAAGAAATTTAAACTGCAGCTCTTAATGGAGAATATTTTAAGTGACATCTCTCAAACAACCTAAACTTTCTCTAGATAGAATAATGAAGTCTGATTACAGGGCAAGAGGAAAATGCTATGTTGAGCTGTTCAAGAATACAAAACAGTCATTTAACTTCTCAGAGTGCAGGTGTGAGATCTGACTTATGTGAGGTATGTTATTTTCACCTCATGTTCAAGTTCTTGTAAGTGATTGCTTATAATTCTAGAATAATCCCCTGAAGAAAGGAGAAGCTGGTTTTACCAAACTAAAAGTCTGTGTCACTGTTTCTACCTTGTATGTACCAGAAGCCACAAGTACCAAGTCAAATGCTGAGCTCTGAGAAATCCACAGAACAATGTGTTCTTTGATCAGAAACACCTTCTACAATAAAAGAGAGGTAGCTGTGATCTCTATTTTAAGCTATGCAGAAAAGAAAGTATTTGTTACAGTAGGAAGCTGTAATATACATCAGAGGAAGATTTTTAGTTAATGATTCCAGCTTGATCACATTTTAGTGCTAGAGTGAAAAATTATAAAATTTATATTTATAATCTGATTTTATTTCATCATCCTAGCATACTGAGAAATATGCAGCTGAAAAGAATATTGGCTATTATGAACTATTACACTGACATTACTGTAATTTTGTTAGTAACCTGTTTTTTTGCAAAAATACTGAAGATAGCTCAAAATTGAGGCTAGCAATACATGTTCTGAGGATTGATGCTGAATGTTAACCTTTAAGAATTTTACTGATAACTTGATTTTAGTCATTTAACTTGGAAGATTACATTTCTTAGCAATGCAAAGAGATGAAAGTCACAAGTTCCATTTGCTTCATCAACAAAAATGTTTGTTCACACTGATCCTGAAATTTCAAGTGGAACAGTAGATAGTCAAGGAAGAACTAATTTTTTTATATTGGAATACACCTACTTTTTAAAGTAGTTCTAAAAGTGTCTCATATACATAATAAAGCCACATATTTGGTTTAAAACAACTGAAAACAAATTAATTTCTCAGTTTTTCTATTTAATTGTTTTAAAAAAAAATTATAAGTCTATTTACAACCTGTTCCAATGATCCCACATGATCTTTGCATTTCAGACACATTAACCAACCCAGCTGCAGCAGCTGTAGTTCTATCTGGACTCCTGTGCCTAAACATTTCAATGGATCACTAAACTGTGATAGTGGCAGAGAATTTCTAACTCCCATTTGAAGAGGTTGTGTACTGCTATGCATGTGCAGCATTCCATGAACCAAAAGAGAGAATCTCTGCTGTAGTCCAGTCATATCACTATCAGAAGGACATGCATCAAATTTGGAAGTCAGTGAGGAGGAAGGGAATTAAATATTGCAAAAGATGTTGCTTAGATGCATAAGAAATTTTAGAACTAACCAGAAGTTTTAAGGTGATCCAGAAACATTAAATAGGCATGATCTTCAAACATTATCTACATATTCGCAGGGTCACATTTCTGAACTGGGTTACACCTACCTATGTAATTACCATCTTTGTAACAGAATTAGCCAAACCCTTTAACAGAAACCTACTTTTCTTCCTTGCTGGTGGCAGCAGTGACAGTCAGAAGGTGTCTGATTCTTTCTGCATCTGTTGGTAAAACTGCTTCTCTCTACAATCACCCCTGGTGTAGTCATCTGCAACCAACTGGAAAATCAATTAAGGAGCAGCACAGACTGCAAAACTGTACTAGAATGTCACCAAGTTTCCCTACTTTACTGCTTAACAATGCTGCTAAAAATGATAAAAACAGTTCCTTAAAGCAAGGGGTTCCCCCCCACCCCCTTTTCATTTCCCCTGAGTATATTTCTTAGACATGTAAAAAATGCTAAGAACATGGCTGGTTAAACTGGGCTGCAAACTTCTTAGAATTATTCTACTGAGAGCAGCCCATTAATCTATTCCAATCCACAGAATATTATTTTTGTAGGATTCTCACCTGAACTGTCTTCCATTTTGATGCTGGGACTCAAATCTCACTCCAAGGGAAGGCAGTGGGACTAGGAAAAGCCACCAGACTACAGGCAGACACTAGAGACTAACCAGGAACATTTTTCACCTGTGTTACAAAACATCTTTCCTAAATACTTTTAAAGCCATGTTGAAAAAATACCCAGCACAGACGTACACTAGTGTACACTAGTCATCAGAAATGAGCTTGCTTGCCTACCTCCAACAGAAGCCACCTTCCAATTTTTTGGAGATCTGCAAAATCTACACACAGCATACCAAAGGCCAAAAGTACAAGCATATTTATACAGTTCTAGTCAGGCAATATTTTCATAATGAATCTACATCACTCCTTGGCTGAGCTACTACTATTATTAGATACTATTAAATATGATTATTTGCTTAAGTTTCTCTCATCTTTATTTAAAGGTACAGTGCATTTTGTAAAGATTTCTACTACAAAAGATAAGAGTATGAGTTTAGGTATATGTTACCAGAAAAGACTTCTAAAAGCTAGACTAATCCAAAGTGTTAAACAGATAAAATAGGCATATTTAATAGATTTTCACACTACATTTGTTTTGTAAAGAGTGACATATCAACTAGAAGTGATATACTATTTATCCTTCAACACTCTTTATTAAAAACTCTAGGGAGATGTGAAAAGGTCGGATTTCCTTCTTTGGGCTTGCCTAAATTACTGAATGCCTGGTAACACACTTAGAGCAGCTCAGTCAGCTCCTCCTGACAGTGCTTAAATAAAACCTAAAGTACATGGGCATCACAACAGTCATGGCAAAAATTTGCAGCCACAGTGGGGCATTTTAAACCAAACTTTCTGCTTACACAAGATGCTTCTAAAGCTTTTGCTACATCCACTTTTCCCTTAAGTAAAGAAGTACTGAAAAGTGTACAGCAGCAAGTGCCCTCATTAAGGATCAGCAGCTAGAAGTGACTTCTGCATTAAGGGAATAGAAATTTAGCAGAATAAACACCCCCTCTGCATTCCAGCTGGTTCTCAGAGATCAGAGGGGCTGGGTGTGACCAGGCTTGACTTCTGATTAGAATCAATTCAGAACTACAGGTCTGGTTGAATTCAATAAGAACTTCCATGATGACAGGTTCATAAATAGTACAGTTTATTGAAGCAACAGGAAAGTGGGCTCAGGATTGCCAGTTCTAAGGGCATTAACAACAGATTTTGTTTCATAAACGTACTGATAACCTGAGTACAAATAATTAAATATAAAGAATACATTTAAATTCTGTGTTTATATAGAAACAGTGTTTTTCCTCAGAAGATGATTAACCAAAAACCTCAAGAGAAATTATCTCCCACTTCTCTGGTGTAGTTGCAATACTACAGAGAGAAAAGCAAGAGAAGTTTACTTAACAGAGAGATTGCCATGTTATTTCAGGAAATGCCCTTCTGGAAACAGGTGTAGGGTGGAGCTATGTGAGCAAAAAGCTATAATCAGATTTGTGTTCTTGTGGTTAGTTTGTTTGTTTTTCATAAAAAGCACTTATTAGGCTGGAAGGAATCCTTGTTATGCAAAAGTAGTATCAACTTTAACCCTACAGGACAAGCAGACAACTGAATGCAAACAACCCTCACAGCAGCTGCTGTGAATAGGATCTCAAGCTGAACAAACAAATGCCCAAAGTGATGGCTGGAAACAACAAGAAATACAGCAAGAAATACAGCATATCCTGGCAAGCCAGCAGTGTACATGGCTCATCATTTCAAAAGCCAACAAACCTCCTACTCCTGTGTCTGGCACAAAGCAGGCTGTGAGCAGAGCAGCTCAAACAAGGGATCGGATGCCAGCTCTCAGAAGCTGCCACAGGAATGCAGCTGCTTCAGCAGCACAACCTGTCCCACTGTGCTCTGCACCCATCACAGCTGCTGAGAACACCTCAGGGCTGCCCCACTGAGAGGTGGCAGCTGCCAGCCAGGGAGGGAGATGGGGACATACCCACAGGGAATGACCAGGCACACAGGAACAGTGGCCCCATCACGTCTCAAGGTTTGCCTGCCCACAGCACAGATTCCACACCACTACCTCCTAAAGAAATGAAACAAATCCAGCTTCCACTCTTGGCTTCTCAATGAAACAAATCCAGCTTCCACTCTTGGCTTCTCTGCATTGTCAGTAATGAACAGTTTGGTTTTCCTATGACCCTTGTTGTGGTCTAATGTTTTTGGCATAAATCTAAGATTTCAAAGAAAAATGTCCTTGTTCTAAACATTTAACTTTCAACCTGAGAGTCAGTAAAAGAAGACAATGTTGTCACTCTATTATCATACCAGGAGTGACATTTGAAGCAGTAAAGCAGCCTTGAAAACAAGGTAAAATCAGGTGAATACATCTGTTCCCTGACAGCTTTTAGAAAACCAAATACAATGTGTAGGAGAACATGGGGATTAAGAGGCTGAGAAGACTCTACTGGGGAATTAAATGGGAAGGACTAGAAAACAGAAAAGCTGAATACATATGGTTCAAGACTGAGCAAGAATCCATATCCTATTTTTAAAAAGTGACAAAAAAGTGAACAAGAAGTTGATGAGGAAGTTTCTCGTGCTAAGTGTAAGAAAATTTGGCAGAAAATAAATTCCCTTGCATTCCAGCAGGTGCTCAGTTACCAGAGGGCTGGGGCTGGCTGGGCCTAATTTCTGAGTAAAAGCCAATTCAACACAGCAAGTGAATGCAGAGCCAGTTCAGCACTACAAGTTCAGCCATGGTCCAGAAGAACTATCACAGCCTCATTGACAAATAGCAAATTACTGAAGCAGCAGAAATGCAGATTCTTATTGGATTGCTGGATTTGATTTCTTGCTCAGAAACTGATGTGTCTCTCTTGTTACAGCTGTGTAAAGAAGAACAATAAGCTAAGTAAGAGATTAAGTTATCCTGACTAAAAGAAGCCTGCCTTCTGAAGTGTTAGATGGAATATGACGATGAAGTTTTACCACACCTGCTGTAAGTACCGCAAATGATAAAAAATGTCATTCCAGTTGAAGAAAAAGAGCAGAGGAACACAAATTAGCTTTACAGTCTACCAAAATTCAAACCATTTATAGCATCTCAAGACATAACTTATGTTCAATGTGGCAGAACAAGTTTCATACTACACTTCTAAGAAGTGAAAACAAATCTTCTGTTACATCAAGCCACACACACAAAACCCATATTTCTACACTATACTTACATTGTGTAGAGATGATCCTCTGGACTTTGTTCAGATGTCTAGCAAAAGGCATTCTCTCTTCTACAGAATACGCATCTATTTGATGAAGCTCATCTTCCAGGATAAACTTTAAAATATTTTCTATTGGCCTGCTACAAAAAAAAAAAAGAAAAAAAAATTATGGAATTTTCTGATCAAATTTTTTTTTTTTTGTTGTCTAAACCAAGAAGTCCTGAGTATGGATCCTCTTACAGAAAAGCCCAGTAGTACTGCAGATAAGTAAAAGACTCCACAGGGAAAATGAGATAGAATGAAGAAAAAAAGGACAGTCTTTTGATAATATTTAAGCCTTAAGCTTCCAAAATCTACTCAAGAAAGGCATATGAAGCATGTAAACACTATCACTGTATCACTAAATACAAGTTAGGATTATACTCTTCAAACTTACATACTCAGTCTTTTTGCATTTACTAAATTTGTATTTTTATAAATCTGTTTACTGTAGTAACAGTCTTAAACATTACCACAGAATCTCTGAAGGGATTGTTCAGAGGAAAATGATTATGAGAAAGGATATGTAGACTAAAAAATGCAGACGGCTGGAAAAGCAAACTAAGAAACAAGTGACCCATCCTAATTATCTCTGATAGCAGATGCTGCCAACAGATGCTCTCACATTATGCTCCAAGTACAGCTGTGAGAATCAGAAATAGGCACCAAAGATGCTAAACTCAGAAAGATGCATTCCTTGCACCTCAAGAAGAGATACTTGAGACAGCACTCGAAACTGATAAAGCATGGCTGTGCAACCACCTCTGCCTTGTGAAGCAATCCAAGTGTACACCCAGCCCTTTTGCTTAGGCTGCTCATTTTCAGGCTTCACACATGTTGGCAGAGAAAGATATCAAAGGTTACAAACAGATGCACTAACCCTAAGAAGCAGCTTATTTAAGTCATAGCTGTAGTGTGATGACAGTTACATTGCCTTGCCTCATTTATCTTGGCTAGTCAACAGAGTTGTACAGTAGACAGTAAAAGCTATTTGGGGAAAAAAAACCGCCCAAAACACCTTTAACAACCCAAGAAGTTTTACATTAGAAACAATCAAGGAATTATAATTTACTTAGGTATATCAAGGGTTATAGATCTTGGATTTTTTTTTTTCCTGATGTAGGTTCAGCCTCTGAGTGTCACAAATCATTGAAATTTGAATAAAAACCAGCTTTATGATATCTGTATCTGTTCAGATATAAACCTAATAGCTGGAGCAATGTAAAAGACCAGAGAAGATCTGCACATCAGCAAGTTCACACAAATATAAATAGCTTAATGCAAATAAAAAGTTTCTGATCCTTTCAGGATGCTGGAAATCTCCAAAGGCTATGCAGAGAACTCACTTTTTCAGAGCAGCATCCAGTTTCCTGGGGTCTGATGAATTTAAGGTTCTACAAACTGCAAGAGTACAGTTGTAGAAAGGAAGAAAACATCTCCTTCCCATACTCCAGTCTTTGATTCAGTGAAACTCCAGTGCTAATATCTGCTATAGTCTTTGTCAACAGTCAGATAAAACACCACTGAGGTGCTCTGCCTTTCCACGTGGAAGACATAATTCCAACTACCACCAGTACTGTGTTTCTTCTGGTTTTTACACTGGCAAAATTGGCATAAACTAACTAGACGAAACTATAATAGGCTGGACTCAAACACTCTTAAGAAAATAACAGGCCATCATTTACATTCAGTGAGACATCATCAAAGCAAAAGTAACGTATGAATTCCTAGAATACCCAATTTTTTTGTAATTATGCTTAAACCAATGAGAGCAGAATTGCTATAAATCATATTTTCATGATTTTCTAGGTTCCTTTTAAAAACAGAAGGAGAGAAATTAGACCACATCCCAACCTCGAGAGCACTGCAGCACCTCTGCTTTAGGCAACACAAAATTCTTACCGGACTACAAAATACAATCCAGGTTCCAGTACCAGTTAACTGAAAACAGATGGCAGTGCAGAGAGCCCGGGTCCCGGGAGAGCTCACTAATCGAGTCACTCAGTAACTCAGAAAGCATTCATTTAGCAAACAGAGCAGTGCAGTTACTTCTGTGGCCCAGCTGGGCTAGCAGCAGGCAGGGCTGTGGGATCATGATGGCTGATCCCTGATGTCCCACGGGACACCTACAACCGGCAAAGAAACCCAACCCTTCAGCGCCACTTTTGGCTGACCATTCCTTCGGCTGTTGCCATCCAGGCCGCGATTGCTGCCGCTGGGGCACAGCCGGGCCTGGGCCGGCAGCACAGCAGGGCCGCCACCACTGCTGCTGTCCCTGTTACAAACTCTGTCCCTCTGGGGCCACACCGCTCCTGCAGCAATAAACCCAGGGGACAGGGGTGAGGGGTGATGTGTGGAAGCACCTCACAGCCCTTCTGACAGATACAGGCCTGTACCCAGAGACAGATGGTCTTTGTGCCCCAGTGCCATCCTCCTGCACAGAAACCCTGATCAACTGAATTGCCTGTGTAGGATTTTCAGCCTACTGCTCGGGCCTGTAGCTTGCAACAGCTTTGCCTGGCCCTGCTGAGGAGATTCCAGGTCAGTCTTGCTGGACCTGTTTTCAAAAGCAGCCTTTAAACCTGTGCACTGCAGGGCTCTCACAAACGCCTGGGCAAGCAGCCTGGCCGTGCCGGAGCGCTGGCCGGTGACTGCGAGTGGGGGGATGTAGAAAAAACCCCAAATGAACAAGTGTAGAGGTTGACCTGTGCTGTCTTGAAGGAAGAATATTGTATCTTCTTTTCTAGCTTTTATTTTCTGCCGAGACACGTATATTGAACAGCCTTCTCAAATGTTGTGAGGATGTCAGTAGGCGCAAAAAAGGAAAAACCGCGACGCTGCTGTTTAATAAATAAAGTTCAACACAGCTGCTCGACAACATCCCCAAAGCCGGCCGAGCCGCGCCCCTTGGCTGCCGGTAGCCAATGCGAGGCGCGCTTGCTGCGGGCGGCGCGGCGGGCGAGTAGCGCGGGGCGTTGTTGCGGGGCCGGGCCGGCGGGGCGGTGCGCGGGGCCGCGGGGAACGGCCCGTGCTCGGTGCTCCGCCCGGTGCGCGCCGCTCCGCCCGCCCGCCCGCCATGAACTCCCTGGACCAGGCTGAGGGTGAGTGCGGCCGCTCGGAGCGAGCCCGGAGCTGCTTCTTCGGCGCGCCGGGAGCTGCCGGCTCTGCGCCCGGGCTGCCCGAGCGCGCTGCCCCGTCCCTGCGGAGCGGGACGAAGCGGCCGCGGGAGGCCTCGGCTCCCTCTGCACCGCGCTCCCGGCGCTCCTCCTCGGCCCAGACAGGCGAGCTAGGGCGGGGTTCCGGGGCCTGCTCGGCGTCCCGCGCTCGGGGCGGGCTGTGCTGCTCCCCGGAGAGCAGCGCCCGCGGGTGGGCCTGTGCTGAGGGCTGCTGCCTGCCCCGGGAGGAGGGAGTGCCCGCGGTTCCCTTTCGGTGCCTCTGCTCGGCTGCAGCTGAGGAAAATCCTCTTGTGCTCTGGGAGCTCCTTGCCCGCTCCCGGCTTTTTGCGGGAGACGTGTTTATTAGGGCTCTTGAGCCCCCCTAGGCATTACTCTGAGTCGGGGCTCCTTTCGCCTTTGGGGAACGCGACCTCAAGTAGCCTCTTCTTGTCTGGGGACGCTTGATGGTTTGGGTTACAAGATCTTTTGAAGTTACAGCTTACAGAATGTCAAACCCTGAAAGGACTTTTCAATGTCCAAAGACTGGTAGAGATTTTTAAAACGGCCCAGTGTTTCGGAATTAGCAGGTGTTTTGTAGCTGGCACCAGAAGTAGGCAATGTCCACAGAAACCGATAGTCCGGCGTTGTCAGGGCTTTGTTGCTATGCTTGTGCAATCTGAGGTTTCCCAAAGTGTGCCCTGCTAGTTACCGCTGCCCAAGGGATCAACTCAGAGAAAGTTCTTAGAACGTGCATAGTTAAAAGTAAGTTTAAACTTCCGTTTTCTTTTTTCTGAAAAAGTTCTTTTCATAATTTGTTTCAGTGATGGCTGCATTATGTGAGTGTTTCCTTGAGAGCTTTGTTGTCAATAGCCTGTTTTTATGCCTTCCGGGTGCTGGTTTCTCAAATAGCAGGTTTTTGTGTGGTGCCTTGTGTTCTCCCTCTCGCTTCAGTGACTAGTTGGAGGGGTTTATGCTAGTCAGGGAACAGTTAATTAGTTGTAATTGCCGGCGGTGGTTTAACTTCCCCAGAAGGGATGTGGAGGACAGGCCATTAACTTCCGTCTTCTTGGCAGTAATTAAGACTAGTTAGCTGTTCTGTGGCTGAAGTCAAGGTACTCTAATCTTCCCCCATAAATTCACCTGCAAATCACTTAGGAATAAATTCCATAAATTTTCCAAGAAAACTGCTTTCATAGTGATCATAATAGATTTATTTCTTCCAAGCTTATTCTTCAATTGCTTTATTGAGACAACTTAATATAGCAATAGTTGGAAGTTGAAGTTCCACATAGATGCTGACAGATACTTTAGCTGAAAGTTAAGTTGATCCTAATTAAAACTTTACTTCAGGTAGAATTCTAGCTTTAACTGGAATGTTATCAAATATTGACCTTGTTGAAAGGAAGTGTAAATCTAACCTGGACTTAAAGTGAAACAGCTCCTTGGAGACAATTAGGAGAATCAACTTGAAATGGATTTAACAGCAATTTCACTGGAAAGACCATGGGAGAACCATGGCAATAAGAAGGAAGATCTATTTTTAAGGAATATTGATTGGAATAAGATCATTGGAGCAGTGTTCGCTGTGGGATTTCTTGCATATGTGTGTGTATATATATATACATATATATAATGACATTCAAAGTTTCTACAAAACAAAATCATCAAATCCACATTGCCACAATAACTCCTTGAACAGTGGCAAATGGCCAACTTTTTAAATTGCCATTATATTGATAGTAGAACTTAATGGTTTCCTGATATACTTAGTACTTCAAAATGTGATACTCTTTCTTGTTTTGTTTTGAGAGTCAATTTACGTTATTATAAATCTAAGTCACTATTTCTAAAGATGTCTGAAATAGTGTGATTTCCCAACTGTATTGATTTTTCTAAGTGGGAAGGTTTTTTGCTTTTAGATTAACTCCACCACTGTACTTTTTACCTGAAGCTGAGTAAAGCTACTATGACTGGACTTCTACTGCATATAAAGGATCATTGCATTGGTTTTCTCTGCCTGTTTAAGAGCTGGGTGTGCATGGGGGAATTCTTTTTATCTTCTACTTTAAAACATGACTAAATAGATGAAGATCTAATTATGCTTGATATACATCTTTCCCAGATCTCAAAGCTTTTGAAAGAAGACTTACGGAATACATTGCATGTTTGCAACCAGCTACAGGACGTTGGAGAAGTAAGTTTGGTGTTCCAAGGAATAAATAGGAGTCTGTCTTTCAAGCTTGTTAGATTTACCAGTGTTTATCCTTTATTTAAGTTTGCTCAAAGAAATTTTTTTATTTATACTTGCTTTAAAATTTGTGGCATACATTCAAACATTCTGCAGCAAGTTCATGCAGGATAATAAATGAATATTTTAGCCAGAGTTAGGAAAACGAGGTTAAGATTGAGTTGGCTCAAGGCTGAATTATTCTGGAAATATCTGAAACAATAAGTTGTGTTTGTTTCTGTTTTGTTTGGTTTTTTTTATGTTACTGAAGTTTTTTTCTTCAAGACTCAGGCTTCCCAGGCTGTTGCTGTAGTTACTTAAACAAAATATGATTAGGTGAGATAGTCCCTATAAAATTGAAGGTGAAAAAGTTACACCAGTTTGCCATAAAGGCAGCATTGTTATGACAGGGAGAGAGGAAGGCAAAAATTTCCACAGATATGCTGCCAGCTTTGGGATCAGTGGTCTGTGGTAGAAACACACAACTTTGGTGGGGTTTTTTTTTGTTTTTTGGGTGTTTTTTGGTTTTTTTTTTGTTTGTTTGTTTTTGAGACTCAGCTGAAGTTTTCCTACTCAAAGAATACAGACATTTTTAGAACACATAAACCAGTATCTTTTCTCCTGAGAGGTCAATTTTGAATGAAGGAGCTGAAGGAATGACTAGTTACAAAGCAAAACCAGACACCAGCACCGCCTCAAACCCCTTTGTTTCAGAACAAACAGATATTTATATATAGTTCTGCTGAGTTTGTGCACACCTACTTTAGGAATGCATTTGGCTTCCAAAATTGCTATTTTCTGTCAGTTATAATTAAAAAAAATACTGCAAACTTTTAAGCATATTTAAATGAGGTCTACATAACTAATATTGTATTCAGTGGCTCATTTTTTTTTCCAAAATTACTTGTTTCATAATTCACATAGGGGGACTTTCTTTTTTAATTATAATGGGGTGTGTGACCAATGTTAACTTTTCTTCCTGTTATCCTGAAAAGAAAGTATTTATGTGATGTAGAGGAGAACCTCTATGCTTTTGATTGATTTTTTTTCAACTTCCTTTTGAAAAAATAACTTTGGTTCTTTCAAAGGACCAGGATGTTTTCACTTGACAGAATTTAGATTTTCAGATGTACTTGTTCTGTCCAGGAACTTGGTACAGAATCCTTAGGGTTTCACATATGAGAAGTGTTTTTGCATATTTTCATTTCTGCTTTCCAATTAAGAGCTTTTCCTCTCTCAGAAGTGAGAAAAGAAATAAGTGTTTAAAAGTTGCTGCTGAAAAATAAATACATTTAAATTTGAGTGAGGTATGCTATTTATGACTCTCATTCTTTTCTTCATCAGTGATTTTGATAGTGGTGTCAGTCTGCACAGCAACTGGGGCTTGGAACTGGTTAATAGACCCAGAGACACAAAAGGTAAGGTCAGGCTAATGCCAAATGTGCTGTGTTCCATAGCTTGGTGCTGGAGCCAGGTGGTATATTGAAAACTGAAAGGCTGAACACATTCTCACATGAAACTGGGAGGTGATTTTTAGTAAAGCTATCAAGCTGTCTGGAGTTGTTGTGGAATGTGTCCTGGGACAATGCCTGCTAAAACACTGTACCCTGAATGCTTATCTAAAGAATTGTTCACAAGTACTTGGAAATGGCTGGGAGCAGTGTTTTATTTTTAGTTTAGGGATCTAGGCAGTGAGTTTCTGTGTGTTTTAGAAAGTATGCAGTTGAACTAACCTGATTTCTTTCCTAGGTATCATTTTTCACGTCACTTTGGAATCACCCATTTTTCACAATTAGCTGTATTACCCTAATAGGCTTGTTCTTTGCTGGAATACATAAAAGAGTGGTGGCACCATCAATGTATCCTTTGATAATGTTTGTCACATTAAAAGTGTAGTTCCTGCAGTTGTTGAAGCCTGTGCTAATACTGCTTTTTTAGTTTTTGCTTACTGTGTGTACAAGTGTTGGTTGCTTTCCTTGACACAATCCACACAGTATAGCAGCCCGATGCCGAACTGTTTTGGCAGAATATAATATGTCCTGTGATGATGTAAGTGTTGCCACTTCATTGCTTAAACCTTCTTTGTTAAAAAGGAAATAATTCAAAGACACATAGTCTGTTTTTCTGAGCAGCATTTGTATATACCTCAGCAAATTCTGTGTGTCTGTAAAACTGTAATGTGGAATACTTAGTATCATTTTGTGTGTTGTTTTAAACTCTCCTTGTAACATTGAACTTAAAGCTTAATTGTTGGGTTCAACTTTCAGTGTTTAAACTTTATTTATTTTGTTTTTTGTCTTGCAGACTGGAAAATTAATTTTGAAACCTAGGCCTCATGTTCAATAAGGGCTGTCTTCCTTCATTTTTTTTCCACTGCCATGGAAACCAAAAATGACCTTTTTTAAGGTAGTATGACAGCAAAAAAATCAAATGGGACTGGTTGTCACTGCCTGGGAGTAAAAGTCTTAACACAGTTGACAGTGAAAGTGTGCAATATTACTTTCTTGAATATTTATCCAAATTCTTTGTTATCACATTATCAGTGCTTTTGCTACTTCTGATTACCTCTTTTTCAGTATTAGTGTCACTTTTTTACTTCAGCTAGAACAGAACATACAGGTGAAGTATGTTAATCGGCAATGAAGTTGAACTTGAAAATGAAACCTCATTTGTGTTACGTGTCTTTCTAAGCTATTGTAAATAGCAGATCGATGCCAATGTTGAGGAAAAAAAGAAATATCTGGTGTATGGATTTTCTTGTTCTCATGAGGAGTATTGAAAGGAACGTTTGCCATTCTCCTGATGTTTTATTAGCACACTTCCTCATTACAGCCGTCCTTGTCTCCTGGTCACTCTTTTGGAACTGGTTAAAGGCTCGCAGGAAGACTGACTGTTTGTGCCGGAGAACACTGGTCTTACTGTTAAAGAACTTCGCAAATATATCAAGGATTACATTTGTCAAGTTGTGTATATAGTGCACCAGCCACTTTCCTTGTGGTCATACGTAGTTCCTTGTTTGATCTGGTTCAAAACACTTATTTTAAGATTTTAATTTTTTAAAATATTGTCTTAAATATGCTTGTATCTTCCCAATTGTAAGGTTGTACTGTATCTAAATCCACCTGACCATTCTGAGTGGATTTTTATGCTCTGATAGTCAGAATATGAAACTGGTATTGCAAATGTGTAACGTCAGGTTTGGTGAAGAAAGTCTAAAGAGTGCCACAATCAAATAACAAAATTTGTTATTCAGAGTGTTAACAACAAGGTGTGGATGATATATGCATAAAGTATAACTTTTGAATAGCTAAAACTGTCAAGTTTTAAGAGTTTAAGTTGTTCAAGGTGCCTTTTTAAATGTTTTGAACTCTTTAAATTGACTCTAACTGCAAAGCTCTTGCAACTTCAGTAACCCCTACTACAGGGTAGACTGGCTTTTAAAGGCAGCCTATTAATGTAACTTTGTCAGTTGAAACTTTAAGAATTGTCTTCTGGATTTTTTTTCCAGTAAGTCTTCTGCCCATCCATTATTTTTAACTGCTGTATATTTTGTAGGTAAATGTGTATAAAATAAAATCTTTGTATAAACAGGTGTTATCTTCTTTTGTACTGTACAAATACAGATCTCCACTGAACACAGAAGAACTTCAGAAAATTTATAGCTGCACTCTGTAACTTTCATACCGGACCAACATTTCCTGTATTTGATGTGGGTCTTAGTCTAAGATACTGACACCAGAGAGGAAACCCCTTCCAGGTTTCCATCCTCCAGGTCAATCCCGCCTCTGTAAGTGCCCTTAGAGGAAACTGTTTGTATTGATAATTTTCTTGTTGGAGCGCAGTAGGCGCGGTGTCCTCGCTCGGTGCGGGCTGCGGCGGGGGTCGAGCGCGGATGTCCGGCGGGGCCGCGCCAGGGCGGGGTGTGCGGAGCGGGGCGGGCGCGGCGCCTGCGCGGGGCCGCACACGTGGGCGCGCCGGCGCCGAGCGCAGCCATGGGCAAGAGCCGGGCGCGGCGGTTCCGCAGGGCGCCCCCAGCCCCCGCCGGCCCCGCGCTGCAGAGCGACTGCCAGGGCGGCCCCGAGGAGGAGGCGGCGGCGGAGCTGCTGGAGAAGGTGCGAGCGGCGGGCGCGGGGCGGGCTCGGCGGGAGCCGCGCTCCGGACCGGGGGAGCGGCGGGGGCTGCGGTACCGGGCGCGGGGGCCGAGGCCTCGGCTCCCCCCCGGCGGTGCGGAGCGAGGGCCCGGGCGCGGTCCCGCCCCCGGCGGGAAGGAGCCGAGCGGCCGCGCGGGGCCGCCCCTCCCTCCGCTCCGCTCCCCTCCCGGCCGTCGCTCCCGCGGCGTCACGGCCGCACGGCCCGGCGGGGCGGCACCGGCACCGGCTCCGCCCGCGCTGCCGTGCGCGCTGCGGCGGCGGGCCGGGGGAGCAGCGCCGTGCCCCGCGGCCCTGCGCGGGCTACCGGGCCCGTCTGGCGGGGCTTGCGTTCGGACTCCCCGGCCGGAGACTTGGACGTGTGGCCAGAGCCAAGTGTTCAAGAGGCACTTGTGAAGAAGAAGGGATAGAAAATGCTGTAAAAGACTGGGTTTGGCCACTTGCGGGCCATAGTCCTGGCTTAAGTATTGCAGGTGAAAACTAATGTGAATCTCCTTCTGCAGGTGTGACTCCGTTTTCCTTTAAGTACTTAAATCCCCTTTGCTCACTTCACCCAACCTAATTCATTGAACAGATCACTGATTGATTATTCTTCTGGACTAGCCTGTTTAGGAAAGACAGGGGAAGAGAGAGTAAATAATGGCACAAGTGAAGATGAACTGAGACACCTTTTTCAGTAGACGCAGGATTTGATGTTACCACTCTTCTGTTCTGCTCTTCAGCAGATGTTTATCTGCTAGGTTTTCGGCTAACTCCGTAGCCTTCCAGGATATGCACTTCTACTGTGTTAATGTTTTTGCAGTAATTCTTATATCTTATCTAAAACTGTTACAGCACGTGTGAACATTGTCTCGGGGAATGTAGGGGACACTTGTTTCTTGCTGTTATGCAGATGCTTTTAATTTAAAGGCTATAAGTATTTTTTTGTTTTATATTTCTTCAGCTTTTCTTTATGGCACCATATGTTATGTCTGTTACACTTTATTAATGATATTTTCCCTCCTACTTGAGTCCTTTTTTTAATACATGGTACTTGAGGTCTCACCAGTGCTAGCTAGTGTTAAATCTGTGTCTGGACTATGGCTGTCTGGTCAAATACCCAGAATAGCATTTATCTAATCATAAAGTTAACACACATAACCCAGGCAAGGATTTATAAGCTTTCACAGAAGTTAAAAGTTCCTGTTTCCACCCAGGAGCAGTAAAACGGTGCCCTGATCAATCTCTTCACTCAGTAAAACCCTCCAGCTCCCTTTTCCCTCAGTGTGTTGTGCTCTGTGTCTCCTCAGCTGCAGCATCCCAGTGCTGAAGTGAGGGAGTATGCCTGTGCCAGTATTTCGCAGCTGCTGCAGCAGAAGCAGGTCATCCCAGCCTTTGTGCAGCGGGACGTGGTGCGCTGCCTGGGGCCGCTGCTCATGGACCCCAGCCTGGCTGTGCGCGAGACGGCTGCAGGCGCTCTCCGGTAAGCACTCGCTGCTGCTCAGGTGAATCAGGGATCCTGGCATGGGGAGCATTCTGCAGTAAGCACTCGCTGCTGCTCAGGTGAATCAGGGATCCTGGCACGGGGAGCATTCTGCAGTAAGCACTCACTGCTGCTCAGGTGAATCAGGGATCCTGGCATGGGGAGCATTCTCCGGTAAGCACTCGCTGCTGCTCAGGTGAATCAGGGATCCTGGCATGGGGAGCATTCTCCGGTAAGCACTCGCTGCTGCTCAGGTGAATCAGGGATCCTGGCACGGGGAGCATTCTCCGGTAAGCACTCGCTGCTGCTCAGGTGAATCAGGGACCCTGGCATGGGGAGCATTCTCCGGTAAGCACTCGCTGCTGCTCAGGTGAATCAGGGACCCTGGCACGGGGAGCATTCTCCGGTAAGCACTCGCTGCTGCTCAGGTGAATCAGGGATCCTGGCATGGGGAGCATTCTGCAGTAAGCACTCGCTGCTGCTCAGGTGAATCAGGGACCCTGGCACGGGGAGCATTCTCCAGTAAGTGCTCGCTGCTGCTCAGGTGAATCAGGGATCCTGGCACGGGGGAAACTGTGGGGTTCTGCTGGTGACAGCTGTGGAATGCAGTGCCAGCCTCTCTTGTTTTAATTCTTGTCTGAGGAGTTATGCCTACATCAGCTGAAGTCTGAGAGAGGGGGGCTTTTCTTGCTCTGTGAGACTTCAGTGTCAGGAGCAGGCTTTATGAAATGTATGCCTTTATGAGGAAATAGAGAGAACTTGAGTGCAGTTTGGATGGCATTTTGTATCGTGATGTTTTAGTACAGATAAGCTTTCTAATTCATGAATTGTGAGGTGTTCACAGGGTCTTAGGATGAGGGAAGAGATGAGGATCTGACTCTGTTTCAGAAGGCTTGATTTATTATTTTATGATATATAGTATATTAAAACTATAGTAAAAGAATTGAAGAAAGGATTTCATCAGAAGGCTTGCTAAGAGTAGAAAAAGAATGAACAAATAACCAGGGCTTGTGTCTCGGACAGAGAGTCCAAGCCAGCTGACTGTGATTGGCCATTAATTAGAGACAACCACATGAGACAATCACAGATGCACCTGATGCATTCCAGAGCAGCAGATAATAATTGTTTACATTTTGTTCCTTAGCCCTCTTAGCTTCTCAGGAGAAGAAATCCTAAGGGAAGGATTTTTCAGAAAATATGTCTGTGACAATGAATAAATGGAAATAATGTTTTATTTTTAACTCCAAAGCTATTCTCTTGTGTTAGTGAGGTAGAAGACTAAAGCTACTGTTTAAGCAAATTGAGTTTAAAACAAAAATTACCATGTTGGGGGATAGAATATAAGAAAATAAAGATAGTGTAGAAAGTAATCTTATCCCCAAGGAGTTGCAGCTGGGCCAATAATCAAAGATTAGGAACAGGCCTGACTTTGTTCACTGAGCTGTGACCAATGAGAAGAAGAATGGGGTGGTTGGTTGAGAAGGGAAATGGAGTCAGTTGGCTGCTTTGTGAAGAAGAAAGAGTCAGTGCTCTGGGGAGCTGCCCATGAGAAACACGAAGGAGGTGGTGATAAGTTGTCATGTGATAAGGTGACAACATACCATTGCTTTCAGAGAAGGGTATCAAAAGTATGGGGTTTTTGAAGCATTCCTGGGAAGTATTGTATCTCATCCGAAGCATTAATTTTTTTGTTTTCCCTAGAAATTTGAGTGCTTGTGGAGGATTTGATGTCTGTGACGACATGGTGACCAACGACATCATGACGCCCCTGGTTGTACTTCTGAAAGAGGTGTGCTTGTTTTTATTTTGATTTAAACCTGACCATGGCATTGAATTGTCCCGTATGCACACACAGTTCTATTTCTGTAGTTGTTAATACAATAAGGTACTTGAAAGATCTTTTGAAAGAATGCTTTGGTAAGTTTAGTGATATGAAAGTTATTACAAAGATTTCTAACAACTGCCTTCTGGCTCCTGGCCAGCTAACTTGTGTCCATAGTGAGGTTTGCTTCCTAGGATGGTTTTTGAGTGAAAAGTCTGGAGATTTTGGGTCTGTAATCTCAGTTAAGACAAGTTTATTCTGTCAGTGAGAATCAAGGTCCTTCCTGTAAGTTGCAGCGTTATTCTCATGATGTTTTTTTGGTGAGCAGTTTTGTCTCGATGGATATTTGGATGTAGAGCTGGGTAGTTAGTGGAGAATAACATGTACTGAATTTATATTCTTTGTTTGGTCCAGGTGTTGCACTGCAGTTTGGATATTGCGTTGATTTCTCTTACCTGCTGTCTTTGTATGAGCAACCTTGAGCAATATTATCATTTTCTGTATGTTTCTTCCCCATTTTAAAAGATGAGTAAAAGCATTACTATAGAGGTCAGTAAGGTATTAGCTGAGTTAATCTTTGTGGTTAGAGACAACTGTTGACAGCTCCATACAGACTATTAGCAAGAAACAGCATTTCAGATTCTAAAATACCCAAGTATTTTTTTAATTAGAAAGCCCTTCCAAAGACTAACTGCAAAGCAAGAACTGTAAGAGTCTTTCTACAAGAGAAAAGCTATCAATGGTTCAAGTTTTCACAAAGAAAGGAAACTAGTCATGTGTTGTGGTAATAAACACTGCATGAGAAGATCTCTCCAGTCAGTGCTGATAGTACTTTAAAGTTTTGCCTCTCTTTGTGTTTTGATTATTTCCCAACCCTGCTTCTTTTGTTTGGTTGTAGTGCAGCACTGGACTGGATGCTAACCAGCTCTCTCCAAAGAAATGCAGAGGGGTGAACAAAAATTATATTGAAGACATAGCCAATGAGGCTATTAATTTGCTGTGGAATATATGGTAAGTACTGTGTAAACTGGCATTTTAGCCAAATTAAATTGTTCCTGAAAAAGACTGTAGTAATATAGGCAGAAAAGCAATTGCCCTGGCATGGGAAGATGCATTCATTTGCTGATTCTGATTGTGTTGCTCCTACGTGTACCTTGCTTTAATAATGATGAGCTCTCATCCCATCTGAAATAAAAGTTTATCTTCCAATATAGATTTCTTTTTTTAAGTGAAGGATTCTAAAAGTTGGTAATTAGTTTTAGAAGAGTAACAAATTATTTTTCTACTGGTTCTTTATCCTAAGTTCTGATCCTGTGTTCTGAACATCTTCTGTCATAGTCTGTTGTTTGGGTTGTAGCTTCTTGCAGGTATTTCCTGTAGATCCATATCACAATACAAGAAATGGGGAAAATGAAATTCTAATCAGTGGATCAGTGCTCTAGGAATATGAGGAGTTTTTATATTACTTCCTTTCTTTGCAGGTTACCCCAAACATTAATATTAACTGCCTGGGGCAACTATCCCTTAGTTACTGAGACACTGATAAAAATTTACTTATTATGTGAGAATAAGGTAAATTGTTCTATTAGTAGTTTGTATTGGAAACACCAGGTGAAGGAAGAGAAATGGCAACACTATTAATACAGAAATTACTATAAACATGGAAGTGATACAAATCTGCTCCTTGAACTTTGTGTTGTTTCTCTTTTTTTTTTTTTTCTTTCACATTGTACACTTTGCACAGAGGATTTTGTTTAGCACTGTACAGTGCCTCTGTGCCTGTCTGTGTGATGTGGCTGCTGGCTTGAGGCCTTATTTCTAAGCTGAGATATTTATGTTTTAGGGATTGGAATCTAGAACAGTAGATAAACTCCTTGTTCAGCATCTTGCACAGAATACATGACCCTTTGTGACTGACTCAGCAATGTTGTGTGTTCATATTTATTTTTGCTTTTTAGTCAGTGCTTGAGAACAGGAAGTATGATTATTAAGTGTGATGTAAATCACTTCTGTATTTTGAACTTTGTGGTAGTGAGTGTGAACTGCTTGTTTTGTTGCTAAGTTTGATTCTGATAAAATTAGGGCTGGCATGGATGCTGAGACATAATATTTTCAAAATTAAAGTTTTGAAGACCCTTGTAGCTAGTTAGCTCCTGTGCTTTTTTTAGTTTGAATTACTCTTATATCAATATATCAATTTAAAAGAGAGAGTAGCTGTGAGAACTTGAAGAAACACAAATCCCACTGTTAGATAATGAACGTAACTGCATTTCTGAGTGGTAAGAGCAGTAATTTTTGGAGTGAGTGGGTACTGGTGTGAGAGGCAGCAGCCTGCTCTGCTGGCACTGGGTTTGTGGGTGAAGTCTCCTGTGGCTGCAGGAAGCCCTGGGCTGGCTGGCAGCCCACAGCTCTGAGCTGCCTTGCTCACTCCAGCAGGAGCTGTAGTTGGGCTCCCAGATAAACTCCAAACACTGTCTGAGGAAGCAGCTGGCACAAGCCAGCCTTCCTCAAAAGTGTCCAGGATTTTGCAGCTTCTCTTTCAGCATCTTGTACAGAGTTAATCATAACCTCAGTAATGAAGGATAACTCTTTGACTAATTCATAATTATTAGGTAACTTTTAAAAATGTGAGTAATAACAAGTATGGGGTGCTTAAGATGTTGCTGCAGTACTTTTTTTCCTGGAAAAATGTTTGACTGATATTTTCCATACATTAGTGAATGCAACAGTACTGCCCTATACATATTCAATAAAGAAGGATGCCTGGAGGCTGTCTTACATTACATGAAGAAATTTGCCACAAATGTGGATCTGGCTATTTCAGTAGGTAAGTGGTAAAAGGAGAAGATAAGGCTTTAAAGATAGCTTTTTTTTTTTTTTTAATGGTATGAATGTCACACTTGAATTACATTCAGTGCATGATGGTCCTGCTTTAGCATTGCTTAAGTTTGTAATGAGTGTAAGACTTTAAATTCATTTTTGAACAGCACATAATAAAGAAGTTGACATCTGTTGTGCTTATTTTCAGTCCAGAAGAGAATGGCTTTTTGGTGGTTACATGGGAAGAAAAATTTTGTGGGAAGAGGGCTTTAGAGGGAGGCTGTGTTTTTCATTTTGTTTTCATGTTTTGGTAATGGAGGGTTTAATTTGCTGAGCAGAGGAGATAGTCCTTCTAAAAAACCCCAAACAGTTCCAATCACTTTCAGTCTGGTTTTATCAGTCTTATTGTTATTATAGTTTCATAATGGTCATACAGGTATGTGTGCTTCCAACATTTTTTTAATGTTGTCCATTGTCACTATACAATGGATAAATTTAATTTTGAGCTGAAATTAGTACAACCAATTCCATGGCTGATGTGGTATCATCCCCACCTGTTTTATGTATGGGTTTGCCACAGAATGTCTTTTAATCCAAAGCATAGCTTGTGAAGCACAGTGTCAGGCCATTACAACATGATGCTGCATAAAATTTTTTTCCTGTGTCAGCATTTCATTACTCCAGCTTTCAGGAAGATAATGCTTTCTCATTAGCAGAGCAAAAGCTACTACTGGGTTTGTTAATTATGTTTGCTCTTGTTGTTTGCTGCAGCAAACTGCTTGCAGGCAGTGACAGAAGATAATCCAGATCTTCTTTCTTCATTTAATGCTTCTGCACAGCAAATACTGGAGACAGTGATGTTGAGTCCAGAGAGCACCATGAAGCACATCCTTCTGAGAACACTGATAGCAGGTACAGTGCTCAGGGGGGGTTCATTGCTTCGAGGTGGGAGCATGGCAGGAAAAGGAGGCTGGGAAGGACAGAAGGCTTGGTCTTCTCTGCTGTGGTCTGCACATCTGATTGTCAAGGTGTACAGATGGTTCGTGAGGTTATATCTGCCTTTGGGAACTGCAAGTAGGTATTTGCAACTAATTTTAAAACTGGCCTAAATGCTTGATTCTGCATTCAGCCCCTGCTCAGTGTGATAGCCCACTAAACTGCTCATTTAGGTTTTAACAGTTAAATGAGACAATAATAAGTGGTGCAGGAGTTGCTTTGATCTTACTAGCTATAAATTCTATTTACCTCAAATTCTCTACCTTGAATTCATCTTGTTACCTCAGATGGTAACCAGGATGATTTTTGATACTGGAGTGTAATAAATTAGTTTTGAGACTCCTTAGAAAATGATTCTTGCATGTGGATTTGTTATCTCAGGTACAGAGTGACACCAAGGTCACTCCACATAAATATTCCGTACATATTTACATACTGAAATTTACTTGAGCTTAAGATGTGGGCATAACAATTATTACTGATAAGTATATTAAATGTTATACCAAAAAAAAGACCAAATCTGTGGAGAAAAGACTTTAGTATTTATAGTGGATATAAGCTGATTATTTTAAGTAGTGGAGGCTGTGTCCTTACAAAATGGCTAATACAGAACTGGGAATTGAGCACTTCAATAATTTATATAATTTGCTTACCTCATATTTAGGCACTATCTGGAATATAAAGGATACCATTCCAGCAGGCAGCCTGGGAAGCACGGTTAATGCAATCCTGAAGATATTTTCAGAATCCTTGGCAATAGATGCTGGTGAAACAATTATTCGTATGAATGAAGCTGAGAAAAACAGGTTAAAACTTGCTGTGGAACCAGAAACTGAGGAGAACATGAGTGATACTACAGAAAACTGTGTTTTGAGTGAAGATGATAACATGGAAGAAATACCAAAAGGAAAACTCAGGAGAGAAAATGACGTTTCAGATTTACTTCCAGTAAGTGTGGCTGACTGGCTTTTGGACAGCTTTAGGGCAAGTGGCATTCCTTGAGAATTAAATTTGCTCTGGAACATCCAACAGAAGGATGGTAGATAACACTGCTTGGGTTTGTGTTTTGGGGTTTTTTTTTAGGTTTGGGTGTAGACTGAGAAGAGGAAATGGCTGGGACTGTATTTTTAACTGACAGCTTGGATACTTTAAATGGCACTTAAATGTTATTTTCCAAAATCAAATTTGGTTCATGTTTTTAATTTTTTAGTCTGATAAGTGGGAACTGAAAGAAGTGACAGCTTTACTGACGGCTCAGCAGACTGCTCTGGAGATCATTGTTAATATGTGCTGCAGTGAAGGTTTGTAGGAGTCTCGTTCATTGCAACTGTTGTGGTGTGTTTTGTTTCTGAGTAGGTCACCTTTACGTTGCTGTTTGCTCATCTGGGTTTTCAAGATCAAATGCCCTTGGGCATATTGTCCCTGATATCCTCATCTGGTGGCAAAGTAGGTTTTCATTTCTATTACTAATGTAATTGTTTTTTCTTCATTTAGGTGACATAAGTTGCTTAATTTTTTTTTTTTTTGGTGTGTGATCCTGCATGTGCAAACATTTAAGAACAAACAAAAAGGGCCTCATGCCAGAGAGATATTTCCTGAAGTGTTGCAGCAGAATCTTTGTTCAGTTAGAGTGAGGTCTGACTTCTGGTGCAAGATGTGTGTGAATCTGATTGCAGGATTGAGGAATCGCATTTTTTAAAGCAGATAAATCTTACGGCTTTGATTTAGTTTTGATACCACAAGTGTTGCAAAATTAGGAGCAGGGACAGCTTTTGCATGGAACTCTGGCAACAATGTAGATCTTGGCTTCCAGAGTTCTGCCTGTATGAGCCTTGAGGAGGAGAGAGAGAGGCTGTTATTTGGAGGCGAGTAGGATACAGATATTCTGTATCTTTTATGAACCCTGAAACTCTGTTTTGATAGCTTTTCTTCTAATCTTCAGGAAAACAAATGAGAGATTATCAAATTCTATTTCATAAAGCCAACAAACAAACAAAACTAATCCCCTAAGCCTTCCAAAACCTGAAAACTTTGACTGCTGTTGTAGTTTTAGCCTGATGTAGGAGTAATTGTGTAAAAAGTAACTGAGTAAAATATTCAGGTTCTTATAAAATCCACAGTAATACCCAGTTATTCCCAATGGTAACTTTTTTTTTCTCTTACAGCACAAGGAAATTCTGCACCTAGTGTATGAAGCTCCTTTCATAACTGCATTTCTCATCTAATGAGCTGTAATTCATAAGCTTTCCCCTTTAATTGGAAAATCTCTTGTGGATAAGCTGCATATTCTGCCATTCTCTCAGTGTAATGTAAGATTGATTGTGTTGTATTTTGCTACAGTACTTTACCCATTCGTGGGCAGACAGTCTCTAGAAATTAGGATGAATCCAGAGGCAGCTGTTCATTTAATTTTCAAATTATTTGAGGACTAAAATAGCTTTATCCCTTATGCTGAGTTCGTAATAACACTCAGCTTGCAACAGAACTGAGAGAAGTAACCAGGCTGGTGAGGGATGTGTTGTACTGAGCACTGGCCAGCGCTTGGAAGGAGCAGAGAGCTCCCCTTTGATGGGCACCTGGGCAAGAAGCCAAGAGACTCCTCCCTGCTGTCCAGTCTTTAGTTGTGGGTCACCAGTGCTAGGTAAGATGGGATTGCTGCTGGAAATGCCTCTGTGTTTCCCAGAACATTAGAAGAAACCTGATCATAATTATGGCCAGAGCTCTAGATCCCAGTTCCTGCTCTGCCCTGATCACTGGCTGTCAACTTATGGCAACTCCTGTCTTTGTTATTGCTGAATTGCATTGTCAGCTTGTATTGTTAACAGTTAGTTTTCAAGGGATGTTTTTTGCTTTCTTTGTTTTTTAAAGGCGCAAAATGAATTTTTTAGAAGAGGCAAGAGACTGAAAAGGGAATGTCTTGCTTTGTTTTCATGTCTCTTGCTGCCATGGTTTGGTAAAGCATGAAAGAACCAATTTCTTATGGAAAGGCTATTAACACCAGCAAGTTATGGCTGTAGAATTAATTGGATATTACCATAAGATGCCTTTGTGGTCAAGTTGCCACACCTTGACATCTTTACACACCTTTACATCTGATAAACCATAACCATCACCTTCAGACAAATTCTTTAACTTGCACAGTACAAGTTAAATGCATTCATTTGGATCTTTCTTGTTGTATTTTTAGTGACTTTACCTTTTGCCACAGAAATGCATGTCTGTTTCTGAGGTTGCTACAGGACCTACATCTCATGAGAATCTGTGTTGTCAAACAAAATTACTTGGGGGTGAATATGATAGGTGTTTTTTTTTTTTGTCACAATAGTTAAATATCCTGACCTATGCACACAGAGCTTTCATCTGTTGGAAAGGAGGATCAGTCCAACCTGTAGACTTAGGACTTGGGTAAACACTAGTTAAAATATAACCAGATTTTAAAAAAACTTCAACTAAAAGAGTGTGAACTCTGTGGATGTAGATAGACGAGTTCAAATATAAATGAGGGTGATTTTAGCTTGTGCTTGTCAGCCAAAGTCCCCCTTCAGCTGTGGACAGATTATTCACACAGCAGCCTGTTGGTTCTAGAACTTCAACTCCTCTCACCATATCTGCCCTTAAGATCTGCTGGTAGAATAAGTCATGTAAGTAGCCTAGTTCAGGTTTAAGGTTATAAACCTAGTTTAATTTATGTGAAATGTGTTGCTTGAAATTACTATCAGAGATTATTTGGCTTTCTTTGCTGTCATCATTTTGTTTCAACTGACCCTGCTGTGGAGACAATAACACCTTCATCCAGCCCAGCTGCTGCCCAGGCAGAGGACACCTGTCTGTGGCTTCAGTATTGCCAGAGGAAGCAATTGCCTTAAACTGACTGCAATTAGTAAACAAGTGAAGTTAAACTGGTGCATTTGCATGCTTGAATCAACCTCAGAAAATGAAGTGGTACAATCCAAGTTAAAATCTTAGTATATCTTTATGAAATGTTTCTTCTGTACCTTTTTTGATGTTTTTAAACAACCCATTGTTAATATCAGCAATTAACATGCCCACGTATGAAGAACCTTTCTCATAAGTTTCTTTGTGTCTCAGTGAGTATAAAATATTTTAAATAAAATATTTAGAAGTGTGGCTTAGTGGCTCTTGGTTTGTGAGGAGTTTGTTAGAGCCCAAGAACTTAAAGATTCCTAAACCATGATGTTTGGGGGAGCCAGTTTCAGTTGGGAAATGAGATAGCTGTTGCATGAGGGTTGTTACATTTACAAATCTGTCTTGTGTTCTCAGATCCCTCTGATGATGAGTGGGAAGAGCTCTCCAGCAGTGATGAGAGTGACCTGTTCATGGAAAACTCGTACAACGAGGGGAGTGGGCTGCTGCTGTCCCCCCTGTGCCTCTCTGATGAAGTTAACTCAGCATTTCTGAACAACCTCATTCCAAAGAAGGTAATTGTCTTCTGTATTATTTCCAGCACATGTTACAGTCTTTCCCTTGTTCCTGCTTTGTATCCCAGGTTAGGCAAACAAATTACTCCAATCCACTTGGAGGAAAGGGAGTATTTTCTAAGTGAGTTTGGCCTCACTTTTTTGGCCTAGAGATGGTGCATCATTGCATGACCTAAATAATTTGCTCATGTGAGTGAGAATAGAAGGGTCATGTGTTTCAGAAATCTGGTAGGTCTTTTTAAAAATTTCCCCCCCACAAAATACAAAGATTTTTATTCCTTGATTTGGTCATGAAAAATATTACCCACAGAAAGAAAGGAAACTTGGCTGAGGCGTGACAGCCAGATTTCTGTATTAGCTAAATGAGGTGGAAGTAACATTAATGAATGGCAACAGTCAGCACTGAAAAAGTGCAAGTTCCTCTCCCTCTGTTTTATACAAAGTGTCTGAAATACAGTATTTGGCACTGACAGGAAATCAGATGTTTTTGTTTCAGAGTTGTTTTTCTCATTTTTATTTGGGGTTGTAAAGGTGAAGCTTGTTATTTGAATCAGTTACTGTGTTAGCTCAGCAGCATTGTAGAATTCTGAACTAAGATGTCAGGGTGTGAGATGAAAACTTTGAGGGCTTTTTGTACTTAATAGCCAGAGTTTCATGGCAAGGCCTTCCAGACTTGCAGCTATCTGAAAATCCTGTAGCAGAATCTATAAGAAGAAAGAGCTAAAGAAGAAAGAATAGCAGAGACCTAGAAAATCACCTGTTGTCAGTACAGTTGAACACTTTAAATACTCTATGCTAAACCCAGTGCATAATTGCACCATGTAAGTGGTAGAGGAAAACTGGCATTTTTAGCAGCAAGATACTTGCTATCTGGAAGACTTCGAAATATGTAGTTTGAAGTATCTGTTTGACATTAAGCTAAAATTTCGGTCTTCCCTCTGAACACACTATAAAAATAGAAAAGGAAAAAGGGCTTTATTGCTAAACCTTTCTTTTTCCCCTCCTCAGATTCTTGAAAAAACTGCCTTTCCGAACAATGTTGCTGTAGACATCTGTATGCACAATCCATCTTGGAAACCATTAATTAAAAAGTAGGCATGTCATTGTCTCTCTTACTGTTTTTCATGTATATTCAGTTGTTTTACAGCTCTTAGAGTGATTGTCCATCTGTGGGCTGCTCTTAATATCTGGAAACTGGTATCTGATAGATAATTTTGAATAAAGAGATACGAATGTTTTTCTGAGCTGCGTACTGCATCACAGCCTTATTAAATTCAAGATTCCTCTTTATATTTCTACAGGTGTGTTCAAAAATACCTGCTCAGTGTGTTTTTTGTTTGTTTCAGACTGAATGCAGTGCAGTGTAGAGCATTAACGTGTCTTCAGAGCATTTTGTTGGTGTCAGATGTGGATTGTCTTGGGGGAGCTTCAGCACTTCAGTCCCTTGCACAGCATCTCTCACAGCTGATCTTTTCTAAAACAGGTAAGATGTTTGGTAAAGGGGGCTTGCTGACCCCCTTTGCTGATCATCTAGATGTAAGGTAGCCATGGCTGTTTTGTTCCAATGCTGTCTATTACTAGCTTTATCCCTCTGATCCTTCAAGATAAGGGTACTGAATGTTGGCAATGTACTGACAGGACAATGTATCCTGTTAAGATGTGTTTATCCAAACTGCACCTTGAGCAGGTCTGCTCATAGTGCAAGATTCTGCTTCATGTTTGGGTCTGCACAGAAAGTCTCTGAGTGGATTAACACTGCCTTGTTGGGAGACCAGAACTGTTTGCTGGATCATATCTGTGGTAAGAACAGTTTTTCAGTAATCAGACAAGCATGAAGAAGATGAGACATTATTTTTAAATGCCTTAACTAGCCTAAAGAGATGTGAAAATAAAACATGTCTAGCACAGTCTTTCACATCATTTTTTCCTAGTAATCTTACCAAATTATGGCAAAAGCAATTGGTGCAAAAATCTCAAGAATGTCCATGCTTATTACAGTAGAAAAGAGAGAAGCCACCTTGTCCCCTGGACGTGTTTTATGATTATGATGGCTTTAATTTATTGGAATTATATTTGTAGTAAGAAAATGTGCAAAGTTGTTACAACTAAGTGTTAAAGCTGTTCAGCTCCCTGTTCTGGTTGTGGGTTCAATTTCAACAGAGAAGGTAATAAATTTAATTCTTCTAAAAACCTATATTAGGATATATCTATATATATATGTAGATATATATTAGTTCTGTGTTTAGACAGTGGAGTCACCATCCCTGGAGATGTTGAAGGACAGACTGGATGTGGCACTCAGTGCCAGGGTCTGGTTGACAAGGCAGTGGTCAGTGACAGGTTGGACTGATCTCAGAGGTCTTTCCCAGCCTCACAGATTCTGTGATACATCCTGATGAACACTAGAACGTTTTCATTGTGGTTCTCCAGGGTGCTTTATTTCATAGACATGCTGTGGAGGTCTCCCCATACCTCTGCTGGTACAGTGTTACTGGATCATGTCTACAGCAGGTAGCATTTCCAGCTGCTTTCTGGGATCCTGTACAAGAGAGCAGCATCATTTCCACAATCCTGTTGGATCATTTATGCTATGATCTCTGTTACTGACATGAGAAAAGCTGAACCAAGATTGGAGGAAAAATAAAAGGTTTAAGAAAAGCCCACCTGTTTCCAGACTGAGGATGTTGGTTCCCTTACAGGCTGTTTCCTTCAGACTATTCTGATAATCTTTGTTTTAAGGACAGTGGTGATGGGTTTCCAAAAAATAAGAGCAATTCTTATAGCCTGGAAAAGCTGCCAATTCTCCAAACTGTCAGAAAACATTTTCCCTAAGACAGTTCTGTTGAAGTCTGGCATATGTGTGGCTTTGTCATTTCTCATCTCTTAAAAGCTCAAGAAATTTTGTTTCCTTCCCTTCCTTCAAGTGTCTCTATTTGTAGCCATAGGTGTGTAGCTCAGGTAGTGCTCTGCTGTGATGTATAAAATGATGCTGCGTTAGTGCTTGAAAATGCATCTGCCTGCAAAACATACTTTTTGCTCAATATCTTTAAAGACATGGGATTAGTCTATGGGAACACTAAAATGCAGTGTGTGGAACACTAAAATGCAGAAAATATCTATGAAAACATATCCAAGGAAGTTCACATAAAATATGTCTCGTGCTTGAAGACAGGACTTCCAAATTTTGGATTTACACATTATGCTTTGTTATAGAAAGCTCTCAGATAAGGCTGGAGAAGTTGCTATCTGAAGACAGCTAAGGATGCTAAAATTCATTAATTGGCACAGGCCCATTTTTTTGTGTTTAAATGCTGTGTAATGAAAACTGCCAGATAGAGCTGATAACATACCAACATGTGGTTAGAAGGAATTCTGTGGTTTACAGAGTGAACGAGAGGCATAAAGATCTGATTGTTTACATGAGAAGGGAGGAGATGCACATAAATCAAGAAGTTGCATCTGGAGTGGTCCAGAAAATAAACCCATTAGAGGAAAATGAAAAGCCTCAAGAAATGCAGAACACAGATTGGAGGTGATGGCTGCTACTGATGAGTTTGTAGTTAAACAAGAATAATGCAGTGTTTGAGTCATACATTCCTGGAATGTTATTAAACCACCGGAAAACATGCTCTTTATATGAATTGGACAGAGTCCAGGGCTCTGGGTGTCTGAAAAGCTTGCTTAAGAAGGCAGAAGAAAGGAGGTGAAGTATGCAGTCAGCTCCTGCAGTTTCCTCAGTTCCTGCATGTTCCTCCATGTGATAGCAGTTTTCAGCTGTTCTGTGACAGTGGCTGGCACTGTCCCTTAGGTCACACAGTGTCTCAACCAGGGATGTGCCTGGAAAGGAGGCCCAGCTGTGTTCCAACCTCAATGCTGAATTCAAACAAATCACTATGGTTGCAACCTACAGAGACTAGTCTCTGAAAATCCAGCTTTTCCTGTTGTGGTAGTACCTGGAGGAACAATTAGGGATTAAGGAATTTGTATTTCTTTGCTTCCTGTGGCCCTCATATTCCTGTTTAACTTCTGCTCTGGGTTCTATTCTTTGACAGAACTCCCTACAGACACAGAATTCCTGGAAGCTGTAACCAGTGCTTTGAGGGCTCTCCTACAAACAATGGCATCAAAGAACATCTCCCAGGTAAAAGCTTTCAAACTCAGGTGCTCTGGTAGGTTCAAATTCCTGTGAGATTGGGCTGGAAAGTTTTTGAAACAAAGCAATATAATTTTAGTTCAAAATTTCAGCAGTTGTGAACACTGGAAGAACAGATTAGTAGCATTTACTGTGTTTTTCATGGAGCTTGTGGGAATATTTTTTATATATCTCCTCAGCATGTAAACAAACGAAAGGTATTACAAAACCAGAATAGCAATAAATCAGCAGGTATCTTTAGAAGATAGTTATAGTGACAAATATTCAGAAATTTAGCACCTAGAAATATGGCTTCTTTATTTCCTGATGTCACCTAGCTGGTGGTCCTTGAATCCTGGACCACCATTAGTGAGTTGAATACAGGAATGAAGCATGATGATTTGTTATACAAGACACAGTGCTAGCTAGTCTGCTAGTCCTTTCTGGCCACAAACTGAAAACTGAGCTCTTATGCTGTAAGTTGTAATGAGCTAGAAGCAGCTATTGAGCTAGGTAAATTTGTGACAATCTCAGAACTTTTCCTTCAACTTCATGTCAGCCTTGGATATGTTCTGGAAGAACCAAGTTGAAAGGGAATTTAAATTTCTTGGTAACTGCATTTTCAGAATTCTTAAAGTTTTCATAATCTACGACTCTGTGAAGAATTTGCCTGTGTTCTGTAAAACTACAGTGTCTAAATGTCATATTTCAAAATTTCCATGGACGTGTAACTGTGTGTGTCTTCCTCCTTTGCCTCCTTTCCCCTTGCTGACCAGTGTATGACTCCTGAGCAGCTGTTGGCTTTGTGTGAGGCTGGTATTCAAAGCAGCAATGCCAGTGTTAGAGTGAACGTGGTGAGCATCCTTGGAATTTCTGGCAGTGTCCTGGCAAAAGGACAAGATACAGCTGAAACACTGAAGGTGAAAAAGCAAACTTTGCATTGCAAGCTTAAAATAATTTTGATGTTTCTTTCAATTTTCTTTAACATTACTGGAAAAATCAATTCTTCTTTCTGATTACAGATGATTGGAAAATTTCTTCTTGAGGTTGCTATGAAGGAATCTTCTCTTGTGGTAGCAGGGGAAGCCTTGGATGCACTTTTTGATGTATTTGCAGATGGTGAAGAAGCAGAAAGGGCAGCATTACAGATCAAGTTGCTTTCAACACTGAAGGAATTTCAGCCAGTGTTCAGAATGAGGGTAGGCATCAAGGGCAGCCTGCTCAGGGTCTCAGCGCACAGTGTGGGTTAAAGGCTGAGTTTTGGGCTCCTAGAAGATTTAATTTATTAAGGTGACAGAAAAAAAAGTGATTTTCTGATACTGCACTTTAGAAGAAATCAAATACCTTAAAATTCATGGATGTGTCAAGGTGACAGTGCAGCACCTGCATTGGAACATCTGCATTACACCATCAGTATTACTGATGTCCAAATCACTGTATTGTTCTGAAACAGTTGTACAAAAATCCTGCAGATGTCTCTGGAGGTGGGAAAAAAGTCCTTTCTGAAGTTATATTGACATCTTTGGTTTTTAACTTGGATGTTGAATGTTTTTGTTCCATTCTTGGTTAATTACAGGATACATGAATTGTTTTATTTTCAAGAATAACAAGGCTGGCATTCTAAACTGTGATTTTAGGTACATCCAGCCTTAAACAGAGACTGACCTTCCACACTTTGTTTCTTTGCTCAGATGCAGCCTGAGGAGTGACTTCCATAGTCCAAAAGCTAAGCACTGTACACACAAAGTACATACCTGATGGTGCTTCAGTTGTTAGGTTAAATGTGCAAGGTTTTCCATATAAAAACCGACAGAAAAGTATGTCTGAGATTTTTGGATGAAATAATGTGCCATTAGTCTAGCTTTAGGCAGCAGTGCATTATAGTAAATTGACTTGCAGAAATTTTTGCTGAGCTCCACATGTGCACATGGGAACACCTTGGAGTTCTCACAGAACATCTGTGCACAGAATTACAGTAAACTTGAGGTGATCTGACAGGAGAAGCTTCTCCATCAGTAAACCATGTGTTCTTTTGGTTTTACAGATTCGAAAAGAAGGCAAAGGACAATATAGTACAGATCAACTGTGTGTTCTTGACAATGTGAAGATGAATTTGAGAAGATTCATTGCATATCAGGAGACACTAGGGAAAACCCCAACTTGAAACCTCGAGGAACTTTTAAGGTTTTCCTTATTGAGTAATGTTTTCAAAAATATAACTGTTTTGAACTTCCAAACTTTACTGAGCAGAGCAGTTTTGCTTTGATGTTAATGCTACATTTTTTAACATTCAGTATTTTTATACTTTTGGGTTGATGCAATATGAAAGACATACCAGCATAAAAACCCCCGTAGCATTCCCTGAGGTTGTTGGAGTGGTAAGAAGGTGCTCTTTGGGTCCTGAGGTCTGTACATAGCACCACTGTCATTGCCTGGATATCTTCATGTACCCTGGCAGAAAACTACACTTGTGTGAAAAAGTAATTCTGAAAATATTATTGGTCATGTGACAGATTGAAGAGAAAAAAGTAAAAGCTCAAGGTCTATTTCAGGGAATGGAGCAGTGGGACAATGTTCATATTTGCTCTTAGCTGTTCCTAGAATTGCACAGGCACTTATGGCAGACTTCCCCAAAGAAGTGTGTGACAAATGTGTAGATCCCACTCATCTTGGATCTGTTATTTCATGAGGTTCATCGGGAGAAAATTTTCAGATTCATTTATGATAAATTGAGTATGATAGCTTTTTGCTGTTAAAATCAGTGTAAGCAGATCTTACACTTAGACACAGCACCCTGTCTTTATTGGTATTTCTGAAAATCAAGTCTCCTATTTTACAGTCTTCCTTTTAATTCTACATCAGCACAAGTTTGAATTCTGGGAAGTAGTAAACCTAACAGAAAGTATTTTTTATACTGAAGTATTGCCTGAAATAAATTTTATTTGCTTAAAATACCTTTTGCAAATATTTGTGATGGAGATTTTTAAGCTTTAAAATACAGAAAATATTTTTAATAATATTGCATCATGCAAATTGTATGATATTTTCCATATATCAAAAGCTTTGGTTTTGTTTTTGTGAATGAGGTGTCCTCATAGATATTTTTCAAGAAAAAAACCCACAACTAAACCCAAAACCATTTTGTTTTGCTGGGTTTTGAAATGGGAGGTTTTTTGCTCTTCTCTCAATGTGCTGCCTTAGCTCACGCATCCAGTTTTTGGCAAAATTTTTCCCATGTTAAAGGCATGGAACTTAAAAAGACCAAATTTGCTTGGTTTGTTAGATTTCAGTCTCTAAGACTGGAAAGCAGACTTGAGAACTGACTGGTAACTTGCAAATGCCTGACTTTGTGAAACCCTGACAAGGTATTTCATATGTTGCAAGAGGAAGGAAAGATGAGTTTAAGCAGCTGTGCTGCCTGGAAGTGCTGTTACTGCTCTGACTTGACAGGAGTCAGATGAAGTGTGTGATGTGATGCCTGCCACTCAAAGGAGTGAGAGGTGGCATTGGGAGGGCTCAAGGGCCAATGGGGCTGGACTGGAGAAAAGCAGAAGTCAAGAGCATGGGGCAGTTGAAAGGTTATCCAGGGATTTGGCAAGGCAGGCACTGAAGAGGTCTGCAGTGCAACAGCTGAGGAAAGGTGGATTATGGCATAATACCCTACAGTGTGTGGAATTTAATCCTGGTGTTAGTTATACTTGCTGTACACTGAGGATAGTGTCCTGTTAGCCTGATGAAAGGTATTAGTATTTGTTTGGAGCACTTAAAGGACTTCCACGTGAAAAGTTCTGTTCTCATTTTTTGGGTACTACATTAAATTGCAGAGTTTTAGATTGGAAGGGATCTCTGGAGGTCTCTTAGTCCAGTCTTCTGATCAGAGCAGGGCTGACTTGGGAGATGGGTTGTGCTAGGCCTTGAGCACCTCCCAGAATGGAAATTCTGCAACACTGGACAGCCTTTTCCAGGGTTTGACTTGTTTCACTGGAAACACATTTTTTTTCCTTTTCCCCTTGTGCCTTGTAGGACTTTCCCCTGCAGCAAAATGTGCCTCTTGTCCTTTGACTGCACACGACCAAGAAGAGCCTGGCTCCATCTCCTAACCCCCACTTGGCAGCTGAAAACAGCAATTGTATGTCCCTCTTCTCCAAGCCAAATAAACCCAGCTTTCCCAGCTGTTCCTTGTACACCCTCTCACCCTCCAGCCATCCTAGTGGCCTTCTGCTTGACCTGCTCTGCTGTGTCTTGTGCTGAGGCCCAAAACTGGACACACTACTCCAGATGTGATCTCCTAGGTGCTCAATAGAGGCAAGTGATTGCTTTTCTTGTCCTGCTGGCCATGCTTCTGCCATCACAGCCTGTTATTTGTTAGCTGTTGTCACTGCAAGGGTGCCCTGCTGGCTTCAGCTTGCTGTCCACCAGGACCCTTTGGTCCTTCTCTCCAGTCAAGAGCACTGTCCCAAATGTAGGAATTTGCATTTTACAAGTGTTGCAGCCAGAATCTGTTTCCTGGGGACCATTAGAAAACCAAAGTATGTTATTTTTTGTTTTGGGTTTTTCTTTTAGGTTGGTAATGACAAGAAACATTTAATCTACAAATACAAATCTGGAAGTTGCTGATAAATATATAGAAGATAAGGCATCCACTAGAAACATGGTTTTCTTAATATAACCAGTTAGACCCCGTTTTTTTTTCTTTCAAGTGAAAAAAACAGACTGACATTTAGATCTTAAATTATTCTGGCAATAGGAAGGCACAGATTATTTTTTTGCTATGCACTGATTAGCTGAATGTCTTGAAAAATATTTTCACAGTGAGATTGGTGCATAGTACAAACCATATCACTTAAAGAGGAATATTAATGCATCTATGGAAGACAAAACAAGCTATGAGTAAAGAAGCATCAAATCAGGGACTAAAACCAGATGAGATACACTGGCACAAAAGAGCTGAGCTACAAGATTGGGGCTACGAAAGTTGTTCTTACACAACTAAGGAAAATCAAGGCTGCAGCACAAGTGATGATAATATGCAAATGAAATGTTTTGGGGGCTCTTTGAACACTGGTTTATTTAATAGGTCTAGGGTAAGCTTCAGACAAAGACAAGATCCTTTACAGCCTACAGAGGGGAAGACAGATCTTGATGGCAGAAATTGGACTGATGTAGACAGTGTGTAGCATAAGTAAATAGATACTAAATATATGTAAGTGATCTTCATCAGTTAATCTTATCACACAGATAAGACTGGTATCAAAACAGGTATCTGAATTGGGTTGCTTATTCTGGTCCCTAAGGCATCATCTGTCTGCTTCAGTTAAAAATCACAGTCCTTGGAAAGTATGGATTGCTGCTCTGATGCTGAGCACAGCAGACTGGCTCTGAGCTGAGCTGTGATCCCAGAACAGGTGCTGAGCTTACCTTGCTCTGGGATCAAGTAGAGGGTGAATGAGTCTGTGGATCCCCTGCCCTGTTCAGGAGCAGCAGGACCACTGACATTTCCTGCTGCCTGCAAAATGTCAAATTCCCAGCTGTAGAAATAAGGAATTAGCACTTGTGTGCTTTTATTCTTGCTCTCTATGAAAAGAAACAAGTGGCAAGATTTAAATGTGTATTTGTTTATACATCATGCCTTGACATTCAGAAGCAGAAGATGGCTGTATGCAACAGTTATAGTTTAACTTTTTGGGGGTTATGATGTGTGTTGAAGGTCATTTTTTGCACGGTATGGAGTTTTTGTTTTTGTTCTTTTTTTAAGATTGTCTTCCTAGAGGAACAGGGATAACTTCAACTGGTAGTACTTGGCTTAGTTTGATGTTTGCATTTTGAGAGACAAATACAAAAAAAAAATGAAATAAAATTACAATAAAATTACAAAATGAGAACTGTGTTGGAGAACTAATGAGTTTAAAATTAGTTTGCAGTTTAAGTATTATAAATTAAATTCATATCTTGTGGAATATTAACATAAAACAACCAACCAAAAATGTCCATAAACTCAAGTTCTGTTTCCTTAGTGAGGGATTTTCAATAAAAACATACTCAAGGATTGAATGGAAACGTCTAGCCTTACATTTACTGTTGCAAATTCCAGTTCAGACAAGGGTAGTGGTAATTGAAAATAATGTAATTGTTCCTTTCTGGCACAAGTGACTGGAGCAAACAATCTATATATTGTTTGTTCTGGACAAGCTGTTAAGATATATAACTTTAGGATAATTGGCAAAATCTGAGGTCTCTGACAGACAGCAAATGAAGGAACTTGAAGTTTTTCCACCAGGGCTGACACATGGTGTGCCTTTCTGTTTGAAGAAGCTTTTATTTGAGTGGTGGGGGTTTTTCAGTCTAATTTTCAGATACTTTAAAACTGTTATTTTTTGTACCTTCTGGGATAAAAATTGATGGCATTGAAGTAAATTCACTTAAATTTCATTTTGTTTCTGTATAATTTTGTCAGTTTCTTCTCTCTGTGAGAGGCGTTTTGTCAAACATACAGACATAATTCAGTGACCACATAAAGCCTAGTTTGAGGCTTGCACACATGAGGATACAGGAACATGATTTTTTCTTTTGAATCTGAGTGTCAGGAGCTCCTGGCACTACTGTTACATTATGGGTTTTAATCAGACTGGGCACTGCAGTGAGACCCCATGGTAATAATGTGTATGCTGTTGGATTGTGGCTGCTGTGTGTTCTCAGCACAGTGAGGTCCTGATGCAGCCCTGGCTCTGTGAGGTGCTCACATAAATCCCTGCATCCTGCTGAAAGATATGTTGGGCTTTCAGTAAAACTTCTGGTTTTATGTTCCTGCTATGATAAAAATCACATTTAGAATTGTTTTCTTTCTCCTGTGATGTGAATTTTTTTCCAACTTTTAAGGAATATTGCATTAGCCTCTTCCCTCCTCTCTGCCCCTTCAAATGGAGAGTGAAAAGCACTTCCAGAACTTCATGGAAGAATGGCTGATTCAGCTAGTAAATGCATGATGTTTCCAGATAACCCTTCCTGGGAAGTTCCATTTTTAGTAAATAGAAGTGTTAAAATTCAAAGCAGTGATTAAAAAATCCAATTTGACCATTTTGATATTAAAGTGTGGGTTTAGGTTTTTATGCCCTCTATGGCATACTTCCTAATCTAAAGCATTTCTGTTACTACAACACCTGTATTGTGTCTTGGCCTGGCACATTTGCTTGGGACTTGCTGCTGAGGAATCCTGTAAATTAATAAACCTCAGTCCTATAACAAAACTTATTGACCTTTATGTGCTATAAGTGTAGACTACATCACAGATTTTTGCAGAATTAGCTTTATTAAAAAAGACAAGGAAACAAATCAATTATTTTTCCTGTTGCTGTTATTTTTCCTGTTGCTGTTATTTTTCCTGTTGCATTACCCTTCTTAAGGGTAATGTAAAATCATTTATTTGACTTTTCTTTGTTGTATTTTTAAAAAGGTTTGTTAATTGAAACTTTTTTATTTGAATTTTTGATGTGCAGGGAATATCGTTTAGACTCTTCTTGTTACCTTTTCCTGCTATGCTTATAAATATCAGAATAACTGAAGAATGTGGGGTTTGGAAAATACGGTTATTCATAGTGGTTATTTCCCAATTCCAAGCAGTTTTTCATTTGGCTTTCACTACTTTCAAAGCAATTAATTTTGTCAACTTAACCCCCAAATTTCACCCTCTTGCTGGGGTTAATTTTCCCTTTGGGCTGTGCAGATCAGACATGCTGTGACATAACAGAGGAGTGCTGAGGACAGTATGTTCTGCTCTGGGATGGTGGGGAGAAGCCAGAACTTCAGACTTTGGCTGTCACCAGGAAATGGTGCTAAGTCTTCCTTGCAAACTGTTCACTTCACGGAATGCTTGAAATTGGAATGCGACTTTTTAATTCTAAACCCTCCACCTCCAGCTTCCTAAAGAGAAATCATCTCCCATGCAATTCTGCAAGTGGGGGAAGCACCAGGCCCTTCGTGCAAAACGCTGGAAACTTTGTAGCTGATATTAAAGATGTTTTAAAGCTGTTGTATGAAAACACTAAAAATAAAACCGAGTCTGACAAGAACTGGTACTACTCACTGTTGCTGTTTGGGGTATTGTGTATGTGATGTATTTTTCCATCTACAAAAACGGCTGCACCTAGGCTGCCTTTGCCCCTCCTCTGGTGCAGAATGAAAGGCAGGGAGACCCTGAACTACCCCTGCGCGTCCTCACAAGAGTTTTGGGGTGGGGAGGGCAGCGGCAGCTCTCGGTGTGCCCACTGGGGAACGCTGCTCCGGCTGTGCCCGAGCCGGAGCCCGGCGCGCTGGCAGCGGCGGGGCCGGAGCCGCGGGCGCCCGAGCGCCCTCGGGGCCGGAACGAGCGCTCGGCCCTGGGAGCGCGGCTGTTGCCCCGTGGGGCGCGGGGCCGCTGCGCGCCGGCGGCGGCCGTGCCGGGACAGGAGCCGGCGGCCCCGGGCCCCGCTCCGCGGCCCGGCCCGGCCCGGGGGCAGCGCGGGGGCGCCGGGGGAGCGGCCGGGGCGCCGCCGCCCCCCGTGCTGCGCGCGGCCCACGTGCCGGCGGCTCTCCCGGCCCGGCCCCGCCTCGCCGCGCTCGCCAGGAGGGGCGGGGGCTGTGGAGCGACGGCGGCAGCAGCGAGCAGGCAGGCGCGGAGCTGCCCTTCCATAGGAGCCGCCATTAGCGCTGGGACCCGCTGACAGGGTCTCGGCGGCGGCGGCCGGCGCGGCGCGGGGAGCGGATCAGCCGGGGTGGGTCCCCGTTTGATGGATCCCCGGATAGCCTGGTTCCAGCCAGAGCAGCTCGGCCCCTCGAACCGCCTGTGGATGCAGATCTGGGAGACCACGCAGGGGGTCCGCAACCTCTACTTCCAGCAGCAGCAGCAGCAGCAGGAGCAGCAACAGCAGCAGCAGCAGCAGCAGAGCGCCCCCGCCGCGGCCGGCCCGGCCTCCCCGCCCGGCATGTACCGCGCCCCCCGCGCCGACCCCCCGCCCGACTTCCTGCCGCTCGAGAGCGCCAACAACCCGCACAGCCGCGGCCACCGCCAGGCCTCGCCGCCCCCGGGGGCCGCCGCCTGGGCCCGGCCCGCGCGGGGGGCGCCGCCCGCCGCCGCCGCCGCCGCCAGCAACAAGAGGAAGCGCGACAACAAGGCCAGCACCTTCGGGCTCAACTACAGCCTGCTGCTGGGCCGCGCCCCCGCCCCGGCCGACGAGCCGGCCGCCCGCGCCCAGCCCGGCCTGGCCGAGCCGCTCTACACCGGCACCCCCTGGAAGAAGAGGAACTACAGCCAGGGAGTCGTGGGGTGAGCGTCCGCAGGGCGGGCGAGAGGGGCGCCGGACCCGACCGCGCTCGGCCTCCGGAGAAGGAGGAGGAGGAGGAGGCGGGGGCCGAGGTCCTTCCCCGCCCCGGGGCCGCACGCCGGGGCCGGGCAGCGGCCGCCGAGGGGCCGCTGGGCCGCGGCACCTGGGGCGCGGCGCGGGCCCGGCGGGTGGCGCAGGGAGCCGGGCCGGGTCCGCGGCGTTGGGAAGGGGCGGCGGGCGGTGAGTGCCGGGCCAGCGCCGCCCGGCCGTGGTGACAGCTACGCCCCGCCGGTGCTCGAGCGGCCTGTGCGGGGCAGCCCCTCCGCCGAGCCTCCCTCCCGCCGGGGCGGCGGCTCCCCGAGGCCGGGGGTCGCACGCGTGCGGCGGCGGTGCCCGTGTGCATGCTGATGGGGCGGGCACGCCTATCTGCAGGGACCGGGGCCCCGCCGGCCCTCCGCTGTCACCGCCCGTGCACGTGTTACACGCTGCCTGCCGGTGCCGCCGGGCTCCTCGGACACGGCGTTCCGCTGTCAGCGCCGCTTCGCGCTCTGCTCGGCGTTGTCGCTGCTGTAGCGCCGGGTGCTGCCCTCGCTGTTCACGCACGTGCGGCGGGCACAGGGCCGGGGACAGGTACAGGGTCTGGGGACAGGCACAGGGCTGGGGGGCAGACACAGGGCTGGGGACAGGCACAGGGCCGAGTCACAGGCGCCGGGGCACAGGCGCAGGACCAGGGGATAGACACAGGCACAGGGCCGGCCCGCCTGCCCTCTGCAGCGCTGTCAAGCTCACCTCGAGCCCTTTGTGCTGCCTGCGGAACAAATGCGTGGTAGGGACTAGAACTTAAAAAAACAATAATCATCTGCTGGTGTCAAAAGAAAGCGCACAGACAGGGTAATTTCCCGGGGAGTGTGTTTTCTGAGACCTGACTGAGAAGGTCTGCATGCAGGCAGGCACCTGCTCTCAGAAATAAACTTCCACGCGTGTATAGTGTCAGTGGTTTTTAATGTGAGGTTATTAATGGTTGTCATGGATCTCTGGCTATGGAATGCATATGCTGATCTGAATATTTTGTCATTAGTGTTTTTATGTTAGCATAGGTCTCATCAGTGGGCATTGCATGATGAGCCCACGGAGACGGAGGGCAGGCAATCACCTATCTTCTGTTTACCTGAAAACTGGTTTGAGCCCTCCCCTTTTTTTGAACACAGTGATGGCTTTTGATATGGGCGATGCCCTGGATAAAGGCCATTTGGTAACATCTGTGGATTTTTTTTTGTAAAGTCCACGCTTTTCAAAACATAACCTTTGCCTTGAACCCTTCAGGGTCTAGATGACGGAGGTGTATGGTGAGAGTTGAAGGCCTGGCAGAGCTCACTTTAGAAATCAGTAGTGATTTAGTTGCATGAGTTTTTGTGTGCTCAGCTTGTACCTAAGGGTCCTTCAGTCCCCTCACACAGGAAAGCAAAGGCCTCTTTGCCTTCTGAAATTGCTGTTCTGTGAGATTTGTCAAAATGGCTATTCAAATTTGCTGATCATTTTGGAAGACATTACCACCTCTGGCTACCTGTTTCCTTGCCAGCTCCTGTGTTACCTTTACCACTGGGCTTACAATGATTTGTAAAATGACACGGCAGAAGTGTACTATTTTAAGTGTTTTAGTCACTGTACCTTGGAACATTCTGCAAATTTCTTCATGCAACTTAAAAGTAATGTGTGTAGAACATACTAAGTACTGAATTTTTTTAAGTTAGTTTTTGGACTCTGGTTGTATTCTGCCTTGTAACTTATTTACTTGGAGGCTGAGGAACATTTTTAGAAGTGCTTTGCTCTCTCTCTGTCTTGTAAATTTGTAAATTTTTTTCTGTATTGAAGATATAGGGTGGAAAAGGGTAAGTTTGAACAAGAGAGTAATTGTAATAATGGGGTGAAAGAAGAGTGAGCTTCAGCAAGAGATTAATAACAACAACTTTGCCAAAGTATTCGAAGTGTTGCTAGAGTTAAATTTTGGTGGAATCAGTTTCAAACTCCAAGTGGTAGGCCCTTGTGGAGTTTTTTTTCAACAGTATCAAGACATACTCAGGTATCTTAGTCTGCATGTGTATTGACTGTCTAGTTTGTGGTATATATTTACATGATGCTGAGCTTCTGTTTCAGCTATTTCCTTTATTCAGAGCAGAGCAACGTCTCTCAAAGAGTGTCTCTCAAATACATCCCTACACTGCTTTTCCTAAATTACTGAAGTTTCCTTTTTAAAAAGCTACAACAAGTTTTAGAGGCTGTTGGCTAACAATCTTGAATGAAAGATTGTGGAAATAATTGTTAAAAGGAGCAAAAGCTTCCTAGGAAAGCCTGGACAATGCCTGTAGGTCCTGTGAAGGTTGCAGTGTGACTGACTGGCTGCTGGCAGGGCTGGGTGAAGCCTCCTGGACCTGAGGTGTGACCTGAGGTGCTGCCTTCTCTCCTCTCTGCAAGCTTCTCTTTAACAGCTGTCTGTTCTCAGGCATCTGTCTGCCTTGAGGCACTGGGCAGTAAGCATGGATAGAGAGGTTTGTAACCTAGCAAATGAGGTCAAATGTTGCTGAGGTAAATATTTTAAGTTTGTTGTTTTCAATGTAAATTTCCAAAATTGTGTTGTAGCCGTTAATGGGAAAAGAAAGATACCAGCATTGCTATTTTATCATTACTTGTGTGTTAACAGGTATCTTTTTCTTCCCTGATTGTTATTATGCAAATTGTGAGAAAGTCGTAATGGCTCTCAGTGCTTTTCCCTCTGTATCATTCTGTAATTTTGTTAAATTGATCACTTCAAACTTTGACTCTTTGAAATACAACAGAATTGTGGAACAGTCCCACCTTCGTGAAGATGAGACCAGATTTGCTGGCAAACACAGTTGAAAGCTGACATGTGGCATTCACATTTCCTGTGCAAGGATGTCACTTGTTGTATATAGCTGTGCAAAACCAGCTCTTAATATGCAATTTTATTGATCAGCTGTCTGGAAAACCAGTCCAATAATTTTTAGCAAGTTGAACAGATTTTGTAAACACATAATAGTATGCAACTAGCTGGCTAAAGATTTAGGTAAGGTAAATGTTGGAATAGAGATTTTGGTTAGAAGCTAAGTAGCTGTTCAGTCAAATCTGGATTTTTTTCTGCCAGGTTTGAGAAATATACTCTCTTAGTTAAGGCTATGTACACATATAAAGAGATAGTCAAATAATTAAAAAATAACCCACAACAGTATTTGGTTTGGTTTCAAGATAGATTTTTTCTGAAGTATGCACAATATTCCTAACATTTTCCTGTGCTGAAATACATGCAATACAAGGGAGTTTTTGCTCTCTTGGAGTTAATGGTGCTGTTGTGTACATTGTATTCTGGCTTATCTTTAATGTTTTTCCTTAGTCTAAGTTCTCAGACTTGCAGTTCTATTAATAATGCAGGTGTTTGCATGACAGGTACTCTACTGTGTTGTGGCATTCTTAACATGGTGATTTGTGAAATATCACTGTAAATCAGGTGTGTAGTGCTGCCTGCAGGTTGCTTTGCACAAGTCAGAGTCAGCTTCCATGTCTCCCATCCTCTGGGGACTGTCATCAGACAGCAGTTCTGAAAAGAACAGATAATGCAGAGTATGAATGAAAAGTTTCACAGCATGAGAATGATGTTACTGTTAGCTAAATACATACCTTTAAGGAGTTAAATTGGGTTTGCCTTGGCAGGGTAGTTAGTAGCAAAACTCAAGGATGTAGGAGGATGTGTGGGTTGGGGGTTTTGGATGGGATTCTCTGTGTGTCTGTGTGTCCCAAGGGCAGCAGTAAATAATGTTGGTAATGTCACAATTAGAAAGAAAGAAAAAGTATTTGGGATACTGAAGTAGCTATTTTACAGCTTTCCCCATGTTTAGATTGAGCCTGGCTAAAATGTGAGAAAAGAACTGCTGCTGAAATGAGGAGCCTTAAGTGCAACAAAACCTGAAAATAAAGACCTGCACTTAAGTTTGGCCTATTTATTGTAGGTTTCTGTGATTCTTGTGCCAAAGGAAGGAGTCCAGTGCTACACAGTTCCCAGGAAGGAGCTGTGGATTTGGGACTCTGTAGGGAGCTGTTTGCACAGTAATCTGCAGCTGAAGGCAAGAGCTCAGTTAATGTGTGAGTTTAAGGAGATAAATTTGTGGTGTGTACTGCTGAGAAGAAACTGATTAGATAGAAAACTACATTTTGAAATACTGAATGCACTTTTTGAAGTACTGATGGAAACTTTGCCGTGAAGGGGAGAGAATCCTGTGACCCCACAGGAGGGGGTTGCACACAGACATGCACACACTCCCACGCTGCTGAAGTGGTTGGCACAGACTTGAGCAGACTTCTGCTTGTTTAATGTAAGGGTTCTCAGCACGTTACCCAGGATTGCAGAGAGCACCGTGAAATAAAACCATAACTACTTTAGGGAAGAAAATAGCTTAAAGCCATAAGTCTCTGCTACAGAAATTCCATTATTAGTTTTTCATGGGAAGTTTGTCAGCTTCTCAGATCTTTTAGTCTCATTTTTGAAAGAAGCAAAGTGCATTAAGGCAGACACAAACCCATTGTCACAGGTGTGAGCTGACCAGAGGACTTGGAGCCACGTTAAGGCAGCTGTCTGCCTGTGATAACTTACCCTGCATGTCCCTGGCTCTGTTTGCTCAGGCCCTTGCATGGTATCAGCCATGGGAGCACAATTTCCATGTGGGCTGGAGCACAGACAGAAGGAGCTGAGGGTGATGTGAACAGATCAAGTCTGTGAACCTCCAGCAAAATATAAAACCAGCTGGAATGCTGGACTTGGAGGAAATCTAATAATTTGGGTTGGTTTTCATCATATACTCTTAAGTGCCTATATCAAATGCAGGGTTGTTACCTGATTTACTGTTACATTACGTGACACAAAAGCTTAACGTAGGTGAAACAAACAAACAAACAAACAGACTTCTGGTGAAACAGCAAGGTGTGTGCTGTTAGAATAACAGTAATTCTGTTCAAATACTTGCACGTGTTTTGGATTTGGTGAACTCACATACACTAAAACATAGGCTGCACTGTGAACATCACAAATAAAAAGGAGTTATTTAGAAAAATCCATAGACACAAATCTGCTTTCTTCCTGAGAGAGCCTGCTGGAGCAGCACTCTGCTGGCTCCGTAGCTGCGAGGTGCAAGTGCAGGGATGTGACTGGAGTGCAGATCCTCTCTTGTACCCGCCTGATGAGAGCCACTGTCACTCTCTGTCTCGTCCTGAGTCATGCCACAGCACCCTCCTGGCAGTACCCTTGTGACAGCTTGTGCAGCTCTTGGAGGCAGTCAGCTGTGCTTTATGGAAGTGATACCGGATATTTCCCACAGCCTCCTGTAGTAAGAAATGACTTCTTTTGGAAGGGCTGGGAGAGAGAAACAGGTTTACTAGGGATGAAGATGTGGACTGAAGGCAGTTTGGTGAAATCTTTTGAGAAGTGTATGGTGAATATTATATAACAGTATTACTTGAGGTTGCAGGATTTTGGAATAGAGCCAACATTTTGGCGTGTTTTGTTTAAACAGTTTAAGGAGGACTTCAGAGGCTGCTGATTTCTGCATGTGCAAGGGAACAGCATGTGGATGTATTCTTGTGAACTGTTCTGTTTTCTCCAATTCATATCCTCTGTTTGGGACTCGGGTACCTATTTACCTTGGAGTGGCTATATAAGGAACACAAGTTTGGCAGACTTTTTTTTGGTAGATGGAGATGTCTATATTAAGTAATAGGAAGAGTGTGTCATTCCCTCTTGTGTGCTTGCTGATTCCCAAGAGCTGCTGTGTGCTTTATGCAGCAGTATGCATTGAAGAAGGAGGATCTGTTCACCCTGAATCATTATTAGTGTCATATCAAACGATGTTGGAGTTGTAGCTCTTACTTTTTAATTGTCAAACTGTTAGCATAAGGTCAATTTTAGGAAGCCTGGTATTATGCTGTCAGTCCCAGGAAGCACAGATAAATGGAGACCTGTATCATGAGAGCACATTATTGCTTTTCTCTCCCCCTCAATTTTTTTTTTGCTCTCTCCATATTATACGTTGCTCTGCACCATTTCTAATAATTTATTTAAAATTAATATGTTAAGTCTGTTTATCACTTTAGGGATTCACTTTGGAAAATTTAAATGTGGTTTTCAGAAGCTGTGTGCATAACTTTGCTATTAAAATTATAGAATAGGCTAAAATAGGAGTACTTAATATTTCTTTTTATTGATCTCATCATGTGGGGGTTCTGAATACATCTTTCAGTATGGTCTATGTGCTCCCAAAATCATGCATATGCCAAAATTTCAGAGATAACTGTTCCTTCAAAGCTTTTTATGTTGTATGTGATGATAAACAGTGGTTCCTGTGCTCTCCTTGCTGGATGTTGGAACTGGCAGCAGGAGCAGAATGCAGCCTGGAGCCAGCTTAGGTGTTGTGTTGAGGGAGGGAGTTGTGCTGGTAGTGATCGAGCAACACAACCAGTGCAAATCTTGCATAATACATAAGATTTGCATATAAACAAATAAATGCTATTGCTGTTCTTAGTGGGCAGTTGGAATGCTAATTTATTATTTGAACATGCTGGGAATTCTTAAGTTATGAGTGTTTCTCTTTTTGAATTATCTTTTTTGGACAAGCTGCTAAAGAGTGCTCAAAATGTCATGAGTATTTGAGTACTGCTTTCTGTGCCTTTGCCTAGAAATGGGGGCTAAAGGAACTATTTCTATAACCAAGAAGAAGAGAGGAAAACTGCTGAAGTCGATATGAGCTACAGATGTTTTTCCTAGGCTGCAAATAGCTATAGCAGGAGCAGTGTGAACTTTAATCATTTTGTAACTTTAAGCAATAGATAACAACAGGAATTTTTTTCCAGCAATACTATGAACTTAAGATATCAAAACAGGAGACAAGCATGAATTAAGGGAACAGAACTTTTGTTTATAGGTTTGTACAAAACTCTCTCCTACACATCACTAGAGCCAGTATAAATCTTCCCAGTAACTTTGTATTGGTGGTACTGGTGTGTTGTATCATAGTCATGCAGTCAAGGTGTCAGTATTGCTGCATTCAGTACAGGTCTTGTGATCCTGCCTGTCCCTGATGGTTGTCTTCCTGACCCTTAAAGCTGTGTCACAAAATCTGTGTGACCCTGAGCCACACAGATCGTGTCCCCTGGGGCTGCCAAGCTCTCAGGGTGGGTCATGGGTGGGAGGGCAACTCTGGGACAGCAGCTCAGAGTGAGGGTGAGCTGCTGCCTCACTGAGGCTGGGGATGTCTTGTGCTGGGATGCAACAGCATTTGTTGATTTTCTTCCTCCTGTAGTGACAATCAAGATTATTTGGGAGCCCTCACTCCAGATCAACCTCCCTGGCAGTCTCATAACATCCTCCATGGTGTGACACCTGCCTCTGACTTATTGAAAAGTGATGTTCAGTGAAAGAGGCACAGTGTTTGAGAAGGCTTTATGGTGTGCTATTTTGCATCACCATACTGTGTTGCATACATTGTGCAATTTTTTGTTTTGCATTGTATTTTTTAGGATTTTTACTGGACAGCAATGGTAGCAGAGACATAAAATCAAAGTCAATGTTTGTGCACCTCCACTCTTCTGTCTTGTCAGTGTGATCTCTTATTGGAGAAGTAGCCAACACTGTGTTGAAGATGTATTGAAAATGTTAAGACAGCATGGAAGAAATAGTATTGTGATTCTGCAAGTAATAGAATATAACAAGGGACAAATTCAAATAAGAAAATCCTCTAGAGCTTCTAAATCAGGGAAATGAGGGAAATCCTATGATAAGCGAGAAGTGTATAGGTGAGTAGCAACATTGGCTCATCACCTTCCCTCAGTGTAGATTCACTTTCAGTAGCATTTAAGTACACCCATTGAACGTGTCATATGATTTCTTACAATTACTTTGTTTATGGATGCAGCAACACCTGAAAGAACTTGCCTTAACCTGTCACAAATATGAGGTATAGATAAGCCTTTCTTTGAATGTCTTCTAAAATACAGCGTGCAGCAATGTTGTGCTGTAGTTTGAGTGATGACTAAGGTGATCTTTCTGTTTGAGTCATGGTGTATGGTCTCAAGACAGGGAGTCCTCAATCAAGGCTTGTTGACCCTGCCTGACCTCTTGATGCTGTGTTTAAGCTAGACTGAGGAAGTGTGATAACTTACTTTCTTAAGCTTTCTTAATTCTCACTGTTAATTTTAGCACTGTTCACTTCCTATGTTACTTCAGGAGCAGCTATCTTTTCCTGTGTGCTACAAAAAGCAAGTGGTTTTTGTTCTGGTTTTGAGGGATTTTTTTGTTTGTTTCATTTCAACAGGGTTGTTATAAAAAGTATACTCCTTTCTATGCATTTGCATTCCTCCCCCTTATCCCTCAGTAAGATTTTGGCTTTAATCTAAACTATGCATATCATTTCTGAAAGTGGTGTGAAGGACTTGTGCCTTGCATCTGGCTTTATCTCTTATGTATTCAGAGGCACTCCTGGTTGGCAAGCTTTCCACAGCTGCCAGTTCAAGTGTGGAGTTAAACACAGTGTGGTGAAGGAACTGTCTTGATCTGAATAATGGTCATGATTGCACATCACAGTCTTAGGTCGCAGTACTGAGTCAGGCTGAAAAAATTAGGTCCTAAGGTTAATTTTATTTAATTTTTGCTTTGTTCTGTCACATTCTCCAGTTGAGTGATTCAACTCATGTGTTTGAGGATCTTCTATATACTCAGCCTTCTGGTTGTGCTTCAGCCTCAGTATCTTCCACTCATTCATCCATGGGGAATGACTACTGTAGTAGTCATACTTGGCAGGTACTCACATGAGAAAATTTTCATGTTGATTTTTGCCCTGAAGAACTAGTTTGTTATTGAGCTAAGCTGCTTCTTCACAAGTACCTCTGCTTTCAACATTAGATGGAAGAGAAGTTTGCCTCATCAAGCTGTTAGATTGCTTCTTATGGGATAGCTTTTGAGATGGGGCAGAAAGGACAGTACAGTCCTGCTTCTTTTGCTCTCTTGTAATTCCTTAGTACATAATGTGCATTGTTTTCTATCTAAATATGTACTAACCAGTGATCTTCTGAAGCTGCTGTTGTTACAACCTGGACAAAGGTGACAGGACACACACAGTTGGTAAAAGATAAAGTTTCAATGCCAGTAAGTAACAGTGTCAGCTCCTGGGATAGGAGTACCCAGGAGTAAAGAAGAGAATAACTGTATTAACAAACTTCCTCCCTTGTTTTTGTGCAGTGTGGTATTTGCCTGTAGGCAGCAAGTCACTGAACATTATATGCTGTAATAGTTCACTTCAGCCTTTGGTGCTCTGAAGCAAACCTGCTGCAGGCATGCTGAAACGTGCTCTTTCAGTTGCTATTGATTCTGCTCTTTGTGGAGCTCAGAGCGACCCTCCTGTACCTCCCTTACAGCTGGTCACTGCTGCATCTTCTACTCAGTTTTTGGGTACACAGGACACTTCTACTTAATCTTCAAGTTATTTTTAGAGACTATTTCCAGCAAGTGAGTCAGATGAATCTTGAGGGTGTTTCTGAGAGCTCTGCACAGCCTTTCAGTCTGCATTTGCTGCTTCTGTTGTTCTGTGCACAAATGTGTCAATGCACTTGTGGATGGTGTGAGCAGGTGTGCCCCATCCTGGAGGGAGCTCCAGTCGTCACCTTTGTGATGCTAGGTCTGAGTCAGACCATTAAGAGTCCGCCTTTTTCCATCATGTGCTGATTCTTCTGTCTTCATGTGCAAGCAAAACCTAGCACTTGAGGTAGCATTGTGAAATCTTTACTAAGTAATTTTTCAACATGGATTTATCTTTTAACATTTTGGACTCATGGGAAGTATTCCAATGCAGTATTTTCCAGTATTTTCTTCTCTACGAAACAACTTCTTGGTTGAGTTTTCTGACAGATATACTAGGTGAAGCTTCAGGGGAAATAAAGAAGATAAAACCCCATGATTAGATCCTCAGGGTTAGTCAGGGACCAACTTCTCCAGGTACTTGCAAAGATGAAATCTGTCACCTACGTTAGAAGAAGCATTTTTTGCAGTTCATGACGTGGAAGCTCTTAAGCATGCATATTTATCACTGGGCTGATAGAGGTGACCATGGGAAACATTTTTCTGTGATCTGCTTAGGTAGTGTCCTTTTTTGCTTGTTGTTGTTCGTAGCTTTCTATCCTGTGACAGTAAGCAGAGCAAATGGAGGCTGTTGACTCCAAAATATTTTGCAAAGTTACTGCTCCCAGCCCATGTTTTTTCTGGTACCTGTGCATCCTGCCTTGCAAATAAGAGTATCTGAGGACAAGACAACAAATCACAATATTAAGGGAGCATAATACTGCATCATGAATCCCAAAATGAATACTGCATTGTTTAATCTGAACATAGTTCACTGTGCACACCCTACTGTAAATATAACAATTCATCAAAATAAAAAGTTACCTGAAATGTTCCTTGCACCTTTACCATAGTGGATGTGATGGTTCCTCCTCTTTCAAATTGCACCCACTGTGGATTGTATTGGTACTGTAGGAGAGTGTCACCAAAGTAACAAGTAATAATTGGGTGATAAACTTGTTTCAAAACAGGCAACTTGGGGTCATTCTTCATTTTGCTCAGGGAACAGAAATTTAACCTACAAAGTCAACCTCATGGTTTTAATTGTAATAATAGCTTTAGATATTTTCATAAGAAGTTTTGAACACTTCTCATATAGGAAATGTAGCAAAGTAATTTGGGGCTCAGTTTTGTGTTCCTCGAATGTTCCAAAATGCTGTGCAAAAATCCCTTCTCTTAAAAAAAAACAAACTAAAAAAACCCCACCATCCAAAAGACTGTGAATATAAGAAGATGCTGGAAAGGCTTAGGAATCTGCATTGACTTTCCAGATGGCATACTGGCACTTCAGATTTAATTTGAAAATGTTCTTATTCTGGAGCTGTAAAGTTTTTAATGAACTGCAACTGTGGCTAGTTATTTGACTTAATATTTTTATATTAAATCATTTTCAGTTTGATCCCATGTTCCTGAAGGAGAGGTGTTGAGAGTTTTATTCTTTCTTGGTTCCCCTGCCTCCTGAGCAGTTCCAGAGCAGGTTTGCTGCACAGATGGGCGTGCAGAGGGTTTCTGGAGCGTGCGTGGTGCACGCAGGGTGCAGAACTGATCTGTGTGGCCAAGTGAGGGTGGGAGCCCCGACCCCAAACTGCCTCTTGTCTTGGCTTCCAGGTGAGCAGGGTAAGCCTGGCATCATGGTAGGGTCCCTTCCTTCTTAGGGGCTGCTGAGGACTTGTTTGGAGTAGACATCTGAGAGTGTAAATCTACTGTGATGGAAGGAGACAGGAGTTAATAATTACACTGTTCTCCATTCTTTCATTTAACTAATCTTTCAAGTCAAATAATTTATCAAGTCATGAACAAGAATACTTCCCAGGCAGAACCCACTGTGTGTGTGGAAGTAGAGTTTTCTCCACTCTGTTCTATGTGAGAAAACCCTGTGCAAGGCTTGCCAGGCTTCCTGTTGGGTGACCTGCTGCTGTGCACATGGTGGCCAAGGTCTGCTGCAGGCTTTTTGCTCCCATCAGAGTTTTCAGGTGGAGGTTTTTTCCCAAGCCTGTTATCCTCCAGCAGTACTCATCAGTCTGCTGGGAGTGTGTTAGTCTCACCTCTGCCCAGATAGCATGTGGTGCCAGTTATCAGGAGGTCACAGATTGTTTGTGTATGTGATAATATTTACTACACTAACAAAATAGAAGCAATATACTAGGGCTGTATAAAGATCTGTGCTACGTGGCTTTATGGAGACAGACAGAAATGCAGATTGCATGACCTGCTGTTTCCTTTTGGTTTGGTTTAATGGTAACACCACTGGTGTGATTTGCAGAACTGATGTAATAGACCTTTATTTGTTTTAAAACTCTCTGCTCGTACCTGTTGTGCTGGTTCAGAGGGGGTCAGAGCTATCTGTGTTACAGTAATTTAGTAGTTGTAGCTTTTGTTACAGCTCTAACACAAACCCAAATGTTGCTGTTTTACAGGGAAAGGTTAACAAATTAATATTAATTGCACTACTGTTGATACTACTTTTATTTGTTAAGCTCTAGTTTTAAAGCAAACTTATAAACTGCTGTTTGGTCTCTCTCAGTGCTTTTTTAAGCAAAAGGAATTGGCAGGCTGAGGAAATCCCAATTCCCCACCTTCAACTTCTCTGTGGTTTTAAATATTTGGGAATTTACCTGAAGCTGTAATTGCAGAATATACAAAGTGCATGCTAATAATTGCACTTTAAGGCTTTGAAAAAAATACATATCTGTATTTTAAATGATGAGTTTGCAAACTGCATAGTCTGTATGTGCAACTGTTCCAGCAGACTAACACTGTTTTGCAAGTGAGCTGAAGAAAAACAGTATGGCTGTATTTTATAGGAGATGTTAGAATTACTGGTGTGTTTCAAGATAATTAGATATTACTAGAGTTGAACTCTTTGTCATTATGAAATAAATCAGCTTCTTCCCATTGCTGCTCTTCCCACTTTGTTTTTCCTGCACAAAACCTTTTTCTCCTGCTTCATCTTTTTGTTTTGTAAGGACTTTTTCTTTCAGATCAGTTGAGGTAACAGTTCCTCTTTTTTTTTTCCACTCCTCTGTTAGCAAAATGCATCTTCATCACCTGAGGGAAGAGAAGCAACAGACTCTCACAGCACTTGCTTACAGAGATGGGAAGGAGGGATGATATGAAGATACTTTCCAGGGAAGAAGTAGAAGGTTATTCCCACACATGCAGTGATTCAGATAGATTGTTTTTATGTACAGTGTGGTTGAAGAAAAAAAATGGGCAGTGGGAAGGAAGGGTATTTCTCAAAACAGTCTTTCCAGTTGGCATTTGATGTTTTTGCTGGAAATGCTGCAAAAAATAAAGAGCAAGACTGAGGATGCATATGGCATGGATTTAAAAGCCACTGGATTAGTTGTGAGTTACACTTCAAATCACTTAGTGGTAGGACTAATTCAAGCATCTGATTTATAATTAAAGTTCAGTAGGATTTTTCCCCTTCTTAAAAGACAAATTTCTGTAGAAAGAATTCTGGTACATCCAAGTGTACTTTAGGAAGGCAAAGCACACAATGAAATTTATAAACAGACAAAAAATGCTCACTTTTACCTTGGTAGGAAAAGAGTCTGTTACATTACTTCTGACTAAAGAATATGCGTGGGAATTTTAGGTAGAAGTAGCTCAAATCAGTTTAAAGAAGAGAGCACTCATGCTGATTGAAACAAAGGGTTTATAAAATAAATAAAAAACTGGAAAGATAGAGATACCAGTTTAAATAATTAAAAAGAACTGTCCACATTTCTTCTTTGTCCAGGATTTTTATGTCTCTACTACACTATGCTGTTTCCATAAAGAAGTGCTATTTTAGTGCCTTTTATGATGCAGTTAAACCCATAAGTAAATGTAAAATACAGAACATAGGTGAAAAAAAAACATTAATTTGAGGGATTTAGGGGCAGTGAGTGTTGATTGGAGGAAGAAATAGGCTTTCAAGTATTTGCACAGTGTAGAAAGTGTAGGTCTTGTAGTGTAAATTTAGTGACTTTTTTTCCCCACAGCATTTGAATAAACATGCATAATCAGTCCACCATAACTGGTGGAAGTGAACAAACTATCTCCATGTTTTCAAAACTCAGTATCAGCATGATCAGATTAATCCCAAAAGACTTTAGTCCTGGAAATAAGATCAGGGTTCCTAAATCATTTATGTATTTGTAGAAATTTGGCTCTCCCTTAGTCCTAAAAGGCAATTCTTTGAATTTCACAGCAGATAACAAATGTTAGTTAGAAAGGGCAAGCTGGTTTTGGGTAAACCCTGAAAGCTACCCGAGGTGGTTGCCAGAGGTGTTTTTTTGGGTGTAGCTGTGCCCTTTGAAGTTCTGTTTGCATCTTTCCACCCTTTGCCACCTTGGGGGCTCAGGGGTGAGGGCTCCTCCCTGGGCTCCCCACAGCTCTGAGAAGTGGCTGCTTCACCTGAACTGATAAAGGTGGTGGGACTGAGCTTGGCTAAGCTTGCCCTGGTGGATTAGGTTGGTTTGTGTAATCCTGTTCTAACAGCCCCTGTGTCTGGGAAGCCAGGCACTGAAAACAAACACCTGGGCTACAATGGACAGGGGCAGATACAAACCTCGTTTGCCTACCTGTCTGCAAAGGGAAATTCTCCATTTGCATCTTAGAAACTGTTTATACAGTGGATATCCTGATTTTTAGTGATGTTTAGCAATCTTATGGCAGTGGAATACCTGTTTTTTCTGCATGTCTGTTTTTAGGTAAACTGTGAAAAGATGGTCTGTGAAGCTGTAAATCAAATGGGAGAACTGGAGAAAAAATGTGTGATGTCAAAAACCCAGCTACTTAAGATTTCCTGGTTTTGTCAAGTTGCTATTATGGACATGTTTTGGGATATTTGATTTTAAAGCTCCTGTAGGGCATATGTGGCTCAAAATATGGTTACTGTGTGACCTATAATATATTGATATGGTTCAGTAGCTAAGGATATAAAAATTGATAGTCAAAGTCTCAGAGGCTTTTGAAAATTGTTTCCTTTATTATGCATAATTTTATTTTCTTATGAGGACTGATGTGTCAGTCACCATGAAACTTAAGTGCCTATTAATTCACCTGCACATGCAGTTAAGTGGTTTTTTTCAGTAGCTTAAGCCAGCAAATATTAAAAGGATTTGTCTGCTATGGTGGCCCAGGTGGTAGGGGAAGGACCTCAGCAGATGCTTCGTATTTACAGTTCCCTTCAGGACTCTAATGTTTGGTTTTGCCTGAGTTTGTAGGTGGGAAAATAATTTGTGATCTTTACAGTGTCTGCTGTTGTTCCTACTTCATTATTCAGCACATGTATATGGTAATTGTGATCTAGAAAATATTTTATTAAGCTTGTGGAAGAGCAGTGTTAGAATTGAAGGTTAATTTAGGAAGATGTTGAATTCCCTAATACAATTGTGAGGGGGAGAGTGAGGATTGGGCTTTCTGTGTCTTTGCCTTAGTACGGTTGTTTTTCAAAACTATTTCAGAAGCAAGTAGGTCATGAATAGTAGGGGTAAAGCTTTGTGTAGTTCATGAAACTTACGAAGTTTTGGCAAAATTTACCAGTACCGTGTTTTTCTTAGTAAAATTCCTTTGGAGGCTTCAGACAAAGAGAGAAGTTATTCTCTCTCCTGTGCAATGCTAGCTTTCCTTTTGGGAGTGAAGGGATGGATGCAGTTTGGATTCTTAAGTATTGATGCTTTCAGTGGCTAAAATACCTCAGGTTCCTCCTTCACATTCTTCTCCAAAGACAATTCTAATTCTGGAATTCTACAGTATTTCTCCTTGTTTCCTTCAATTTTTAAGACTTTAAATGATAGGGACAATTAAACACTGTCTTTTAGGAATTACTTATCCAAAGAAAACTCAGATACAAAAGACTCATTTAGTGCTGCAGGACTATGTTGCAAAAATCCTTTAAAGTTTAAAGCATAGAGTTTGGGAAGATGGAAGTCACCTGTGTGTTCATTGCTTGCTTCAACTCACCATCCAGGGAATTTCTAAGTAATTTAGATTTTCATCATTCTGCAAACGAAACTTCCTTCAGAAATCCTGCCAAAACCTTACTATAGTGCATGAGCACTAGATGATTTTTTTGAGTGTAGTTGATATTCACTGTTTTAGATTATCTTAAGTGATGTTGCAAATAGCCTTTTGTGTGCAAAGGAATATATAAGCCCAAGGCAGAGAAGCTCTTTGGGATGGATGAGCAGAATTTTGAACAGTTGGAGCAGAAGCCATGGGTAACGCCCTGATGAGAGAAATTAGAACATGCATGCCTGCGTAATTTCTCCTGTGAAATGAAGAATAAAGAAGAGCCAGAGGAGAGTGGAAGTATAGCACAATTCCAGAATGACCAAACAGTAATTTTTTAAAATAAAAACAATTATTCTTGTTAGTATAATGCAGTGTGTTGACACACAAAGCAACGCTTAACTGCTATCCTGTGATGAAGCAAAACAGGTCAGAATGATCTTCACCTCACTGGCTGCTCTGCTTTGGCAGGACTGGGCTCTGCTTTAGCAGGGCTGAACTCTGCTTTAGCAGGACTGGGCTCTGCTTTGGCAGGACTGGGCTCTGCTTTAGCAGGACTGGACACTGCTTTAGCAGGACTGGGCTCTGTTTAGCAGGACTGGGCTCTGCTTTAGCAGGACTGGACACTGCTTTAGCAGGACTGGGCTCTGCTTTAGCAGGACTGGACACTGCTTTAGCAGGACTGGACACTGCTTTAGCAGGACTGGGCTCTGCTTTAGCAGGACTGGGCTCTGCTTTAGCAGGACTGAACACTGCTTTAGCAGGACTGGGCTCTGCTTTAGCAGGACTGGGCTCTGCTTTAGCAGGACTGAACACTGCTTTAGCAGGGCTGGGCTCTGCTTTAGCAGGACTGGGCTCTGTTTAGCAGGACTGGGCTCTGCTTTAGCAGGGCTGGGCTCTGCTTTGGCAGGACTGGGCTCTGCTTTAGCAGGGCTGGGCTCAGCTGCTTGGGACAGTGGGGGCTGAGGGAATAATCTCACCCAGCCACTGGTGTGGCTGTCAAGCCCTGGGCACTGGTTCAGTCAGGCTGGCTTCCTCCAAGCTGCCGAAATCTGTGAGGACAGTGGGCTGCTCATTTATTCTGCATCCAGATCTGAGTGCAGAGACGTGACTCTTGTATATCTCCAGTTGTGTTTCATAGTGTGATGTCCCTCCCAGTGTCACTTTGGTTCCAGTTCTGGACTTGCAGCAGGAGAGTTGTGCTGGTTTAGGTGTCAGGTAGCTGAAGTGCACATCAAGTGTATGTGCTAGGCCACGTTATCTGTGTGCTCTGCATATCAAACAGAAATGACATTTTGTTCATACATGATTATTTTTTCATTGATTGCCAGACATGCAGCAAGATTCACACTCCAGAACAATGTCTTATCTAAAGGAGTTTGAGATTCCTGAGTTTTACATTTAGAGCCCACAGGTTGTACTACAAAATAAAATAAGTTGTGATCAAACTAAGAAAGTAATGTAATGCACTATGTTCCATGGTACTTGCTCCTCACAAAAGCTGCAGCTTTTCACCTAAGAGACTTGAGTCTCACAGTCTTGTGTTCCTGGTGGGGCTATTCAGGGATGTTACCATGGGAAGTAATTCTTGTGATTTTGCAGCCGTAGTTTATTTTTTAATGATGCATTACTGTCCCTCTCAGTGGGACATGAAATTAAATTGAGTGGCTTCTTTATAATTCTGTTCTTGCTGTGAAATTCTGATGGAATCAGCTTACCAGACTTGAAAACAGGTGTGATGCAGGTAGAACTTTGTTTTAAAACCTGTTTAGAGAAAGTGTAGGAGAGCTTTTTATTTTACTTTTCCATATGTGTTAAGATTTTCTGAAGTACAGGACAAAGATCCACGTGCTTACTCCTATTTGCTGTAACAAAAATGGCAGATTAATGCTCTTGTGCATTGCAGAGAATTCTATCCATGCTTCCTAAGTGTGTTTTGGGTGTGCTTCAGTATGACTATAAAGCCAAATGAAATACCTTTCAATAGTGAAATCAGGTTTATTACAGTGTAATTTCCTTCTATAAACAAGTCTTCTTTTAAGGACTTTTATCTGAAATTACTGATGAATGTAATGGTATTAAATAATAAAATACTGTTATGATGCCAAAAAGAACATCTCAGTCTCTTTGATCTTCATTTTGGCTAAATATAGAAAATTTATCGCTAGAGACTTTTGTAAACAGACTCCATTAATCCTAACAAATTGTTTTGAAAAACAGCAACTGTAATAGATGTTGATTAAGACAGTGAATAACCTTGAGTTTTAATTTTCAATACAGCATGAGTTAACTCCACATTAATTGGAGTCACGCCTCTAAGTCATGTTGTACTGCTCTGAAATCCACGTGTGCCTACTTCTGTTTGTCTTGGCTTTAATTAATCATTCCCTTATTTCTTGGCAGCAGCCTGTTATTGGGCAGGGAAATATGGATCCAGGTATAGTCTTGAGCCCCTGTAGCTTCTGCCTGCCTTCTGCACACCATGGCTCTGTGCAGCACAGGAGGTCCTGGCAGCAGGAGTCTTGCAGCAGATGAAACACAGATATGTCTGTACTGTTTCCAACTGGAGTGCTGATGAGAATTCTCTAGTAGTCTTTAAGCCTTTCTTCTGTCATTGAAAAAGTTCAGATTTCATTTTTTTCTACAGGTGCAGTGTTTACTAACATTCTGTGCATGTGTAATGTAGATTTGTGTGTTTGCAGGTAGCTTAATTTTTTGTTTTGCCTCAAACCTTTTCATGACTACCTCAGAATAAGAAGGATCCCGTTCTAAGAAATGCAGACATCTGTTATTTATGTTTAGGAAAAGAAATACATCTGGTTCTGACAACACATCATTATTTTATGTGCTTCTAAAGAGTGCAGCAATTGATACAATTATCTGGATTCAGAGTGTCAGTGGAGTTAATAAAGAGCAGTGCACTGAGAACGGCAGTGTGTGTATGGCTTGGCTCTCTGTGCACTTTGGGGACCTCTTTTCTGATTGCTTTGTTCTTTCAAAGTTCCCTGATGGGACAAGGGCAACAATTAACTCCCATAAAGCATGAGCCCAGGAGCAGCTGGGCCCGCTAATGATGGGCAGTATGGATTTGTGCTGTGCCATGCATGAATTTCTCCCCAGGGATACTCCCTTGGTACCATCCCAGCATGTCTCATGCCATTCAGTGCCCTCAGGCGGTGTGCTGCTGCTCCTCGTGGCTCACCGTGCATGTGGGCATTGAGTCCTGGCTGAAAGCACTGCCCCAGAGCAGTTCCATGTGCTTTGTGAGTGTCACCAGCCTGCTCCAGCTGGTCCAGAGGAGCAGAGGCAGAAATGGGGCTGTTTCTTGATCGGTTCCCCACTGTGTAGCCCCTAAAAACAGACCTGACTCCCAGGTCTTCCTGTAAGTTGGTTTGCCAATTACAGTTGAAAAATAATTTCTATTTTCAGGAGTTTAATTACTGGGAGTTTGCCCGTTTTCCTTGTTACTTCTGGTTTTGAAAGCTAGATTAATGGTCAAGCATGTGGAAACAAATTAGCAATTTAGTACATGTGACCTGTAGTGAGGACAGAAAGAACTTGGTCATTGAAGTGCTCAACTTGTCCTTTATCACCTACTTCTCACCTGGATCCAGTACTTGCACTGGGAAGATAACTGTGAGAAAGTTTAAATGCCAACACATGGAATAGCAGTGAAGAGTAGAACTGGCTGAGAAGCTGAAGGCAGAGTAGTCTGTGTGTAAGGTGTAAGTGGTGGTTTGGAATATGCACATTACTCCAGGATGTAAGCTTCCAAGGAAAGCAAGAAAGCAGCTGTAGGAGGAGATAAGAGATGTCCTCTGTCAGAGGAGTTTTTCTCTTAGCCTTATCTATATAGAGAGTTATGGCAATGGCCACCCCAAGCTGCCAGACTATTGTGAGTGTTTCCCTAACTTGGGGGCGAGGGAGAGAGGCTTGTGTAGTTCATAACACTGCAATATTGGAAGAACTGAACACAGGTAGTGTGAGTTCTTTGCCTGCTCTGACTCTGTTAAACACAACTGTTGGATATTTTTATCAGTTTTGTTGACACCTGTATACAGCTTCCAGTTATTAACATTTGATTTATTTAAGTGTGTGCAGCAGGGAGGTATTAGATTCCCCGTCTCAGCTAAGGGCTTGGTCTTAATAAATTGCTCTCTTCTGGTGGTCCCTCAGAGCTTTAATGAAAGATGCAGTTGTACTTGGTAACTAGAAACAATACATTCTTAAAAGATAACTAGCTATTACTGTAATGGTCATTGCAGGAAACAAATGAAATTAATTTAGTTACTCTGTGGCTGGAATTACATTATTAGTCAAGTTGATGATGTGTTTCTGTACTACAGAAGCACAGAAATTTGTAGCACTGTATGAAGACATTTTTATTTCAGCTCTCATTACAGGCAAGCTAAACATAACTCACTGACAATGAAAAACACATGTAATATGGTAAATTATATATGGGTTAACTGTCTGTCAGTCACTTATTCTCTGAGCAATTGCTGCTGCATGCATGCTATGTATTTTCTGGGGTTATGGGGGGAGAGTACATTTTTAGTTTATGTGACTTCCATAAGCAGTAAAAGAAGCAGTTTTTCTAGCTCTAGTACTGGCACAATTGCTGTCAACTTTTGCAAGCGTGGTACTGAATACAGACTGCTGCCTGAAACTCCCTGCCTGGTGCCAAGGGGCTGACTAGGAAGTGTTTTTGTGAAGTGTGTACTCAGAGCTACAGCTGCGCTCATGCTTGAAGACTGAGCCATTTCTGTGTTATGCTGGCATTAAAATAGAGTGTGACTTTCAATGTGAATTGAAGGCACTTGGATTATATTTGCATCCATGCTTTTAGCAAATCAAGTGCAATATTGACCTGTTGGCATAAGAAGCTAATTGGAACTAAATGCTACAAAGTGTTGCGAATGTGGATTTTCTTAATTGCATGCTGCTCTAAAATTGCCCCTTAATGAAATTGAGAACTAGGATCTTAAAATATTTTTGGTTAGAATAGTTGGTATTTCATTTGCATGTGGTTTTTTTCTGATTCTTTGTTTTCTCTTTTTATTTCTTTCTTAGTCTTCATGAAGAAATCATTGACTTTTATAAGTACATGTCTCCCAGACCTGAAGAAGAGAGAATGCGGATGGAAGTGGTGTCCAGAATAGAAAATGTTATCAAAGAGCTCTGGCCTAATGCAGATGTGAGTAGGACACTGCTTTATTTGTTAATATGTAAAAGCAACAATTTGTGCCTGTTTACTTTATGGAATACTGAATATTGCAAATGCTGTTTATTTTTCCATGTTAAACATAAAAAGACTTCTTGTGAAATGAGAGGCGTCATCTTTCTTACTCAAATAATACAGGGTAACATTTTCTATCACACATAGGATCAAAGACAAGTTAGTCCTGCTGTAGTAAAAGAAAAGGCATAAGGTGTGGCAATGTTCAGTCTCGTGAATATTTATTTGATAAGATGGATGGAAACATATCAGATATGCATGTATACATGTATTGTGTTTTAAAAAATCTTCTGAAACTCCTGTATTTAGTAGTAGGGCTTTTAGTTCAAAGACTTGTGATCTTGAATAAATCTGTTAAGGTGGTGTACCAGCAATATCATATTATGTAGACCATGGTATTTTTAATGGGCAGTTATACTACATTGATATATTTTACAAATTTAAAAAAACTCAGGAGTCTGTGTTTAGGAAGAAACAAATCTGCAGATCTGTGTGCTGAGCTGTGTAATGCCTCTTTCCACTGAAGATGGGTTTTTGCTAGTATATACTCGTTCAAAACAAGAGCTTCTCCTATGCAGACCTGTGGGGTTTTTTGATAAAGGTTAGATTAAAAAAAGGACAGAGAAGTTGTATTTGTAAGTCAGTATGGTTTTATGGGGACACAGTTGGGTTTCTGGCATAATTGAATCTAGTTTAATTATATTCTTCTCCTAATATTGTGTTCATTTCCAGAATGTAAATTTCAAGCTGTAGTCATCTATTTCTAGAGAACAGTTGCTGAAAATAAGGGCTTGTTAGCCAGAATAGCAAACCAGATTCAGACAGCAGAATCTCTACTATAAGGAATGCTCTTTGATCCTGCCACAGTAAAAGACAATGTTTTGACATGAGTGACTTAAATCCACTGTTCATTTCAAATCTTCTTAACCTGTTTTTTGGAATGCCTTTTTAGAAATTGGCAGAATATGACAGAAAGTGAATTCTGTATAGGCTCTATGTGTGCGTTGTGTGGGTTTGTGTGTAAAATATACTCACATTTTCCAAGAGGTTATTGTTATGGGCAGTGTATCAGAGAGCATCATATGGAAGGAGCACTCCCCCTCGGTGATTGCTGCCTTTGCCCAGCTGGAGGGAGGTGTTTGAGGCATTTACTCCACGGATCTGGCAATTTTCTCTTTGAGCAAACGCAGTAACCTTTCCATGGGAACTGTGTAAGAGAGTAGCATGTGCCACAGGTGTTGCACAGCTCTCCTCTAACCCAGTGAGACAGTCAGGTGGACCCTAATCAAGAGCAGGAGTAGTGGTCTGACAGGCAGTAGTGCAGGGAACTGTGTGGCTGCCACACCCTGGGAGTGCCTTGGAGGAGAGGATTTCACCAAAACCACTGAGGCTTCAGCCTAGAGATGTTGCAATTTCCGAGGCAAGTCTGTGTGCTGCAAGCTAAACTAGTCTAATGGGGTGAATGGATTTATTAGCAGGGGATCTCTCTTTGTTACCACTTGCACTTTGGGGCACAGGAACATACTGCTTCCAGAGATACTCTGTGGGGCAGGCTTGATCTGTAAAAGTCTTTTGTATTAAAAGTAACTTTTTATGTACATATATAACTTTACATGTATGTGTGTGTAACTTTGCATCCTATTTTCTAATAGTCTTTCCTTAAGCTGCTGAAAGGTTTTTGTTCCCCCCAGGTATTTAAGGAGGGGAGGGAAATTACAAGTCCTACCACAGGCGACAGCTGACCACTGGGCTTAGCTGTAACGTGACTGAGAGGAAGCACACACTGTGTAGTTGAAAAACCAAAGTTCACTTTTCAATTAGTGCCAGTTAAATCTGCCAGGACTGTCTTTCTCCACTGTGCTTGAAAATGTTAGAGAGCGAGAGTGTGCCAGTTCCTTTTTCTCAAGTCAGTAACTGTTCTTCAAAGCCCAACTGCATTTTGTCTGCAGTTGTTACGTTGAGGAAGAATTCTCCTTTTGTATGTCCTTCCGTTTTCTGGAGGCTAAAAGGGGACTGAATGGTGACAACAGCATTACTGTGGTGTTATTTTTCTAAAACTTATTTTGCCAGATCAGCTTGGGAACTGAACTGCTGAACTCAACTGTGTTCGACTTGGACAGTCTCTTGTAATTTTTCAGTCCTTTGAGTTAATCACTAACCTTTTGACAATCTGTGTTGGTTTAGCTACTTGTAAGATTCAGGTTTTGGGTACATGCTCTGGGAAGGTGGAGTGTTACCTGGTCCAATGTCCTCAGCTCTAGCTGTAGTGTAAAGTGATGAGTTAATGTTTAAGCTGTTCATTTTGAGTAGTTGATACAGCCAAACCAGCTTAAATAAACTTGGAAGTTAAACATACACATTTAGCTTGTAATTTCTCACTAAACACATAGGTAAGACATAAAAATTACATAAGTACGTAAAAATCTGATCCTAAGAAAAGAAAAATATGGCTTCATGAATTTAAATGTACAGAGAATGTACATGTGGAATGTGCCTGAGCACATCCTTTTTTTTTTCCCCCTCCCCTGTTCCACTTAGGAAAAGGCTGAAAAAGCAGATGGAGAGGGGGGTAAAACTAGGTATCCTAAACTGTTACTTTATTTATAGAAGTTAGCAATTGTGTCATTTGCTCTCTTACTCAAGGGAATGTGCTTAGAAGGAAACATTCCTAGTAAGTGAGAACTGTTCTTGGCATCAGCAGGGCTCTGACCATAAGAAACGCTTTAATTACGCTGAAACCAAACAACCCAAAACGTTTAAATGAAAACTTTTTAAGACAAATGTAGGAAAATTTGGCTGCTAAACAAATAAGTACTTACGCAGTTGAATTTAGGATACATTTGTAGTGATATCCTCAGCGTCATGTCCATGTGACCACATAGATCTGAAAAGAGGAAATGTTATATATTTCACACACTTAAATTATGAAAATACTAAGATTGAGAATGAAGGTAGAAAGATAAACTCTATTTAGTTCAACAAACTTCAGAAAATTCTCCTGAAAGATGTAGAAGAAAGGGAAATTAAACTGGCTGTGGATGTTTTTTTTGTTGTTTTGACAGAGGGATTTTGGTACCAGAAATTTACCATGCTTTTGTGGATTTCCAGGTTCTGTTGGGCTCAGTGAGCATATATTTGGACACATACTGTTATTAAAGCTCCTTCAGGAACTGTGGAATTTAATATGAACGAGTTCACAGAAGTGTGGGATAAAAGTAACAATAACCTAGAGGAGTAGGAGTCATTACACTACTGTGAAGACTGAAGTTATTTTATGAGTGCAAATACAGATCTCTGTCCACAAGCAATAAAAACATGATCAGCAGCATTGGCACACCACAAAAACTAATGTTCACATCTCACGTCATAATAGTGTTCTGGTTTGGGATGCTTTCAATACATGCATGACTACAGAGCTTCAACAATTTAAATTCCAAATTGATAATAAATAAAAATCCTTTTAAATTTGTGTTCTGATTTCTCCACTCTTCCTCTTTTGTCTTTCCAGTTTTTGTGAGAGAGTGGTTGAAGTGTGGGTGTGGGTTTCTTTTTTAATAGTTCAGTGTTTCTCATACTCCAGATTATTGTAGAAGAGCAGATGTTGTCTCATTCCTTTTGGTAAAGGTCATATATGTTGTATCAGTAAGTTTATGAATACTTTCAGGGTTGTTTATTCAGTAAAGGCTTTCTTTGCTGTTCAGCTGAACACACTATTTTGTTTGATATTGTGAAAGCACATTTAGTTTTTTCCAAACCCATCAGTGGCTGTTTTATTGTGCAAAAGCACTTTCCTGGTGTTTTTGGTGGCCGAATGAATCCTGGTTTGACTGAACCCAGTTTCATAGAGGATACTTTTATTACTACCCTGGATAAACATAGTGATTTTTATTATTATTATTACATTCTTAGCTTTGTGATGCCTTTATGCTTTTGTACAATTTTGATGTTAGTGCTGTGGCACCTCTCACAGGCTTTGCCAGTTTGAGAAGCTATGAACTTTCAATATTAAACTGTGTATGTACTTTTTATTGGGCTTGTGGTGAGGGGCCAAGAGAAGTCAAGTGGTAAAAAATAATCAGGAAGAAGCACTCAAACTGCTTCTTAGTCTACTAAAGTATTAAGGCACTTACAAAACATCATCTTTTCTTGTCTCCCCCTTTTTCTTATCCTGAAGGGGAAAAACATAAAAAGTGGGTCGCTTGACATACAAATAGGTAGCAATCAAGCTGGTGTATGAGACTCATTAAAGCAGAATACTCAAGTCTGTATAAGGTGGCTCCAGGAAACACATCAGAAGAATGGCTGAAAATTAGCCCAAATGTGTAGATAATTTTTACTTTGAAGTCTCCCCAGCCTCCCTTTGAGACTCAGCACATGAGTCTGACCTCCCTGCAAGGCTTGGCTAAGTAATGAGAGTGTGGTTTTGGACAGCTTACAAGGGAAACCTGATGGTTTACACCTCCAGTGCTAGTAAAAATCCAGCATAACAAAGTGATTCTGTGGGATGTGAAGCTCTCTGAAACTTCTGTTTGTTGTTTAAGCAGAAATAGACAGAGTGGTGCTACTTGCTTTGTAATGCACAAAAAAAATGGGGCATGATGAGATTGATTTAAGTATGGAAAGCAATGGAAATATGTTAAACTTCGAAACGTTAAAGTACTGAGAGGTATACCTTAATTTGATATTTTTTTCACATCTCAAACTGAAACTATTTTTCTTAAATATTCACTCATCGTTAAGCATTTCAAAATCTTGGGTTCTGGGTTTTTGACAAATTTGGTCATGGGAACAATTTTTACATTGCAAAGCAGTTGTTTATTAGAAAAGCCAAAGTTATTAATGTTTTATGAGTAAAAACAATGAGGATCAGCTGTTTGCAGTACATTGATGTGAATGCTTTAACAGATGTGCTTGGTGCCTGTTAGCAATACCAAAATCTGCCAATGGAGGGTAGCAATAGCCAGCCTTTACAAGCAGCTTAATAAACTTTGTCTTCTGAAGCCTGAAAAATTTCTTAATTCATCCTATATGTTTTCTTATATATCCTTTTCTTGTGTTTCAGGTGCAGATATTTGGAAGTTTTAAAACTGGTTTATATTTACCTACAAGGTTAGTGCTTTTTCAGTGTAAATTCCACACAAAAGAAAAGTAACTTGTTGGACCTGTACCTATGGTCATCTCTCTGCTCTCTCAGGATCTGTGTTACCTGTGTCAATACTTGTTGTGCTAAGCAAGTGTTAAGCTATCAGTTCTCTGCCAAGTGTACAGAAATGCAGTAAATAAGAGTATTGACTGTAACGTGTCTCTATAGATCTTGCATGTATCAGTAGAAGGTTCTGAATTACCATGTGGTCAGAAAAGGCTTTGTTGGGACTTGGCTTCATTAATACAAAAAGAAGATGTTGGCCCTGAAGGAAAAGCTAAATTTTATCTCCACAGATGACTAAATTGAAACCTTTAACATGACGTTGTTAATATTAGTGCTGAAGAGAAAATGTTACAACAGAATTGGGTTTTTTTCTTTCAATCTTCTTTTGTGAAATGTGTACAATAGTCAACATCTACCTTTTCCAAATTTATTGCTGGTTTTCATAAAGAGTCTTTAATCAGTGACACTGGTATCTTCTGTGTAGAAATTGTGAGTATTTATGACAACTAAATAAAAATTGAATGAAATGCTTAAATGGCTTAGGGGATAAACACATTTAAATAGCATAAATCTGAGGATAACTTTTGAACTGAGTTCCATACTTTGGGAACAGGAGGACATCTAGTACTGACTGTAGGTGAGGGATATCCTCATCATTGTTCCTTCTCTTTTTGTAAAAGAAAGAACCTGACAGATGCTTTAGTTCCTGCTTTAGTTTCAGGAGTTGTGAGGAAGTCTAATTTCTCTGGTTTTGTTTGTAAAGCCAGAAGTGAGGTGTACAAATACTCATTGTTTTCACATTTGGCCTCCTTCCTAACCTTATTAAAATTTATTTTAAATAAGCTTAATTAAATATGATTTGATGCTGGTAACGCTAGAGAGATATTCCTGGCCACTTGATGGATAATTTACTATATTTGCTTGATTGTTTTGAAACAGATATAACAAAAAGGCTTTTCTGTTGTCATGTACTGCCTTTCTTGAGTATTTGTTTCAGGTGTGGTTTTGTGGGAGAACAAATGCAGATACTTCAAATGCAGTACATAAACCCACAAAAAACCTTCCTGTGGCAGTGCTTGCCAAACTTTTAAAATAGTCATCATTTGTGTATTGGTCATTAATTTACTGTTGCCTTCTATCAAAGCTTCCCTCTGCCCTAGGTTTTCCCTACTTCTCAGTAATAGTTTGTTTAGATCTCAGGCTCTGGGGTTCAGAAAGGCCTGAAGTATGTTTTTAACGCTGTGTCTCTGTTGGGATTTGCTCTGTATCCATTAGCTTAAGCTGCTGCTGAAGGTTTGGGCACACAGTGGCTTTGCTGCTGGATTTGTGTCCCTTTGCAGGCAGTGTCTGTGCTCAAGGTGGCAACAGAGCTGCTTTTTCTCTCTTGGTGTGCATCAGGAAAATGTCTCCTGTTTTTAACTGTCAGCAGAGGGTTTAACACTAATTCATTTTAGGAGAGACATGTCCAGCAGCATTTCCTGCTCTCCCAGCCAGTTTTGAGCACCTTTCTGAAAGAGGCAGGTGCTGCCTGTCCTTGTCAGCCCAGCAGTCTGTGGCTGAGCTAGTGCAGATGCAGCTTCTTTGGGATTGGTAAAGCAGGGGTGTTTGTCATCCAGCAGATCTATAGACTCTGTTGCAGGGGGGAGTATTTCTAAACTTTTTTGTGTTTTCTGTTACACAGTTTCCCCTATCACTGAAGCATCCTGCTAGCATAACTATAGGGTTACACACTCACCTCCTCTGTGTTCCTGGCCAAGCAGGGGAATCAATGGACATGGGGAGCAAGGAGGGAGAAGCTCAGGATCTCACAGTAGCCCTCAGGGGCTCAGATGTGACACCAGCCACCTTTTGAATTTGGGTTCAGGGATTGGATTGGGGTGTCAGCTTCCTGTGTAATGAAATGATTCTGTGTGTGCATAGGGAGGAAGTGTAGTAAGATGGAGACACCCCTTCAAAGAGCTGAGGAATGAGTGAAGTTAATTAGTGCATTGATCTTATTTAATAGCTTGTTGCTTCCTCAAGTCCAAGTTGCCATGTTTTCTTCTCCCTTGCCTTCCTCCCTGTTCTTGGTACTTCAGGCCAGCAGGTTACCCCTGTGCCCTCTGGTGCTCTGATCATCCGGAAAACCAGCTTAGAGATGCAAAGAAGCAGAAAATTACCCCAGAATGTTCTGTGGGTTCTTTAGAGGGGGAGTGAGGAAGGTTTCTGCCAGACCATTAATAGGTTGAACTGATTTGCTGTGGACTAGGCAAACACCAGACCTGGAGCAATGGAGGAGACAGGGTCATGCATGTGGGGTAGAGGATGGGGACAGGACTTTTCCTTTTGGTGTCAGGCTGTTAAATCAACATTCCTGATGAATACAACCCAAAGGTGGTGATTCACAACAAGTTCATTTCTTGCTCTGAATCACTCCAGACAAGCTGATCCCTCTCTGCTCACAGTGTGGCCTGAGGATAATTTTAGGCTTTGCAGCCTAATTGATTATGTTTATCTGCCCCCTCCTCTGGGTCACCTGAAATGGTCTGTATTTCCCCTAGTGTAAGAATTCATCTCCAACCATTTCCTTGGAAAAATCAGAATTAATTATTTGGTTCAGCTATGTTCTGTCAGCTTTATTTGAGTTATGTATAGATGTCAGTTGTTTGTATTTTAAGTGTATTGGTATTTCAATTTGAATAATTTTTTTTTTTTTTTTCATTTCAGTGATATTGATTTAGTTGTGTTTGGAAAATGGGAGACATTACCTCTTTGGACCCTGGAAGAAGCTCTTAGAAAGCACAATGTAGCAGATGAAAACTCAGTAAAGGTTTTAGATAAAGCAACTGTAAGTTTGGGGGAAGAGGGTATTCCCTTGTTTTAAGCTAAATTTTGAATCGAAGAAAGATGTTGGTTAAAAGAACGAATTTTTATAAGCAGAAACTTATTTTCTATATTAAATTTGAAATAGAACATAAAGAACTTTTTTATTTAGTATGATTTTTACTACTGACAAAATAATTGATATTGCAATAATGAAAGCATTTTTTCTGTTGTGGAAATTGTCTGATATTTGATATGCACAACATGTTGCTTTTAAGAGAGATTGGACTAGTCAGTGTTATGCATTGATATTTTCATACCAGTGCATTTCTGGACTGAGTTTTTACATAAGTAAGTAATTTTTCTTCAAGTAAGCAGGTATAATCAGTTTTCACAAAGACTAAGCACAGCCTTGTCTAAATAGGTAGTGGTATGTCTTGCAGAAATAGATTAATTCCATTGTAATTTCCGACCTTTTGCTATTTGTAAGAGTATTGGGATATCTGAGTCATAGCTGCTGTTAGTAGAGAGAGGTAATTTGGTGGTCACTCAGGTGGAGACACATCAGAATACTCTGCATATCTTGTACTTCTTAATTGAAGTTCATTTTGGTGAGGAAGTGCTGACCCCAGTGACATGAGTTGTGTCATTTCTGCTGTCTCCAGGACCATTTCTCTGTGTTCCTCCAGTGTTTGTCTCCCTCTGGTGTCTGTGGTCTCCACCAGAGCTGAGCTGCTGCAACAGCAACTCACCCAAACCAGTCTAAAATAAATCACCTGGAAGGTGAAGCATTAAGTTCTGTTCAGCAGGACAGTAAATTGAAAATAGTGTTTATGAGTTAGAAAAGCCAAGTTTATGTAAACAGATTGGCTAGTCAATGAGTTCATAAATAGGAGTCCTGATTTCACTGCCTACCTCCTCTCTATAAATTCATAAAAAAACTTCAGGTTTGCTGGTGCATATGTGTCATAAATGAAACCAAGTGTGTCTTGGAAATCTGTATTGACTTATTATATCTTTCTTTTGCAGGTACCTATTATTAAACTGACAGATTCCTTCACTGAAGTAAAAGTTGATATAAGCTTTAATGTACAGAATGGGGTTAAAGCAGCCCAGCTCATCAAAGATTTTATCAAGGTTAGGCAACATTCTCATGGAGCTACATGCTGAGAATTTGATAACTTAATTTTATTTTCTGTTTTACTTTGACTGCATCCTTACTAGAGATACACTTTTACTCTGTTGTTTTTTGTTGTATGATAATGCTGAGGGATGGTCTTAAGTTGTAGATATGTTGCCTTAAAAAGCATGAAGATACTAAAACAGAAGAATAAAATATGGAGTAGTTTTAATGGTACAGTGATTAAGAAAAATGCACTATTCCCTGTTTTAAGTGTTCTGCTCTTTTAACTGCAGTTCATTGAGCTCTGCACTTCTGAATTTCAAGATGGGAGATAGTCTCCTCATGAAAACCTGAAGGTGTTTTTGTGTGTGAAAGCATAGAAAATCAAGTTGCCTGGGTTACTTGTGACCCCTTGAGAGGGGTCTGTGCCCCTGGGGATGGAGCAGGAGCTGTGCATGGCAGCAGGGACAGGGCTGCAGCCCCGTGGTACCCCGGGCCAGAGAGCAGAGCAGGTCTGGTGCCTGTAGCTGGGCTCAGCTCCCAGAGTGGGCAGGGCCTGGCGGAGAAGCGGCCGGGGGAGGATGTGCAGGCTGTGGGGAGGGTCAGGATCAGGGTCAGGATCAGCAGCAGTGCAGGTGCATCAGGCTGGCAGTGCAGGGAAGCAGCTCTGGAGCACAGTGGAGGCGCTCCCAAGGCTCCCCACATGGAGGGCTGCTCTCCCTCAGGCTGAGCCCAGGCTGTGCAGCTGTGCCACACCACTGCTGAGGAGGAGGTGGCACAGGCTGCTGTGGAGGGTCCTTTGTTTGACTTGGAGGAAACTTGATGTGTTCTTGCCAAGTGATTTTGTTGGTGTTCTTGAGGCACTCTCTATGTAACACTTGCAGGGCATTCTCTTGGGTCTTATTTTGTCCCATAAACCTTCAGTACCTAACTGAGATGTCATATTTGGCATTAGACTTGGAAATGCCTCTTGCTCTTTATCCAAGTTATTTAGGAAATCCAAGGCAGTTGGAGTCTTTATTAAGGGTGTGGAGTTTTCCAAGAAAAATCTCGTCTTTAAATTTTGGTATATACTGATGTTCAACACTTCAGCTTGTGACTGGAAGTTTTTAATAGTTCAGAATCTTCAGTTAGATAGTTAGGGATTTTCAGTCAAATAGGACTCCCAGTACTCACCATAAGGCTCCTGCAGAGAGGTTCTTGGCAAAATTCTTCTTTCCCTTTAATCTTTTTGCGGTCACAGACATAGTAAACCACATTTCATCTGTGACACTAAGGAACTTTTTGGCTCTGAGTTGATAAAAACAGTGATCTTATTAAGCCTCTTTTGCCCCTCCCCTGTGAGGGGTGTACAGAGTGCAGGTATAGCCCAGCCTCCACTGCTGTCCCAAAGGTCTGTGTTCACCAGACCTCTTAGGGGAATCCGTGCAGATAAACCCTTTAAAGGACCAGTTACCCAAAGGTATTTTGCTTGATTGAAAATGTTACCTGGGTGTAATAATTTTGAAGGGCTTTCTTTAACTCTGGGCATCCAAAGTACTTGCAGGACAGAAATCTCAGTGCACTTCGAGCTACTTCTCAATTGTAGCAAGAAGGTTTTGTTACAGATGTCAGTATCTCCACAGTTGTTCCTTTGCTATACTTTTCACATGTATGAGAAAAGTGTATATATATTGTGTGTGTGTATATATATTTATTCAACCCAAATACTTCTGATTTTACAATGTAGTAACTTTTTTCTGTTGTTAATATCTGCCACCAGAGTCAAACAGGTAAAATACCTGTGTTGATTGTAGGCAGGGCATTGGCTCTTCTCCACAGTTACTAAAAATGGTAGGTTAGATTAATGATTAGATTAATGATAGTTACCTTAAAGACAAAATATAATAATATAATAAATAAATGGTTTCAGTATGCTCTCCATTGTATGCATGCATCACAGTATTGTAACAGCATTGTTTTTCTCTTTCAGAAATATCCTGTGTTACCATTTCTAGTTTTAGTATTGAAACAGTTCCTGTTGCAGAGGGACCTTAATGAAGTATTTACAGGTGGAATTGGTTCTTATAGTCTCTTTTTAATGGCTGTCAGTTTCCTTCAGGTAAGTTCAATGGAATCTATCAATGCCATTGGTGCCTAAGGACATCACAGGAATTTGATCAACCCTCAAATTTAATCATTTAAGCTGTCATTTTTGGGGGCTGCAGCCCCTTTTCATTTAAAATTAGATATGTCCCATCTGTCTTCTGTTCCTTCTCTAATGCTGATACTTTTGGTACTAAATGTGTTTGGAACATCTGTTGGTGTACCAGTGCCAGGCACTGATACATATGATTTTGATACATATGATATGACATGTGTCATTCATGGTAAAACAACTTGAATATTGTAAAACTTGCCTGGAAGAAGTTCCATAAGGTTGGTGTTAGCTGCAGCTGTCCTTTGTAACAGTCCTGATTGGTCTGCAGATCACTCACCCTGTATGTGCTTTCACAAATGCAGTGTAATCTTGGTTCTCTGGGTTTCTAAGCTGATCGCAAACAAACATATTTTACAACTTTCTCTTAAATCTAATATAACAAAATCCATGAGCTAAATCTATATTGTTGTGCCTGGGAGAGGGAAATAATGGACAAACATGAAGTGGCTGATTCCTGGCTGTATCAGCCCTGTTATTTTCCTAAACTAAATGTTATGTATAACTTGTTTGCAAGTGTATGTCCATACTTTTCCAGACTGTAATTGCTCTAAAACCTGAGCCTGGAACTGGAGCTTGGTGTTTGCTGAGTGCCTTTGCAGTTCCCTGCTGAGCACAAAACAAATAAGAGTAACATGCATGTAGTTTAAAACCAAAATCTCTCCTGATCCATTTTTTTTTTTCTTATGTTGGAGTAACAGCACTTCCACATGCTCATTAAAAAGTAATTTTAAAAAAAGTTAAATTTCATATCTGTTACAACTCTGAGCTGGTTTTGTCCTCTCAGGCTGCTCACTTAACAGTAGAGGAGATCCTGTGTATAGCTGTGCACATGGGAAGTCTGTATTTGTATTGCAGACCCAGGTTTGTGAGGTGCAGTATCTGCTTTTTCACAAGAACCCTGCCATTAGTGCTGGACGTTCACTTATTGGACTAAAAGTTCAAATGCAACAAGATTAGTGCTTGACAGCCTTTTTTTGAAGAGGCAATTATTTTATAAAAGTTGTCATAGCTTCTTATTTTAAAGATGCAAAACTGCTTTATCAAAGGGAAATACTTCATTTATACATATCTATTTTCTTATTTTTTATTACTGTATTGAGACATGTTTTCTGTGAAAAAGAGAAGAACTTGAAGTCTTAAAAGAATGAATTTTTTTTCTCTCTTCTTAATAGCTGCATCCCAGGGAAGATGCCTGTATGCCCAATGCCAACTATGGTGTTCTTTTAATAGAGTTTTTTGAATTATATGGACGTCACTTCAATTATCTGAAGACTGGAATCCGAATAAAGGATGGTGGCTCTTATGTTGCCAAGGATGAAGTGCAGAAAAGCATGTTGGATGGCTACAGACCATCAATGCTGTACATTGAGGATCCACTACAGCCAGGTATCCTCAGAAACCAAAATGGAATAGCACTACTATTAAATGTTTAATAGATGCACTGCAGGATTTTTTTTCTCTTCATATATTGTACTTGCACCCAGAGAATTGCTGGTCTGGACTTTTTTACATCTAAATCCCTGCAGATCTTTTAAGCTGTTTATGCTAAATAAATAAATAAAAATAATAATTATAATAAAAAAATATATATGATATTTCTGCTTTATGCTAATCCTTTTCTACAAGAGTGGCTGCAGTTAGTTGGTACTTAAGGGCAATTTTTAAAACAGATAACTGTCTCCTGCCTGAAAGGTGATAACCACAGTTTCAATCTTACTAATTTATTTATATTCTTATTTTAAGGTAATGATGTTGGGAGGAGTTCCTATGGTGCCATGCAAGTGAAGCAGGCTTTTGATTATGCCTATGTTGTTCTGAGCCATGCTGTTTCCCCAATAGCTAAATATTATCCTAACAATGAAACAGAAAGGTAAAGTCTCCAAGTCTAAATCTCAGACATTCATTGCTTACATTTTTCTGTGTCTAAAAATTAATTGTGGTGACTTGGGTTTTTTTTCCTGGTTTGCAGTATATTAGGGAGAATAATTAGAGTAACACAAGAAGTGGCCACATACAGAGACTGGATATCCAAGCAGTGGGGAATGCAAAGCAGAACAGAATCTTCATGTAATGGTGAGTTCTGACTCAGCAGGGATGAGGGGGAAACTTCCTGCACATTTTGCTTGTGCAGATTGTATCGTTGCTTTGCCTCACATAAGTCTATGTGTGCATCTTAATAGCAGTTCTTCTTTTTTTTCAGTTCATGTCTTTTCATCCAGAAAAGTCAGATTTGTACAAGAGTAAAATGTCCCCATCTTTATTGTACTACAATAGATTTGGTTAGTAGAGAGATCTGTAAAGAGTGCTGCCTTCCAAAAAGAGACTTTGGAAAAACTTCCAATTTAAATTACCATAATGTCAGTGTCATGCTTCCTTTGTCCTTTAAATGTGGACAAGGTTTTAACAAGAATTGCTGGGCATGCTAGTTTATATATGAATCCTTAAATTCTGCATTTTTAATTGTAATTTTAAAGTCTAACATACAGTATGTGTAAGGAAGCAATACTTAAGCCAGGATTCACTATGTAAGTGGAATAAGTCTTTTAAACAGAAAAGTCTTGAAATGTCAATCACGATGTGTTTGTTTTTAACAAATGGAAACACAAAATATTGCCAGAGAACTTGGTGACAGTGCCCTTTGGAATCACCTTTAATCCATTGCCCATCTTCTGACTTCAGCAGCCAGTTGCCACCCTCTTTTGGTGCAGGTGTATCTGCTGTCTGGAAGTTTTTTAACTAGAATTAATTTTCATACTCTCCAGTTAATTTTAGAATGTTTCCTGCCAGAAGTGTTCTCTTGTTAGCGATTAATCAGAGAAGATGTTTCAAGGACCCGTTCTTTTGGCTAGGCTGGGATTTTTTTGACTTGTTTTTAGAACTTGTGTGAGTGATTTGTCAGTGGGATGTACTCTGTGCCATTGGAGCTGTCACCTGCAGGCCCTGAGCCCCCATCACCTCCCTTTTAGCTGCCTTTGTGCACAGACATCATGTAAATCTCTTCCTCCTAAGTGTCTTATTTCAAATAAAACAGCAATCAGAAAAGAAAAATAACCCTGTATTAAGGAAGTAATGGTGACAGTAAAAATGGTTGTCTTGTTGATTTAGTTCAGATCTAAGTTCCAACTTTCTTTTTTTCAAGGCAGAGCTTAGTGATATATGAGAGTTCTGTATCTTGAATTTTCAGTGTAGGAAATCCTACACAGCAATGAGGCTTATTTGAAATTCCTCTGATCCTAGAAGCTCCAGCGGAAGAAAAGTTGGAGTTACTGAGTATTGGGCATATGGGAACAGAATTTAAATCTCTGTATTTGAGTGCTGTTGGAGTGTGGCATGAAACAATCTACAGCAGCACATCTGAACTTTGTTGGTGCCATCTTTCACATCTGCTGTCCCTAATTTCCATGTCAAACCATGGACAATGCTCAGTACATTAATGTGAATGTCCACGTGTTACTGGGGATGTAACATGTATTTTGTATCTTAGGGGCTATATTAAAAAACCTCAAGGCAACATATTTTTGAATTTAAATGTTGTGATGCTTCTGTTTTGTTTTTACTAGGTAATGGAGTAACCTTGATAGTAGATACTCAGCAGCTGGACAAATGCAACAATAATCTTGCTGAAGAGAATGAAGCACTGGGAAAACCTAGAAATAAAACTTCAGAAACACTTAGTAAACATTCTTCAAATTCTTCATCAGGTCCTTTATCATCATCATCATCTACATTGTCCAGCTCTAGTGATGTAGTAAGTACTGGAAGTTTTCTGACTCCACTTTTTAAAATTTCTTTGGATTTTTTCCCCTCTGATTTATATTGTCACAAAATACATTTTGGGAGCTCACAATTCTAGTCAATTAATTCATCCAGAATCCTAACTTGCATAAGATGTTAATTCTTATGCAATTTCTACACATACAAGTTGCAGTGTGGTTTTGACACAATACATGCAGAAAGTGAATATATAGACACAAAGTTTCACAGCCCTCTTTTCTCTGGGAAAACTGTATTTCAAAAGTAAAACAGACTGGTAATCCTAAGCCACATGCTTTAAAAAACAAACAGGCCAAAAGCTTTGGAAAAGATATATTTGGGAATTTCACTTTAAAAATAAAAGACAAATCTCAAAACCAGAATCACACATCAATACATCTTTAAATCTGTTTTACTTAATAAGAATTCTGGATTGAAAGAATTTTAATATCTAGTAAAATAAACAAGTTTTCAGTTTTGTCCACTGTTAACTTTATTTTTAAAAGAAAATTCACTTTTAGAAGTACTCACTCTTAAGAAAAGCTCACTAATCCTTTACATTTTCCTGAAGGATTCTGATGGAACACCTTGCAAAACCTCTAAACAGTTGAGTTGTCGTCAGTCTACCACAAACAGAGTGGGGTCACAAGAAGTGTCACTGGAATCCTCCCAGTCAAGTGGGAAAACACAAAATAGCCAAACAGCCAATACATCCAGCAACACGAACAAATCTCAGGTTTGTGAAATGTTTGAAAACAACAACTGTGTAGATTATTTGAATATTACACATATCCTCCATGGAAGGGTAACTTGTTCTGGAAAGGGAGCACTGCATTTTTCACCTCCCTTTTGCCCCATTAAAAAGCTTCCAGCACTGATTGTATCTAAAGCCACCTGGTTCTCTGTTAAGCTTGCACAGATGAATTTGCAACCGTGGCTTTCCCAACATTAAAACAGATGAAGTTGGTCTGACTTGTACACTAAATTTGCCAGAGGTGTTCAGCTGTGCTGCGCCCATTTCCTCCTTTGCAAAAAGCACATCAGTCCAGTTTTGATTGCAAAATTTGAGAGATGAGGTGTGCCTACACTCAGTGAAAGTAGTTAGCAAAAATGTGTGTTTAAAACTCTGACTGGCTGCTCTTTTAGCTGTTGATACTTGTTGATCTGTCTTCCACTAAGGGAGGTGAAGATTCTTTGCGATACATGACATTCACCCTCATTTTCGCCTATAGCCCAACATCCTTATGAGACACCTCTCAGAGTTTATGCATTTAGGAGATTTCCCAAACTAAGGAATGCTTCAGTATTCTGAAAATATTCTATTCCTCTATATACAGTATACCCTGGATATATGCAGTTTAAATTCTTACACTTTTACAGAAATTAGATCTTTTGTGTTTGCAACATAGTCCAGAACCTTCTGGAATACTTTCCTTGAAAATAATTCTGAAGACATGCCTGATATTTGCTGATGATCTGTCTTCTAACAAAACAATTCACACATCTGGCCTTGGCTATGCTATGGGTGTGTGTTTGTATTATTGGGCAGAATTAATTCCAGGCTGGAACGTGCATGCCCGTGATCTCATCTCTGAAAAGATGGGGTATGTCAGATCATGGGCATGCACAGATTTGAGCAATCTTCCTGTGTTGCCTTGGATTATGGACATTTCTGTAAAATACCTTTATACTTTCCAAAATTCCAAGTGCTCTGCTCCTCTTGTTAGGGGCTAGAGATGAACATTTGTTTACAGCCACCCAGAGAGGTGGGTGGGAGATTGGCCCTGCAGTGCTGCTGTCTCGGGTTCCCTCTGCCATGGCAGGCTCTCAGCTGTGTTGTTGTCAGCGTGCTGCTGTGCAGGAGCAGGGCTGGGTGACTGCGGGGGTTACTGACCGCGTTCTCTTTCCTCCGCAGCACGGATCCGCGCGGTTGTTCCGCTCCTCCAACAAAGGCTTCCAAGGTCCAACAAACTCAAGCCATGGTACCTCAGTCACAAACAAACAGCACCAAGGCAGCAAATCACACCATCAGTTTTTCCACGGCAAAAAGAGGAAACACAAGAGGGATGCAGCCCTGTCAGACCTTTGTAGATAGTTGCCTACTTTATGACTGTTCTTCTGTGTGCAATGATCTCATGCTACAGGATAGTTTGACAGTGACTCCTTGGATCTCTTCTGGAGCTTCAGACTGTTCAGACATAGATTAGCAACTGCATTTTTTTTTCCCAGCTCGCCACGGAACGGAACATGAAGATTGATCACTGCAAAAAAACAAAAAAAGAAAAAAAAAAAAAAGAAAAAATGGAAAAAAAAAGGAAAAAATTAATTTTTTTAAATGAGGAAAAAGGCTGCTCATTTGATAAGTCATATGCTACAACAGGGTCATTTAGGATATAAAAGCTTGAATGTAAAATAAATGTATTTCCCATCAGCTCATGCTGACCTGTAGAGATAGTACTCAGTGTGTCTAGGGGGTGGTAACAAACAAATAAAACACAAAAAATAGGAAAAAAAGGCAAAAAATTGTATTTTGAGGGAAACCCAGCCTTTAAAGGTGAAAGTAATTTGTGCATGATTTTTTAATTATTTTTGCATATACTTACCATTTTATTGTGTATATATAGATGACCATATAGGAAAACTGACATTTGTAATAGTGGATTTGTTAATACTTTTTACATAACATTACTGTTTAAATTGTAAACATAAATTTTTCTCAGGATTAGTTTGGAAAATAATCTGAATTGTCATCTTAACATCCATATAAAGAGACATTACTAGTTATATTGCTCAGATTTTCTTTTCTTGGCATTTGGAAGATCTCATAGAACTTTTGATCTGCAAAAGCTGTTCCTCTGAAAGAAAGGTTTATGGTGACAAATGAAGATTTTCATTTGTATAAAGTGTACATGTACTTTGTGTAGACACTGAGCTTGTCATCTCTGAGAAGTAACCTTCACCTTGTTTTCTAGAGTGCCATCATTTCAGGCAATGGGGTTTTATAGTTGCATCCTTCTCTTCCTCCCCTTAGTGGTCTCTCCTCAACCCTTCCTTCTTTTTTTTAAGGAAAAACAAAGGGCCACTTGGGGTTTGGTTTTTTTTTTTGGTTTTTTTTTTTCCGTTTGATTGATGGTGATGATTGTTTTCTCTTTTTTTTTTTTTTTTTTTTTGGTTTAAAAAAAGCAAAACAACAAAAGAAGTCAGTTTGTTACAGACGTTTGCATTCCTGGGCTGCTTTAATCCCATGCCTCCTTGTTTGTGCCTTTCCTCCCCCTTCCAGGTCTGGGTTTTTTTGTCTTTTATATTTTTGCTAACTCCTGTAGGAGATGATAACTGTTGAAGCTTTAAGTAAATTTTACAATTAAAGTATTTTTTCTCACTCCCCTCTTAGGCATTTTTATATATACACTTAATTATTAAAAACAAAACAATTTCAAATAATGAAATATACTTTATATTGCCTTAAAGACCCAAACCTTTCATATCTCATAATATTTCTTCATTGACCTAGTTCTCATTTCATTGAAACTCCACATGTGTGTGGTTCAGTCACATCACAAGTCTAGGTTGCAGTACCTTTGATGCCATGAATGCCAATGAAATGGAAAATTGCACTCACAGGCATAGTTTGGAACAGGAGTGGGGACACTTCAGTGCTAGAGTTAAGTGGCATTTACTTTCACATATTTCTGTAAAGAGGAGAGTCTGTACTTGGCGTACCTGGCTGTATTAAATGCAGCAGTTCTGAGATGATGCTTTTATAAAAAGTACTGTTAGCTTTGAGAAACTTTTTATATACATTTACAGAATACTACAGACCAACCTGACCTTTATGGGCACTAATGGGTGCAATGATTTTTAAAGTAAAATGAGTCCAGAACAATGTTATCACTTAAATTAATAAACATTTTCAATGTGTTAAAAAGTGTTTTACTTCAAAAAGGAAAAAATATATATATATTCAAAAAATACAGCAAGTCATAACATTTACTCCAACACTAAGCTTACGTGATGTTAATTTGACAATTTTTTTTTTAATTTTTAGAGTCATATTTTAATTTGATCAGATAATTTTATCAAGATGTTCAGCTTTTCTTCATAGAAACTAGTGAAAGTTGTACCACATTATGCATAGTCACTATTTATTTTGTTTTAGATTATTGTGAATGTGTAGACTTATGTTCACCGCTTAGGGAACAATTATTTATAAATTATATTAATCCAGTATTGTTAGCTGCTATTAGCAAAACTGTTCCAAAACTTAATACTTGCAAAGATCTGTATCGCATTTACCACACTGAAGTGTTTTTAAAAGAATCACCCTCATTGTTGAAAGCAAATGTACTCCTAGGGTGCAGATATTAGTGTTCCAATAAGCATGTGATAATTTTAAGGTGGTGGTAGCGGGAAGATAATCTTGATTCCATTGGGAATCTTAGGTTTGCCTCAATTTATGGTTTTCATAAATTTAATGGAAAAAAGCTTTTCCTGGACTGCTCAAGTTTCTTTTTGGTAAACAGTATCTTTCTAAAAGAAAAAAAAAAAAAGAAAAAAAAAAGAAAAAAAAAAAAAGCATGAAGGAAAAATTGAGGTATTTTACATTGCCTCAAATGACCAGCATTGTATTCATAAAATACTGTATATCTTGCAAAACTTTATTTAAACGGAACAGTTGAACTGTTCGTTTTTCAATCTGAAGTAAAATACTTTCAAGACCTTTTAGTTTGCCTGCTCATTTGTCTTGTACATTTCATCTCTGTATTTGACTCAAGTCTAATTCCTTTTTGAGTTTCAATACTTTTGTGAAGATTTTGTGAATATATGAAAAAAAAATAAATGTTTAATCTAACTACTGCAGTTTATCACCATTCTTGACACCCTGTCTTCCCCTTCAGAGCCCTGTGGAAAGAGTTACTCGAGTAATATTTTTTGTAGGATCAGGATCCTTCCCCAGCTGAGTCCTGGGCCCCTCTGCCTGGAGTTTGGAAGCTGATTTTGTTCAGGTGGCCCTGGTCTGCTGGTCTTCCTTTCAGGAAAGCTGGAGCAGAGTCTGTAAGCTTGGGAATAAATGGAAGATAATACATGTGTAATGATTTCTTAATGTATGATTTTTGTCTAATTTTCATCCTCAAATACACAGGAAGCTTAGGGAAGGATCCATTTTTTTTCCTTGTCTTCTGAAATCGGCTGTGGTGTGGTGTTGCAGCTGCAGGGCAGCAGCTGCTCAAAGCTGCCATGCTGAGGGGGTTGTGTAAAACTATTCAAGAGTTAATTGGATTTACTTGCAGCTAAAATCCATGGTCAGCAGTTCCTGAAGCACAGCTGATGTTACTGAAGTGTGTTCTTGTCCTTCCCTGGGAGTCGTGCACATACTGCAGGTTCTGGTAGTTTTCCTTCTGGTGGTCCACTGCACACCATTGGAAATGTATAAATAATCTGAAATTTTTGTATATCATCTTGTTTGGCATTAAATTGATTTGCTGAGACTCTTTTAATTAAAAAGAAAATTGATCAAATAGTGCTTATGGTTAAAAATGTATGTATTTTTTAATTGACAGTCTTCTCCCTTGTGGTAGAAAAGAACCTGCAATGTAAGTAAATCTTCCTGTTTGTGAGACATGATTTCTGTTTTGTCAGAATTTACAGCTCAGGTTTTGAAATACTAAATCCAAACTTGTTTTCCTAGAACTAAATCTTTAGAAAATAATTGTAGTCCAGTGGCTGGTGGCAACTTTTTTAATATCCTTTCAAAATGGACCTTTTCCATTTTATGTCTGGAGTCATCATGAGTATATCCTAAAGTGAGCAGCTGGTTAGAAAATAGTCTTACGTGGAAAATGTATTGTAAATAAATGCAGCCAGCCATTTGACATCTTGATGGATGCTAAAACTCATGATAGATCTTAAAACAGAACATTTGACTACAACTTTATTTTGTAAAGAGTAAAAGCCATAGGAGATAAAGTGTGCAATTACTCAAGAAGGGAGTGTATTTACCTATTTAGAGGTTGTAACAAAAAATAAATTAATTATTCCAGCTACTGTTAAAGGGCAAGAAGTGATTATTCTGCTGATTCCTAGAACTTCTTTTGCTAAACAGTGCAAAATAATTTTCTAAGAATCAAGTTTAGTATGTCTTAAAACTGTCTGTCTTGAAAGTGCAGATTTTGAGAGCTTTATATTCTACCTAATCTGTAGTGGTTTCAAAAGTTTTCCTCAAAAATGTTTCCTGGGTGCAGTGACCTAAATGTGTGTCTTGACTATATTTCCACAAGTTATTTACTAGCAGTTCTGACAGATACATTATTCATGATTTCATCTACAGATTGAAAATAGATTTGTGTTTCTCATGGTGCTTAATTTCTAAATGGTTGTAGATTTTCCTGTGCCAAAGATCTCTTGGGCTCTTCCCTGTTTTAATTTGCTCTGAAACCTAATGAACTATCCTTCAAAGTTGATTGTTAGGATGTTTGAGGTGATCCCAGGGAGAAATCTCCAACACCAAGAATCTTTTGCAAGTTACTTAATGTCCTAAGTAACACAGGAATTAAAAATTGAAATGGCTTTATTGAGTCTTTACAAGCCCAAAGTTTCTGTCAAATACCTGCTTGAAAAGAAAATAGAAAGGAAAGAGGCAGTAAGTGGCTGTTACTTAGGCATGGTAGTGCTAGATCAAATTGATGTCCATTTCAGATAACTCAAAAATTTAGATCAGTTATTTTTGGAAAGCTTTGATTTTAATTCTTTGTGTATTTATTGGCTGGCCCACCATGATAATTTTATTAATCTGTGGACTCCAAAACCTTGTAAGAGAGAAGTGTAGTGCCTTTGTTGGGAATCTTGGTCATGCTGTGCAATGGGCCTTTCTCTTGGCAATAGCCAGCTCAGAGCTGGCCTGTTCCATTTGCTCCTTCCTGTAGCAATGCAGGATATGGATAAAACTAGGCTAGAAAATGAATGTGATTTTTATTTTGCTGTAAGTTAATTGCTGAAAGCTGATGGGATCCTGAAAATCATTTAAGTACACCTATTAGAAGGGGAAGATGAAAAATCTTGGGTGTCCTCTGCATAAAAGCCATTTGGAGGAATGGCATCTTTCTGCTCCCAAGGTGCAGAAGGGAAGGATCCATTTTTTTTCCTTGTCTTCTGAAATCAGCTGTGGGGTGGTGTTGCAGCTGCAGGGCAGCAGCTGCTCAAAGCTGCCATGCTGACAGGGTTGTGTAAAAGTATTCAAGAGTTAAAAATTAAAATTTTTAACTTTATTGAGTCTTTACAAGCCCAAAGTTTCTGTCAAATACCTGCTTTTTTTCTGTCAAACACCTGGAGGTGAGGTGCTGTGGGCTTCTGGTGGGTCCCTTTGCTCAGGCAGTGCTTGGGATGCCAAATGAGCTCAGCAGTGAATCTCTTGCAGGTGTCTGCTCTCTAGAAGGTCTAAATAGCTCTTGGCATTTGAAACTTGCTGCATTGAGTTTCCTAATCCTTTTTCAACTCTGAGCCCACCCTTTGTTTTTTGGTGCTAAATGTGATATTTTTCAAATGCTGTCCAGCAGGTTATAGGGAAGCACAAAGGGGATGCAGATCATTATGCTTTAAGAAGGGTATTTCCTGCTACTATAGCAGCTCTTTAAAGGAAAATAGACCAAAACCCCTTTGATTGAGCAGGCTGAGATAGGAATACGACCACTCAGCCCTCACATGTCCATATTTGAATTATTCTATGTAAATTATTTGACAATCTAATGTTGGGATGTGAGGCTGATATTTTTAGTGTTTCTGTATAATGAAGTCCTACTTTCGCATAGTGCAAACCTCTGCCAGAAAAAACCACTTGACTGTGTGCAAGAGCTGGCTTGTAAAGAATGCATTTGTGTGGTGGTAGAGAAATCTGAGGAACCATGAGTGCAGATTTGGTGAGTGCTTTGCTTGTTTAAAATAAATAAAATGCTCTTGTGCGGGTATATGAAAAGACCTTTGCTGCTGTATGAAGCAATGTTTGACTCTTGAGCTTAAAGATCATTAAGCAATCAAATGCTTCTGAATAGCTGCTAGTGAAACTAATCTGCACTCTCAGCTGCATTTTCCCAGGTCTAAAGTTCATTTGTTGTGCTAGATTTGGTGACAGCAAAATCTGAAAATAATCCTGGTTCAAATTGCTCATTTATGCTGCCTGGCAAAAATATCTTTTCTGAACTTAAAGCTACCATCTTAAAAAAAAAAACCAAAATCCCTAAACAAATACATCTTCCTGGTCTGTACGCAACATATTATTGCACCAGCAGTGTGAAGAAATATTTTTCTTTAAAAATAACATGATGTGGTTGAGGTGAAATGTGCATTAATGGTTGCTGTTTGCATTTCCTTCCTCCTGTGACCTATTTCCAAACAGGACTGTTGTTCATTCTTAGAATAAATAGGAGACTGATTAAGGCTGGGTTGGGGTTTTGTCCCTCTTCACTAAAGTGGATCTTGAATCAAGCTGCTTTGTGGTTGCCTGGTAATCAGTAGCTATGAAAAGACATTCTCAGTCAGAAAAATCAATGGCTAACCCAACAGCAGGTAGAAATCTTTCATATTGTCTCCCTTCAATGCATGTTTGCTTTTCCTTTTCAAAATTTTTCATGGCGCATGGGAAGAATAACTTAAAAAATAATGTATTATTTCTATAAGATTCTTTTAATCCCAAAGTGTGTTACTAACCTGATGTTATGATATCAACTTTTATCCATCAATATAATGTCATAAAGCATGATTGCTGACAATTTCAGGTATGTCTGACCTGCAGTGTGTGCCACCTCCTCAATCACTTCTGTGCAGTGTTTAAGCCACCAACTCCATCTACAAAAGGTTTGAAGGCTCTGGCTTTATTATGTTTTTTGAATGCAGGCAGTAGCACCTTCAGGTCGTGGTAACTACCCACAGAATCCCACTAATCTAAGGGTAGAACTGAGAAAACTGAAATTTGTTGCAGAAAAACATTGGGACAGTGTTAGTAGAGTGGAAAGCCAAGGGGGTAAGGGCAATACTGGCTCCAAGGGAGAGGCTGCCCTGGCCTGCCCTGCCGTGCCCAGGGCCAGAGACCACACTGCCCTCACCTGCCCTCCTCCACCAAGTGCTTTGGAACAAGTCAGCACTTCTGAGCCCTTCAGGTGAGTCACACAATGGTCTGTCAGTAGCAGAACAAACTTCCTGGGGAGTACAGGCAAATACAGATGTTGGGAATCCAGAAGCTGAGGCATTAATGTGAAAAATAAATCCAACCTTTGCAGTTACAGAGAACACTGGTCTGGTAATTTTACCTGGCATGGACAGTCTGAGTTTTAGAAAACAAACCAAAACAACACCTAAATCTTCAAATGCATTACTGCACTTCATTTCTATTGAATAAAGTGATATTTTATGTTACCATTGTAGAGAAGTATTTTTAAAGTAAAAGCTATAGAAAAGAATAATAAGTCATTAAATAATGCAGTTCTATAGCTTCTGTATTATATAACTATTTTGCTAATTATCACACTTAGACATAAAAACCTGTCCACAAAAACCCAGTAGCTGTGAACTATAATTACTGTCTTTGGACATTTGTGAAAGTCTAATGTTCTGGTGCTGCTCAGTGAGGGAAAACTATAACAGACAATTGTGATGAGCTGGTGAAACACTAAACATAAATTAGGACTGATGTCTATTTCTCAAATGTCATTATTGGAAAGTTGTTAGTTTTCATTTCTTCTTTAGTGTCTTCATCAATGTCTCAGTTTTTACAGGCTTTTCCTACCGTGGTGCCTCATCTGGCCTGCACAGCCCAGCACATCACAGCTGTCCTGGATCCCAGACTGGCTGCTGGCCTCGTGGAGATTAAATTTTATGAGCTTCATGGATTCTTTTTAAAGAACAAAGATACCCATTTGGGATACAGTCCTGTTTGAAGCTAGCCAGTTTTTTTCCCAGTTCAGTAGTTTATCCACATTGAAAAAATGTTTTGTAATGCCAGTACAACCAACTATCATGTGGACATTCTTAAGCACCAGACAATCCTTACCTCATGAAATTAATCACTGCCCAGCTGATTTCAGTTAATAATGTGTTGTACTGAAAACAAATGTAGTGAAGATGCAGAATGAACAATTTTAATTTACTATGTCAATAAATTCTAAGATTTTATTGCAAAGGAGAGAAATCTTTGCTGTTGGAAATTTGAGATTACTCTTCTGCCTTACTCTAAGAATCACCACAGCCTGGTTTTGTTGAATTTACTTCCACTGATTTCACTGATAGCAAGCAGGACTCTGTGATTTCAGGATATTAAGAAAGTATTTTCCACTTTAGCCCCTCTTAGGTTTGGGTCAGTTATTATATTGGTTTCTTTGAAAATACGAACTGCGTGGAGGAAAACACACTATGTTTCTCAGCATAGAGGAAAATAAAGGGAGGGCTATATTTTTCTTTGTATTCTCTTTTTCTTTGTATTCTCTTTTTGTATACTCTTTTAAAATCCCCATTGTGATCTAAATAAACTAATCTTCAAGAAGTAAGCTACTTCTGAAATGTCAGTGAGATAATATGAAAGGCTACATCCTCAGGTAATAAAAATAAATTTTACTTCATTGGTTTCACTGTAATAGGGCTACATTGATTTATTCAGATAAGTTTGTCCACACACTTTTAAAATTGATTTGTAACAGGGGTGAGTGGGTTTGAGTTTGTTGGGTTGTTTTGTTGGGTTTGTTTTTTTTGGTAAATCCATGTTTCCTAGTGGATTCTTTTAGAACTTTGTGTTCTACAATTGTATTCCAATTTACGTAAGAGCATTTTCTCCTAGTAATATGCATTGTCCATTTGTTCCTTACTGATTTTTCCATAGTATTCTTCTTTTCTTTCCAGTATAGAAGTTATATTAATGCAGGCTACTAATGCAGAGATACTGAAAGTGCAAATTGAAAACAGTTACTAAATAGTTTAATCATTTACTATGAAAATAAAATGATCTGTTCTTTTCTGTGTTCTTTCAATCAATAGCATCTTCCATTTTGTGACAAGCTTCACCTGCAGTGTTAGGGCCCCTAATAGGGAAATGGCCTTCTTTTAATTTATTTTCCTTTCTTGTGTAACCTACCAATTAATAAAGAGTGACTCCTCAATAAAGACCATCTAACAGTTTTCTAGGAAGCCGCAGATCGGGTCCTCTATTGTTGTTGAGAGTAATTAAATTTCTAGAAGAAAATGTTCCATTTTATCACAGGTCAGCTTGATTATACAGAAAGATTTAAAGCTCAGGCTGATCTATAGCCCTTGGTTCAGTACAAATCACACCTGCAAGTCAGGTAAAAAGGTTAAAGCAGTTAACCAGCCACAGATTGTTCAAGGAATAGTGCATTTTCTTGTTCTGGAGAATCTTAAGCATGAACAGGAGAGGAGATGCAGGTGGGTTTTTGGTTGTTTGTCCAAGAATTCAAACAAAACTTCCTAGCCCAGGTTCTGGAGCTGCAAGTGGTGGCACGTATTCCTAAGTCCTTCAGTTCCTCTGGGAAACTCTGCATAGGCTCCTCAGCCACACTCTTTTCTGCACTCTTGGTACCTTCCCCAGTTATCATTTCCCAGCGCTGTGAGCTTGAGCTAAACTCTTCATTGAGTCTTTCTCTCTTTGTTGTCCCACTAACTTTAATGAAGGCTGGAGTGCTAGAAAGCACGATTGTCTTTCCAAGTCAGCCAAGAGTCTTTGACAACTTTAAAACAAATAACAAGAGAGCTGAATAGCTTTCATGTCCCCAGAGAAACATGTATGACATCTATTGCTCTGCTTAGAGAAAGCAGCAAATTATTCCCCAAAGTTTGGTCAATTAATCCAAAAGCCAAAAGTGCAAACCACATAACAGCAGTGAAACTCTGCCTTCTCTTTGGCCAGGCTGATGCAGTGAGATGCTCGTGCATTTAGCAGCATAAACCTTAGAGCCTTTAGCAATTGATTCTAATATTGCCCTGAAAATAAGGGTGGCAGCAATGTAGCAGCTCAAAACAGTGTCTTGCTACATCCTCCCTAAGCATGTCGTGTCTAGCAGGTTGGGATTGTTCTATTATTAGATATCTTTACAGGAAATAGCAAATAATTTACTCAAGTTGTTTGTCTTATTCTCTAAATTGATCAGTGGCCAAAGAGAGTGGAGTGTGTGTGGATGCATACTGGTAAATAGATGCTAAATCTCATCCAAAACAAACAAACAAACAAACAATTCTAATAAATACTTCCTACTGTACAGCTCATTTAAAACATTTCATTTCTGTATTTCTGAATCAAAATCATGAAACTAGTGATGAAAAGCAGAAATTATAGTTGTCTTGGTCACTGTTTCTGGGTATTTGAGGAACTACAAAAAGGCAGCTTGGTAAAGGATGCTACCCTACCCATGCTGCAGTGCTGCAGGACCACAAAGGACTATTCAAAAGGAGTGAATATATTAAAAGTCTACCTGCTAATTTTACAAGTACAACTCCAAATATTATGATATTTTATATAATGTCTAACCCACAAAAGAGTCTGCTCTATATTAATTTTCAAATTTTTCCTAAAGGTTTAAAAGAATACTTTCTGAGGTTATAAATATATTTCTGATTTGGTTTTTCCACATATTTATTTGGTCAGCAACCTCTTTATGAGTCCTAACTGACTCATTTATGGGAAATTCTGAAAATCTGAGTGTTGAAACATTTTGCAAATAAAATTATTTAGAGCCAAATAAATAATGAACACAGAAACGGAAGGCAGGTTCAACCCACGATGACTTACTAAGAAAAATGTAAACCCCTCACATGAGAATTATATTTGAAGTTTACTATGTTTTGCTATCTCTGGTTCTTTTTAAAATAGTGATCTTTGTCTCATAATGATTCATGATCCTGGATATTGTAGCAATTTACACTGAAGCACACATCTGAATTGTACGAAACAGGCTCCTGTGATGCTCTATAACTCACTTTGCAGCTACATTTGTTTTAAACATCCTGTCTGCAAATAACTTATGCTGAAAACTAAAAATTTTGTTTTATTAAATTTTTATCAGCAAATGTGTTGCATTTTAACAAAATCTCTAAAACTATTTATGATATTTCTGTCCAGTTCAATCTTGAGAAAGATTAGACTTGTGTGTTTGATACTCTGACTTCATCCACTCAATATGTACATATCATTGTAGAGCTGTTGGATATTTTTCTAAGCAAGAGCTTGAAAATAATAATGGTTGCTTGTCTGTGAAGAAAACTTTCACAGAAGCAAATACAACCCTTTGCTGTACTCAAATCTGGACATTTCAGAAGGACTTCCAATGAAGGACTAAATATCCACAGTATCCGACATTTACAGCTACCACATATGCATAGGAAATTTATTTTGGATTAATTTACAAGGACAAAAAGTTTAGCCACCAAAAGCACAGGTGAGATGCTGTGACTTGCTCACCCAGGACAGAGCCCCGTGCCTGGCGGTGGCGTTAGCAGGCTCCCAGCAGTGCCAGCTGCTCTCCAGTAAGGGGTGGTAGCATCTGCTTGTGAGAGCCAGCCCTGGCCGTGCCTCGGCTGCCGGCGCTGAGAGAAACCTCAGCAGCACTAAAAACAACGGGGAAGTCTGTATGTAACACATGCAGGAGGCAGTGAGCTGGATATTAATTTCCATATATTGGGATTTTTTTCTTTTCCGTTTTTTTCTTTTACTTTTTTTTTTCTTTTACTTTTTTTTTTTCTTTTTTTTCCTTCTTTTTTTTTTTGCTAAAATTATGTTACAGTAATTGCTGATAGTTTAAGAGTAATCTGCACAACAGTGTACATAAAGCGCTTGGAATGCTTTGGAGCTGCTGCCATTAAAAACCCCTACAACGTCAGCAGTCGTGTTGAATCATGCAGGAATTTTAGATCTTACTCTGGGATAGCAAGTACTTCTTGTGAGTATACAGAAATGATGTTAAGTAATCTGTGTACTCGGAAGGTCCACAAAATTCTGATGAAGTGATAAATTGAGTCCATCTGTTCTGAAACTACTCCATTTATGATCTCAGCAGAACAATGTATTTTCCATCTCCTGCAGTGTTTAAAATCTTATTATCTAATCCAACTTCCAGTGAAGACAATTCTTTTTAACAATAATTTTACTGGAAGATCCTTCTCCTTTCCCCTAAGAAATGGTCTGAACAGCCTGTGCACTGCTTCCCTCTGAATGCTCCTCTAATTTCTGAGTGCTTTTGGACACTAGGTCCAAAACAGGAATGGGAGGACCAAGGTATGATTAGGTACCTTGCCCAAGACCGCACATAGAAGCCTTGTAGGGCAGGGTTCAGAGGAGCAGAGTCCAGCTCTCCTGCTGCTCAGTCCTGTGCCACAGGTACGTAACCACTTCTCCAGCTGTATTCCTTTTCTGTTGTCTCGCATAGCTGAAACTGGCTTTAAATTCCTTCCCAAAATTCAGCCTGAAATCATCCTAATAGCTGGGCAGTCTCAGACAACATAGCCTTTCCCATTTTCCCAGCAATGTTGGAACAGGAGCTCAGAGAGTCACAGAAAGCTGTCGTGCTTGTGATATGTGCCCTGAGCTGCTGCTCCCTTTGAGAGTCACCTGCAGCACATCACTCGGGCCTACGGAGAGGGGAAAGCACCAGCTGGCTGGCAGGGCACAAATACAAACTGTATTTGGTTACTAAGGTATTGCTGCAGTCATGCTACGTCCATGGATGACTAACACACGGCTGTCGCTGCAGGTAGCCAGGCACACACCTGCCTGCCATGGGCTGTGTGCGGCTCCCAGTGACTAACAGCTCACCAGATAAGCTTAATCCAAAAATCCATGGAAATCATCATTCCTTTCTGCTGCCTCCAGTGAGCTTTGCATTGGACTTGAGGTGTGGTGGAGCCAGGCTCCGTCTGAATTAGTGGCCATATGTTGATGCTCTGAGGGCTCACTGCCAGCCTGCTGAGAGTCCCAGGGAACAGTCTGGGAGACCCAGTGGGGCACAGGGAGCCCGGCGCTGTGGGGTGGCACGGCCGGGTCCCTCAGTGGGGCACAGGGATCCCCGTGGGGTGGCAGGGCCAGGTCCCTCAGTGGGGCACAGGGAGCCCGGCGCTGTGGGGTGGCACGGCCGGGTCCCTCAGTGGGGCATAGGGAGCCCGGCGCTGTGGGGTGGCACGGCCAGGTCCCTCAGTGGGGCACAGGGAGCCCGGCGCTGTGGGGTGGCACGGGGCACAGGGAGCCCGGCGCTGTGGGGTGGCACGGCCAGGTCCCTCATGTGCCACCCGGTCTGGTCCCTGGTTCCCGGGTGCTGCCTGCCTGTGACGAGGTGGGGAGCCCTGCCAGAACCACCGCGGCAGTAGCCAGATGTAAAAAGTGGCTGTAAACTTTTGTATTTTTCAGAGTCCCGAGCAGAATTTTGTTTCCACCACTGCACATCTGATGGGGGGACACACGGACCGCCCGGGCTGTGCGGGACAGGGAGCTGCTGACCCGGAGCCGGGCAGCGCTGAGCCCCTCACGATGGGGGAAGCCCCTCACGATGTGGGGAGCCCCTGACGATCGGGGGAGCCCCTCAGGGTGTGGGGGAGCCCCTCAGGATGCGGGGGAGCCCCTCGGGCCGTCCCCCGGCGGTGCCGGCGGCGCTCCCGGAGCGGGAGGAGAGGCAGAGCAGGAGGGGCGATGCCGCCGCGGTCCCGCCCTCGCCGCGCCGGGGAGGCTCCGCGGGCCCCAGAGACACCTCGGGCGGCGGCGGCAGGGGGAGGAGGAGGAGGAAGAGGAGGAGGAAGAGCAGAGCCCGGTCCAGCCCCAGCCCGAGCCGCTGCCTGCTGCTCTTCGCCGGCCGCAGGTGAGAGCGCCCAGGGAGCGAGGGCTCGGGGGTCGCGCTGCGCGGCAGGAGGTGCCGAAGGCTCGATAGGTTTCCCGTGTAATGGTTATTTACTACCTCGTATGGCACCACTTGATATACTTGGGAGCGGCGAACAAATGTTGAGGCCCATAAACCTTTTCTCCAAGTTAATTTCGCTCAGAAAAGGCGGATTTGGTAAAGCTGCGAGGCCTGAGTATTGGCGTATGAATGGAGAAGTTGGGGGTGGTCTTTGGCGCTCTGAAGGCAAAAGCTGGCTTGGTTTTAGTAGAAGGTATTTCAGATCCTTTTTGGATTGCACTTTTTAAACACAATAGGGCTTTAAACTGCTGAAGGAGGTACTTAAATACCAGTGAGAACTTGAAATATCTGTAGTTTGGTTTGTGTCTTTTTTGCAGAAGTTTGGTTTGTGTCTTGTTTTAGTGCTGAATAGGTGAGTTATTTCTAATCTCCGTGGGATGTATTATGGCATTTTTATAACTAGGGTTAATAAAGGGGTTAAAACACTTTAAAACATGTAGTACAGTGTTGGGTCACTGTTGCTGGGCTCTGATGTTTGCCAGTGGCAGGTGAAGGATATCTGGGACAGGGACATGTCATCACCAGCCACCCAGGACTGTACTCAAGTCTGTAAAGCCTGAGACTTCTGTCACAAGCAGTAAGGATGTGGTCAGCACAAGCGCTGAGAACTGGGCAGAGACACTTTGAAACCCTTTTTGGACACGCAAAGTAAATATGCAGTGTAGTGTTAGAATTTGGTTCAGCACAGAAGTCTGTTTTTCTCCTGTCATATGTCTTATATTTTATTTATATTACTGAGAGCCTGACACGCTTGGTTGTGGCCCAAGACCACGCTGTGATAAGTGCTGTGCAAATACAAGGTGGGGAAAATCCACACAAATTTACTTAAAAACTTTGGATTTGATTCTGAAGTGGTTGAGATTTATTATAGGAAATAAAGCATCTAGGAATTGCAATATGAAAATTTCTTCATAGTGGGAAATAGGCTGTAAATGTACCTGCATTAGGGACCTTACAGCTTTTGGTTGAAATTCACGATGGAGAAGTTCAAAGGGTGGTGATTTTGTTTGTTAGTTTTTTTGGTGGGGAGGGGGGTTGTTTTTTTTTAATAAGAAAGAGTGACCTGAGAACTTCTAAAAGGAACTCATCTCAAGGGAAAAAAAAAAGAAGAAAGAAAAAAAAGAAAAAACAGAGAACTTGTTTACTTGATGTCTTTATGTCTAAAAAGGAAAACTACTATAAAGAAATTCTGTAGCTATTATATATTTTGAAGACTAATAACAATACTTCCCAATACTACTTTTAAGCAGGATTCCAGGAGAGCAAGAGAAAAACTCCAGGAGGGTTTAATGCTTGTGTCTAGGTCAAAAATAAATAATTTTTTTGTTTGTTTGTTTAGGTATCCTGATCTTTCAAATGCTTAAGTCCTGATCTGGAAGGATTTTTATGGTCTCCTGTAGGTGGAAAAAGAATGTCTTGAGGTGTCTTTGCCAAAGTGACCACACCTGGACAGTCTCCCCTCTCCAGAAGTGTGGAACAGAAAGGAGGGATGTGTGGAATGCCTCTCTGGAAACAGTAAGCCAGTACGGATTTCTGATGGCCATTATGGCATGTTAGTTCTGCTTCCAGAAGCCATTAGTGACAGCAATTAGGATCATTGGGGGCTCTTGTAAAGCAGCCATTAAACTTCTTGAATTTTTCTTAATGAAGCTAATGTCAAGGCCGTTAAGAGTAAACAAGGGAGAGACTTCATTCCCTGATGTATGTGGGTATTCCCTAACGTGTGTCGGTATTTGTGTCTTCATGGCCAGTGCTAAGTGAAAGAGCAGGTGCGGGTGCACAGCTAATTAGTTTAAGGAGTAAGCCCAGGGATGATTATCACTGTTTCATGTCAAGGTGGGTGTTTGTGTAATTGCCAGTTGCTCTTAGATTAAAATAATAGAAAAAGACAGTATTCCCCATGGAATTAAAATAAAATCTCTAAATTGAAATCTTAGATTTATTCTTGTGTTCCACCTTCCACTTCGATTTAACGTTACAGAACTTATCAAAATTACTTGTTCTAACTTATTATGGAGTTTGTAAAATATAGGGTGAAATACTTCACCCAGTTATTGTCCCCTCAGTCTTACAGTTTGTGCTGAAGCTACGCTTTATCTTTCTAAGGATAAAAAGGAAAAAGGATCCAGACTACTTGGATTTGTTCCAGATTAATACAATGCACTCAGCATCTGCAAAGCTTCTGTATTGCAAGTGTCACTTGGGATTTTTCTGTGTAGAAATATCCACTCTTTTGCGTAAATCGAGGAGCGTTTTGCCGTCCTGGGAGGTCCGGCTGGGGGCTGAGGTGTGCGGGGCAGCGAGGGACGGTGTCAGGGGGGCTCGGGGAGCCGCTGCCCCTCGCTGCCCTCCCCACCCACAGCTGAGCCCGCGGGCAGCCCCGGGCACCGCCAAAGCCTTACAGACCTTCCTTGAACCAGCGAGGCTCTCCAGGTGAGAGCCGGCACCTGCCTGAGCCAAAGAGCGCTCTCCTTCCCCAGTAAAACCCGGTCAATATTCAGATTGTGCAGTGCAGGGTCCAAAACGCCGTTTGAGGAGTTAACCAGTTCAAAGGCTGAATGCGTTAAATAAAGAGGGGGATAATCTGTTAAACTAGCATCTGCAAAGTTTCGAGATGATCGCTTGCTGAATGACAGGATGTTACGGTGTGAAGTTACAGTTTGTAAGCGCTGTGCGCTCAGATCATTTTGTATGACAATAAGGAAGTGCAACTTCTTCCTCAGGCCGTTACAGCAGACTTCACCAAGAGTCTGTCTGTCCTTGCAAAAAAAATTGAGTTTTATATTTGGAGATTACTAAAGATACAGATCTTGGATTTCCTCCTACTCTTACAAAACCAGAACATTTTCATCCGGAAGAAAACACTGCCTTAAAAAATTAGGAGTTTTCCAACACTCTTATCTCATAATAAAAAAAATTATCATTGTTATCTCCAGAGACTTGGAAATCACTTTAAATAACTGTTGTTTGTCTTTCACCTCTGACACCATCCTATCTTCCTGAGGCTCCTCAGACAGGATCCAGGCTCTGTCTCGTGGTGCTGAGCAGCAGGGTGCTCCATATATGCAGGCACAGAGACAAGCCATACATTGGATTTTTCCTTTGGAAGTGTTTTTCTTTGCTTAATAATAGCATATGATAGTATAAATGTGCTGTAATGATATGATATTTCCTGCCCACCATGTGTAGGTTGCTACTGCTGAACATTACCTCTTCAGTTAATAAAATGAGGGTGTGAAAGGTGGAATGATTCTGTCTAGATTACTCAAAGATAAACAGCAGAATTTAAGTAGAACCTGTGGCTGTTGTTCCTTTTCCTGCCAAAGCATTGCTTTACCTCAGTACCTTGGAATTATGACATGTGCCCTTCATCAGCTTTGTTTTGTGTAGTCTCTTTTCAGTAGCACTTTTATAAAAAATAAACAAACCTCATCTGTAGCAGCCAAGCTGCTGGTTTGATCTCTCCAGCACAGGCCCTGCAGTTCAGAGGCTTCAGGTCTGTTGGACTTTAAAGAAGAAACAAAGTCAAAGCTGGCTCTCCTGTGACAGCAGGGCTGTATGCACAGCTTTTCCTAAGAGCTTCCTTCACAGCTAATGGCCAAAACGTTCCTCTCTTAGCAGCTGTTCTGTAATCCTCTTTCCAGCATTTAAAAGTGGCTTCTGGTCTGTAATTAGAGAGAAGGAACCAACAGGGTGTGTTTAGCTTCTGTCTGTGGGCACAAAACTAAAGTGAATAAGCAATGTTTCTAGTTAAACGCGAAATAACAAAGATTTCCGAGGCTGCACCTGGTGTAAGTCAGAGAAAGGGGACAAGTTGCTTTGGGCAGAGCTGGCTGTTTCTGGCAGCATCTCCCCCAAGCGCTCCCGTGTGCTGCGTTCACGCCGTGTCTGGGTGTTTGCTGTGCTCAGGTTGCTGCTGGCGCCTCCTGGCCAAGGGGAGGGAAGGGAAGGGAAGCGAAGGGAAGGAGGTGAATTTCAGGCTCATTCTCCCGTGTCCTGCGTGGCTTAAAGGCAGTGCGAGGGCTTTGTCCCACCTTCCGTTCTGTGGGGTGCACAGACAAGTACTGTTTGTCATGCAAGCTGTCGTTCAGCACACAGCAAAAGGAACATGGTTTTTTGAGGTGTTCAGCAAGAATAGCAGTAATTTTTTTTTAATAATGCTACCTTGTAAATGGCTTGTTATAAAGCCACAAGCTTAGTCTCAGAATCAATACAAAAATGCTTCAAAGGGCTTTAATAGAATTGTCAGGTCTTGAGACTGCATGCTTTATTAAAAGGAAAGAGACAACATAGCAAGTGTTTTATAGGTAGATAAATGTAGAAGTAGTTTGCCTGTGACTGTATAATTTTGGGTTTAGGCTCTTACTTTTCACTCCTTGAATTTTTGTTATGACTAATAATGGTAAGTTAGCATGTCAATGAGTTGAATAACATATTGTAGTATGCTCTTCATTTATAATGTAGACTGGGTTTCAATATTTATTTATTTACTTAATGTCCATTCTGCGACATTTATTGCTTTATTTATATAAAAATAAAGATTTATTCAGGGGTTTTTTGAAAGAACTAGTTGATGATCAAACCATCTTGCAGTGACTAATTACTGGAATACTGTTTTCCATTCCATGTAACCAAAATGGTGAGGGAACAAGCATTCCAGTGGGATGACAGAGCACATGGAAGGGCTGGGCAAGGAGCGAGCTGAGAAGGATCTCACAAAGGTGGATTGGGACAGACTGAGCTCACTGGGGTTTATTTAAACTCAGCTGAAATTAATAGAAATGGTGATATAGCCCTGATCACTTAAATGGCAGATATTCTTAGCACCTGGCTCAGGTCAACCTGAGCTCATCTGCTGAGGTATTTCAGGCAGGACCTGCTTGCTCAAACAAGCTCAGGCTTAGTCAGGCTGTGGGGAAAAACCCAGACGGGGTCAAGTTGAGAGAGGATGAACTTTGTGCTGGAGTTTTCTGTGTGTGTGTCTTTCTCTTTTTCCCTGTTATTGCTGCTGAGCACATGTGGGAATAAATCAAAAAAATAAGTCACAGTAGCAGAGGAGAATTTTGGTTTCAATTTTCTCATTTGAAAGGAAGTTGGGGTGCTGCTATCAGAATTTTCTCACTTCCTGACACTCTTTGCCTGACCTGCTGCTCCTCCTTTGCTGGCAGTTCCAGCCATGAAGATGACAGGTATGTCAGTGCCAAGGAATCAAACATTTATATATTTGCAAGATACATTTTTGTTGGAATAAACAAAGATAGCAGAAAATGTGTTAACTATATCTCAGCATTACTAATACATTTTAATCAGGAACTGGGTTTTGAGGTTAAAATTTATCTTTCTCTAAATTTGCTGTGACTACCAGTCACTTTGTAGTCTTGTGAGCAGATTGAGTTTTGGGGTTTTTGGGCCCAATTTTGCTCTCTTATGAAGTATCCACCTTGTTCACAATTTTTCTTTTTTTTCTAGCAAGGTCTTGTGTATTTATAGGAGGGTACAGCTTCTTTTAGGAAAATCCTGGGAACTTTGAATCCCTTTCTGCTCGCTTGCTATGTAACATTTACTAATGATGTTTGGGTAAAAAAAGTGGGTTTTTTCCAAGAAATATATGGTTTTGAATATGAACACAGAAGTAAGTGCACAGCAGGCTGTGATTTTGGGGGTGCAGCTGAGCTGGCTTGAGGAGCAGCTGTCACTAAAAGCCAGAAGCTCTGCTCACTTCCTGCCCCTGTGCTTCCACCCTGCCCTGGTGCTCATCTGACCTGCTGCAGAGATGATTCATGAAGCTAAATGGACAAAATGCAGGTTTTTTTCATAGGATAAGCATTTTTAAGTATGTTTTTTTTTTTCCTCTGTAGGAACAGAACAACCAGGCAGAGGAAGTGGCCAGAACATATTGTTGAACTTCTAGAGAGTCAGACAGGGACAATTCCCTCCTCGTCAGTGGTGGCTGTGCTGTGTGGTTGGGCTCCTGGTTATACAAGTAGTGAGTTATACTTCTGAAACAAGCTGGAAAAGTGACCTGGACTCTGTTTTGGTTGAAGGTATTGCCAGCTGAATTGTTATCCCAATTTCAGTATTTCTTAAGAGTGAGCTCTGTTCCTCTGTTTTACTTGTACAGCAGGAAATGAACATTAAAATATTTCACTGTAGTACTTTTTTTTTTTTAAAATCATCTTTTTTTTTTTTTTTTTTGTCAAGTTCCTGAGGAGTATCCTGTTTTGAATGTAGTAGTTTTTACTTATTATTTTTAGATTGTTAATGGTAACAATTACAAGCCCCCTCCTCCCTCAGGATGCTGCACTTTTTAGAAAAGGCAGAAGATGCTTTGCAGTGGTACAGGAACATCTGAACTGATGTGTGATGTGGTTTGCTTGGGACTGTGCAGCGTTGTTGCACCTTAGATAACACAAAATCCACATTGGAAGGTACTCAAAGCTAGGAGTTGCTCTGAGAAAGTGAGAACTTGATTTGAAAAGAGTTCAAACACCATGATTATCTTTCAAAGAAATAGGAAACCCCAGTGCAGTGACTTGGTAAGAACAGTTTGATGCAGTTTTTACAGTGCCACAAAAGGTGAAATTCCACAGAGGCTGTTTTATTTTCCCCAGTGAGCTGATGTGTTGATTGCTTGCATGTTCAGAGCTCACTGGTGGAGCTGTAGAGCACGATTCAGTGACACAGGTTGTCAGTCTGAGCAGAGCTGCATGTGGGTGTTAATTGCTTCTGGTCAGGTGCAGACCAATTATTTAACAATCTTTTTAGATAAAGGAGATTAAATTGCAATTCATGAATAGTATAGTGGGAGTACAAAGGGGAAAGTTTTGCTTTTCAAAATTCTGGACAAATTTAAGCAAGAAATAATAGTTGCTCTTTTCTTATATTAATTCTGTATTCCATAACCATTTGTTAAGCATGTTTACACAGGGAATTTGGATGTAGTTGTAGCTAAACTGGTTTATCAGAGTAGCATGAAACACTTGAATTTCTATCCTACTTTTGTGCAGGCAGCTGTACTTGGAAATAGATTCTCCTGTACTTGTTTTAAACTGAATTGTTTGTGGTTAGGCTTTTCCTGGAGCTCTCTGCTGCCAATAAAAATGTATATATGTAAAGATGCATAAACATCTATTGGTATAAATAAAGAAAACTAAAGCATCAGTTCTGAAGGCCACAGAATCCAAATTATTGTGCTTGTTTCTTTTTATCTTTCTGAATGGCAGCTCCATCATATTCTGTGTATCAGTATCCTAGGCATCATTCTTTTGGCTTGTGCATTTACAAACAGCCAATTTTTTAAGAAACAGTGGCCAAAAAAACCACTGACAACCAAACTTACTCCTTGCTGTTAAGTCTGAGGAGTGTTGATTGTAGAAAGTATGGGAACTCTGGGAATTGGAAAGCCATGAATCAGTTTTTGCACTTTTTACATTCTATAAAAATGTTCTCATTAGAAATTGAAGGATTTTCAAGGGTGAAGAAAGTGAGATTGTGGGGAGAAGGAAGGATTTCTTTAACTGTGCACTGTCCTCACAGAAATGGGATGGATTGCAGGCAGAGGAGACCTAATTATTTTGTATTATTATTGCATAATGATCCTGCAGTGGGAAGAACTTTCCCTGATCCAGAGTCAGGCTTGGGTTAGTGCCCTTGATGGGAGGGGACTCTGGAGAGCCCAGAAGGGAGAAGGCAGTGCATGTCTTCTGAAGCCTGGTGCATTTTAAAAGCACTTCTGAAGCAGCTGCCTAACACATTGGAAATCAGGTTGTCCAGAAATACTTTTAAATTGCTGTAACCTGAACTGTACTGGCAGTGGGCAGGAGAAGTGTGCCAGTTCTGAGTGGGGAAAAACTCCACCACTCTTTCCAGCCTCGTGGTTGAATTTTAATAAGTTCTCTTTTTGTATGCAGCTCAGTGATGTTATCACCCTGATTTGTGCCTTCTTTGCAAGACACCAGCCAGCTGTATTTGTGCCCACTCCATGTGCAAATGATTTAAGCACCTCAGGGTTCTGGGTGCTGCCTCTCTGCACCCACTCACTGAGCCTGGACCTTGGGAACAAATGCCCTGGATATTAAAATAAGTTCTGACTTTGTCTTTCTGAAGTAAACAAACTTTTCTGGAGTCCCATGAGCTACACTCTTGGAGGCATCAGGTAGCTGACAGTCACAAAGACATAGAGCTAGTGGTGGGGGGAAGTTTTAGAGAAGTTTTCCAGCTGATGCTAGTGATTGCCTGTCAGTGCAAAACAAACCATACAGCATACTGTTTGCTGAATCTTCCCTCTTTGAAGTGCTCTTTGGGATTTGGTCTTTTCTTTGCTCTGTGAGAAGGATCAAGCAGCCTCTGATTCCTGTTCCCTGTGCTGTGTGACCCTCTGGCCACTCACAGACCCTCGGGTGGTCTGTTGCATGGTTACCATACAGTTTGAGTTCAGACCTGAAAAACTGGTTTTTAAATGCACCAACCACCTGTTCAGCTAGGGAACAGCCAGGTGATTGTGGATGATCTCTGTTGGTGTCTTATTCAGCACAGGAGGCTGAGTGCTGCTCCTGCCTCAGTGCAGTGCCATAGCCAGCCCTCCCTGTGCCCCGTGTCACATGAAGGACTGTTAGCTTAAAGAGCTTTAGTAATGTCCAGGCAAACTCCAGATATGTGCCAGATCCTGTGACAGCCAGGAGGAATTTGTGATTGCAGAGCAGAGCTTCCTCACCTCCCCCAGCAGTGCACACAGGCTGCACAAATGTCTTCTAACATAAACGTATGTTCTTACATGGTAATTATGGCTACACTCATTTTTAGACAATATCATGAGTGGCTGCACAAAATGTTGTCAGAGAGTAAATTAAAATGCCTTAGTTATTACCTGTGTATACTGCTATCCAACATAAAGTAAATGTGGAACAAATTATTCTGCTTTTCTTTACAGGAGGCTGTGAGTTTGTATATTGGCAGTTACTATGGGAAATTTTACATGCTATTAATCCTCATGTTTTAATTGATCTGCTGATAATTTGTGTAACAAGGTAGGCAATTTTCTTTGCCATGGTAGCCTTTAAAAAAGTCTTTAATAATTTGGGCAGATCATTTGTAGCACACAAACTATATTGTGTACCTTTTTATTGGAAGTAAAACTTGAGTCAGAATGATCTCAAGATGTAGTTTTCTCTTGTTCTAACCTGCTTGGGGTGATTGCTTGTATTGCTATAAACTATTCATTAATTATTTTTTCCTTTCTATGTTGGTATATAGCTAACAGCATGAAACATAGGCAGCAGTGAGTTTTTAATAACATGATGGTAACCTGAGGGGTCACTGCACCTTCCTTGCCAAACATAGGTTTTGCTTATGCATTGTTTACCAAAAGAAAAAAGGCTTTCAGAACTGTATGCTGATTTCTCACTTGTCTTATGAATTTTTATCACCTTTGACTTAAGGCAAGTTCTCCTCTGCAGTTAAATGCTAAAAGCTTTGTTTAAAACACAATTTTGTGATTTAGGATTCACTAAAAAAGTCTGCTAACATTAATATTCTGATAAAATGCTAAGGCTGTGTCAGTGGGCTTAAACATTCTTATAACTTCCTTCCTGTCTTAATGGAGAAGTCAGCAAACTTTTCAAGACTTTCTTAGGACCTTGAGTTTTTTACATATATTTCCCAATAATTTCAAGCATACTAGTTGAAGAAATATATTGTGAACATAATATGCTCTGCTTCTGGACTCCGCCACAGGGTTTGGTATTGATGCAGTTACCTTGGGTTTGTACTGTAGCTTGCTTGTGCAAAAGATTAATTTCAGGCCAGAACTAGACATACTGCCTGCTCAGAGCCAGAGTACTGACACAAAAATCTGCCTTTACTGATGAACTTCCTGGCTGCTCTTTTGTTTGACTGCTGCCAGAATGAGAATCTGCCTTTTCTTCTTTGGGATTTCTTGACCCACAGTTTGAGTTCGGTGCTGCGTCATTCACTGAATCATCCCCGTTCCTCAGACTGACCTCCTCCTGATCCTTTCTGCAGGGTCATGAAACCAGGGCAAACTGGGAGAATCACCCAAGGGCTCAGAGGAGGAGCCAAGTGCTGCTCCCTGGCTGCAGGGGACAGCTCCTCTGCTGTCTGGGGAGGTCACTCAAGCATGGCCCTGTCAGCCTCCCCTGGGAACAACAGTTTGTGCAAACGTCCACATTCATCTCAGCCAAAGGAGGAAATGTTAAAGGAAATTGATAAAATCTAACACCACTTAGAAAAATTGATGTATTACTTACTATATTTGCTGCCATGAATATCTGTTTTTGCAAAATCTGAAGTTTTGTTTATTGTAGCTGACTCGAGTTCTTGCTTTATGTTCCCAGTACAGATTTGTTTCCAGCCATGATGTTGGTAAAGTGGATGTCTAGTATTCATAGTACATGTAAAATCTCTCTTATATGTAGTTTGTTTGATGTGCAGCTTTGATTTTAGTTTTACTTCTTTTGTTTGTCATCCTGTCTAGGAAATCAGGATTTCATAAGTCAGTGGGTGGAGAGTTCAGCGAGTGTTGGTTTCCATGTTCATCATATTTAGACACTAGCTGGTGTCTAAATATAAAAACTTGTCTTAATGCTTTCTGAATTTGTGCTTGACGTCTGCAGCTGACAGTGTACAGTATGTTTCCCAATGGGACTTTTTTCTTGTACCCCACTGGCTTTCTTTGAACGTCACTTGAACTTTTGCACATTTCTTGCAGATCTGCTGTCTCCCCCACACACATTTTTTTTTGAACTCCACCTAAAGCTGGGAGCTCGTGTGAAAGACTTAGAAAGCCTTTTTCTATGCTTGCCACTGAACACTTTCAGTGTTTTGCTTCAAAAGACACTTTCAGTCTCTTTTTGTAGAAATGCTGTGGAGCAATTGGTGTTTTGAGACCTTAGTTTTGACTGTCTGCTTATCATTAATGTCAACTTATTTTATCATCTGGGGTTTCTTTGAGCTTATATATGCTTAGAGGTATATTAAACAATTAGACAGTGATGAAATTATTTGTATAGTCCAATGTATATGTGCCTGAATAGAGTAACTTTTTTTTTAAGGGGGTGGATTTAAACAAAAATCCCTACCAGACACTTACATTTTATTCCTTCTCTTCCTTGTTTTAGGTTTGTATGCTTAGGCTTAGCATGGTGATCAAGTATTGGAAGTTTGGGTGTAAACCATTGTTTTATGATTTTAATGAATGTTACAGCATTTTTATGTCAGTGTGTGATACATGGAGTACCTAGAAATGTAGATTTGCCTGTTTCATGCACAGGTAAGGTCACTGAAGGGTTGCATATGGCTTATGATTTTCCTTACCCTGAAACACTTGGATTTTAGTTCCTGGATGAAGGGGGCTGATTCAGTGATAAATATGAATATGGGGTTTGTTATATTGTGCATTATATTGTATTTTAGTGGTTTCTGCTTCATTTGTTGAAATTTATTTATAACCAGCAAAAATAAGTGAAGTGTTAGTGTGTGGGGTTTGGATTTGTAAATATTTGCAGATTGTGTTACATCAGAAACACTCTAAAAATGTAAATGTTTGGCTTTTTCCTTTTCAGTGTGAACTCATATGTCTTTTGAGGCTGTAATCAAATCCGAAAAATAGTTAGTTTGAAGATTAGCCTCTAGAAGGTGTGCAAGATAAAAAACATATTAGAAGCTGCAAATTGGTCACAAATGATTGATATTTTTTCTGTTTGTGTGCTTAACTTGCTTCTGTCTAAAAGAGTGAGCTAAGCTTTTCCTTTTGGTGTATTTCTTGCCATGCAAAAATTTTAAGTTAGAAGGGAAGAACATCTATTTTTCTCTGAGTTAAATGACTGGATTTTTAGGTAGCAGACTTGAAGTGTGTTTACTGGTGGAAGCAAAAACCTGGCACTCAAAAGAAGTGAGTGGTGCTCACAGGGTGATTCTAGCAAGTCTAATTTATTTCTGGCTTTTTCATTCTGTGAAATGTTGATAGAAATAAGAGTACATGAGGTCTTATTTACTCATCCTGGAAGCTCCCAGACAAAAGTGGAAAGTGTTCTGGACATTAACAGTAATTTGGCTGCTGGAAGTTGCCCAAAGTACTGGCAGTGTGTTCTTGCTCTTACAGAAAAATAAAGTAGCAGCTCTTCTTTCTCTCCTAAGCGTATTTGTGTCTGGATCCTGCTCAGCAGCCTGTTGTGAAACTCATCACTTCCAACAGCACCGTGCCCCAGGGACCTCCACAGGGCATTGACGGGCTCAGCACTGACTCAGAGCCCGAGCTGTTGACACTGCTCATCTAGAAAAATGATGCAATTACAGCTCTCCTCCCTGCTCTGGGAAAGCATCTTGGATCTCCTCATTTAGTTTTCAGAGGTGAGCCGAGCCAATCTGACTGCAGTGAGTCTTCCCTGCTTGCATATATTTATCTGTCCCTGGTTTTTACAGTCTTGAATATTTCCTGCAGGTCACAGACTATGCATAACTGAACTGTTAATGGCTTTTGTCGTGTGTTAAAATAGAGAATTTCAGACCACCCTGACTACTTGCTTGGTGCCAAAGGCCTTGAGATGTCTGTTTTCTCCTGAGGAGCTGATCTCTTCTGTTTCTGGCCCTTGTCTAGCATCGCTCTGGGTTGTTCCTCATCTTGGGACACATGTGGGACCACAGTTCCTCCCTCTGACTTGGGTTAAGGAGCACATTCCTGCTGTCACCTCGTTGTTCTGCCTCTGCTCTGCAGCCAACTGCTCACAGCTGTGCTGGCTGAGCTGCCCTCCAAGCTGCTGTGCGCCATCACTGATCCTGTCTGCCTCTTGGGCAGAAAGGAACAAAACCTAGGAGAGACAAAGGATTATTTTTGTGTTGATCTGTAGTCCTAGAAACAGTGGCATGCACATACTGAAAGAATGGTGTGGCAACAAGATGGGAATAAGTGGTGGGGAGGAAGAGGGAAGAGGAGGAGAAACTTGTTGAGCAAATATTACTGTAGACACCCCAGTTGTGGAGCCAGAGCCGGGATCTGTGATAATTTTATTTCTTTACAATGAACAACAAAACTTCCTGTTTCTGTTCATTAAACTGACCTAAACCCTGTGTGTAGGGGGGATGGTGATTTGTGAATAGGTGTGAAGATGTTTGCAGCTGAGCACATCCCAGACACCTCCTGTTCCACACGTGGCCCCCTGTGTGTCAGGTGTGCTGCTCGGGCAGGTATGGAGCTGTACTGGGCACTAAGGCAGTGTCAGCTTCAGCTGCCCCTCAGAAACACGGCTGGTGGTTCAGAAAGGGATGAAAGGAACCTCGTGATTCCATCCCCTGTTCTGTCACACCATTGCTCAGAGGGGCTGATTCCATTTGCTGCTGGGAAGCTGGTGTTAAGGGATCCCCCCGAGTTTCTGCAAGGGAATTCACAGCTCTGGTTGCTGTGCTGTTTTTGGAACCACCATGTCTGACAGTGGGAGCTGCAGCATGGGCATTCTGCTATCCTTAACATTATGCATTCTTATCTAATTATATATTTATTTTTGAAAATATAATGCTATTACACAATAACTTAATTATTATTTTATGTGATATTTAAAGCCCAGCATTGTGCTTCCTGCCACAGCTGAACAGACATTCTCCTCCAGGAATTATATGTTTCTGGAAGCATGAGAATAAAGTCCAGCAAATATTTAAGTGCCAACAAAGATGTTTGCTGTAATAACTTTTTATAGTCCAAATTTATCTGCATCTTATAAGCTTGGAACTATTCCTTGGAAATATTCCTAAAATGTCTTGTGAGTATTCATTTATTTTGTTTGCACCTTTTGTGGGTGGATATTGGCATTAGGTCAGTTCCTTTAGGAGAGAAGAAAAGGGATACCACACACTTGGGCTGCCAGGAGAAAATCCATAGGAGGGAGGAAAGAAATGAATTTGAGTTCTTTCCTTTAAACACATCAGCTGTCCTTCTCACACAGGGGCTGAGGGCTTCAGAAGGTTTTGAGAATTTGTATTTTCACAAGCTGGAAATATGGGATTACAAGGGAGAAAAATAGCTCTGGAATTTACTGTGTTTCAACTACAGGATGTGGTTATTGAAATAATGTTCTTGTGCTTTTGGCAATAGTTGACTCTCAGGCCTGCTCTTAAATTGTGCTGAACAACTTCAGTGAGAGTTAGAGGTAATTTTGAGAGGCTGACCCTAATTAAATGGGTGATTTGTGCTTCTGCAGGAGCTCCCTGATCTACCAGGGAGGAACAGACCAGTGAACTCTCAACTTTGGCTGCTCTTCCCAGTCCTGCTCCTGAGGTGTTCCCTAGCATGGGGTTTTGGTTGAGCACTTCCCTGGTGTGTAACTGCTGGTTTCTCCTTGGGGCTCTGTGCAGAATGCAAGCTCTGTGGATCATGGTTGTCTTTAATAAACTCCCAGAAGGTTGGATCTTTAGGCTATGGCTTATGGCCATTAGTAGTTTGTATTTTTTGGGGGCATAATATTAATGAAAATTTGTTTTTTCCTTCCTCAACATCTAAAGATAAACTTGGGGTGGATGAGTTGTGTAGTTCAATTACATTCTCATTGAAAGACATTACTTTTTCTTAGTTTTGAATTGTTACTTCCTAGATTGTAATTTCTCAATTGTTGGCACTTTAAAAAAAATCTTGTTAGGCCATTTGATCTGATGGTGAATAGTTGATGTTGCATTTTTATTTTGGTATATTTTTTGTCTCCTTTGGTTAAGTCTCCCTAACATTAATGGAAGACTGCACTTGTTACATACACAACTGTTGTTGTGAACTTCTCTGTACTCTAATACTCCAAACTTCAAACAAAGGAAACGTCTGGAAAGTAATAGGGGAGTTACAAAGTAACTAAGTTACCTTTTTTTAATACTGTAAGGTTTTGGGTTTTTATTTTCACTTTTGATCAGTTTTAGCTTGATAAAGTTCAGATAGTTAAAAAAACAAAAAAAAAACCAAAACCCCAAACCACCAAAACATGGTGAAGCAAATCTGTGCTGCAGGTGCAGCATTGATCCAGCAGCTCAATGCCACACAAAGAACAATTTGGTAGGTGTGAAAAGCAACTGCTGCTGTAGCAGCAACGTGCGGGGCTCATAATGTAACTGGTTAAATGTTCTTCAGTCAAAATGAAAGCGCCCCACAAGCTGTTGCTAGGGAAATAGGTGCCTGTGGTGAGTGTTGAATGCAGAGAGGCTTGTCTGTCTTGCAGATCAAAAATTGGCTCCAAGTACTTTGTGTATCACTTTACTGCCGGAAACTTGCTGCTTATCAGCAGGCTGGTCTCTGTGCCTCTGAGGAACTTCAGTTACAAACACAGAGAGAACCTTTTTCTTTTTTAACTCTCTTCTCTTTACATTTTGATGTGAAGTATTTCTCCTGTGCATTATCTTTGTTTATAATTTCTGTGTAGGACAGGTATATCCCCAGGACCTGATCATGAGGAGCAGCGCCTTCATCCCTCTGTAACTAAAAGGAATCTTGCATATGACTGTTTATCAGGGGCTCTGGACAAAATAATGTTTTTAGGCATAGCTTTAAAAAAAATAAAAAAGTTGAAGTCAATGAAACTCTGTCAGCTTGGTATAGTCATTACATTAATTTTCTAAATTGCATTGTAATTCTCTTAAGGTGTGTTATAAGTATGAATTGCAGCTAAGCACCTTCATAAACATGGGGTGATTTTTAAAAACTGTCACAGTTTATTTTTCTAAAAGGCACTCTGATATTTCTGGGATGCTCTAACTATACAGCATCCTCCCCATGTGCTGCTCTCCACATGACACTGGTCCATTTCAAAGGAACACCAGGTATCTCTTGTGATTATCAGAGACTCATCCTTAGTGCTGGATACGTGATGCAGTGAAAGTAAAGCAGGAGCCTATTTAGGCATTCCAAATTGTACATGTAACAGGTTTAACAAAGTCTTATTTTTATCTGCTGTTACACATGCACAGACACAGCAGATTCATATCTGCCTTTTCAGATGAGTTCTCTGAGATCTCTTGTGGCTTTTCTTCTCATCTCTCTCCAAGGTTCCCAAAAGCCTTTGTCAGGGTTTTGACCTTTTACATAACAATCTTTTCCATCTTTCACCCAACTTTTATGAATGCTGATGCATGTAGGTCTTGGCTAGGTACAGCTAAATCTAATGGCAATGGCCACAGCTGTCCCAGGACTTAGGTATGGGCTGGACATTTAACCCACTGTGACAGAGTGGAGTGCCTATTTTGAGTGGTGGTTCAAGTAGTTTGTATATTTTAGCAATAATTAACACAAAATGGCAGTAGATTTACTTCAATTCTTGTTGTGATAAAATACTTTGCATCCCCTCTGATTTTGTGCCAGATTATTTGGCAGTTTCCTTTGCCTTCTGCTTTCCAGAGTGGGTCCCCGGGGACGGAGCTTTGGGATGAGCAGTGATGTAGATGCTGACACCCTCTCTTCCCAGCACAGCTATTTAACTTGAATCAGACTCCTCAGTGCCATCTTAATTCTGATTTCCTGCTCTGGGCCTCTCTGTGGGTCGTTGTTTCAACATTTCTGTGTAACCATTTACTCCTCCTGGTTTGTGCCCCTGGTGAGTGTGCACTGGATTCCAACAAGGAACAGTGAGGAGCCAGGGCTCCTGCCAGAGACTGGTACTGTGCTGAGGTTTGAACTTCTTTGGCATTTTCTCACATCTGAAGAGCTGTTCCCAGAATGTGTATGAAGAGGATAAAGCAGGAAGAGAGTGAGACAAAGCCAGGAGCTGTTAAGTGTGATATGAATTTCCCTATCAGATACCTGGTGCACTGGGTTCAAGGATGATACCTAACCATGTCTTTGCCATCTGTCTAACTGGAGACACAATTTTCTGCTCACAGCATCCTAGGAATATGCATTTCTGCCCTTTGGTACTCCAAGACAAGCAAACTTAGTGTCAGAATCTCTTCATTTCCACACTAGCACTAGACAAGTCTTTATCCAGAGTTACAAGGTCCAGGGAAAGAATGTTTTGTTGGTGTGCTTTTGGGGTTTTTTTCCAGCTGCTTTCCTGACGTAGTGTCATATTTGCTGATCTGCAATATTTTAAATTGGTTTGAATGATATAGTTTTTAATTTAAGTTACCCTTTATGGAGTGTTTTTTTTTAATTGCTGCTATTTGGTCTTATGTGTAACAAAACTTACTGGAAAAGTAGAACTTTAATTATCTATGATGCTGTGAAAGTTAGTAAAACATTTTTATCCTATTTTTAACAGAGTTCCCTTTGCTGTCATGCAGGTCTTGCTTGAAAAAATGTTGGGATCAGTTAGCACAAAGAAAATGCCTGTCATCACTCTTGAGCCTTCTTCTCAGAAGAAGGCTCAAGAGATTTCTAGCTGAGATTGTTTCAATCAGGTTATATTCACGTCACAATACAGTTAAATACTTTTTCTTCTACTGATTGTCTGAGTAAAAGTTCATAAAATGTATGATGGAGATGGAATAGATTTTTCTTCCTTGAACTATAGGGGGAAGAAATAAAGCATTGTTAATGCCTACAGTGGTCCTTGGAGTAAAGATTCCCTGTCTTGTTTCAGGCTCCCACGTGTGGTACCTCAAAAGATTTAGTGTCAAGGATTTAACCTGAGTGGGCTGCACTCACTCTCCTGTAGGAATTTCAAAATGGTGGAACAGACCAGGATGGAGTGGAGAAATATGGATTTTGCCAATGCATCCTGTGGCCTGTAATGGTAAGCAAACAACAAGCATGTGTTTCTTATCAGTGGTCCCAGTAGATAAAAGCCTGGATAGTCTGCTGTGCACAGCTCAGCACTGCAGAGCAGGTGGAAATGCTTTCTCAGGGCTGCTGGGGTGGGTGAACACCAGCACTGGGGCTGGCTGGCACTGAGCAGGGCAGCCTTCACTCAGTGTTAGAAATGCCTCTGTTTGGGAGGTTCTTCTGTAAACCTCCTGGAGCTGTGAGGCACCAGCTGCAGGCTCTTTTGGGAAGTGACTTCTGCCACATCCAGAAGATTTGCCTTGTGTGTGGCATTATTTCAGGTCTGGAATTAACTGGTTCTGCTTTAATACTCTAACTGGCTTTAGTATCAGCAAATCCAAAGGATAAAGCCACTTCAGGAGAACTTAATTTACAAGTGCCTGCTTTGTTTTAGCTGTGCCAGGTGAGATATCCTGTTTCCCCTGGTGAGTCAGTGCTTTGCATGGTGCAAGTTTCCAGTGGCCTCTTGGCATTGGGGATGCTTTGGCAGGGCTGGCTGTCAAACAAATCTTTGGAAATGGCAAGATGAAAGATAAGATGAAACAAGAAGAGTGATAGTGATTAGATCTGTGTTCAGACATTTCAGTATCTTAGTAGACAATCAAAACTTCGTGTGGAAACGAAATTCCGTGAAGCATGTTGGTTGTCCCTGGAAAGCTCTCACTGCTTCTCAAGGTTCCCTCTTTGTGATACAAAGCACCTTACCAGGCCCTCGTGAATGTTTGGCTCCTGTGACCCTTTGCTGGATCAATGAAAAATACGTAAGCGACTCCTAACAATTTTTTAATGTGTTGCTATCAAGTGAGACTGAAAAGAAAAGATTTCTGAGGTTTTCAGTCCTTTATCATTGTTTTATTTCAAAATGACTTCACAAAGGACCTTTCCAAAACCAGGTACTGCATTTTGGAAAGGTTTTTTTAAAAGAATTGTGGGTGTCTGACAGCTTTGTGTCCTGAGGTAGGGTATGACTCTAGAAACAATGCTTCCATCAGAAATATCTGTCTCTTTGGTGGTGTTTTTAGTATTTAACCTCCAAGGGAGGGAACTTCCTTGTTGCAAGTGTTACTTTTAGTTTTTTTGGCTGTGAAGTACGGATGTGGTGGTGTAACAAATGTTGCATGGTTAGTTTGGGGAACCTTGAAATTTCCCTGTACTGAATAGTATAGAGCAATAAGATTTTTAAAACAGGTATTTGATAGGACTTACTCTTGAAGTACTAGTCATTAAATAAAGGGGGATTGGATTTAATCTGTCTCCTTACCTTCCCCCTTCTTCCTTAAATAGTATGAAGAGTTTGGTTTAGTAAAGGGCATTTCACACATTAACAAAAATATTTGTGCTGCAGTGCCACCGTGCAGTGCCCTGCTCCAGGTTCTGAGGCACAGTCACATTCTCACTGTGTCCATCTCTTGGCCTGAGAGAGGTGAGGTTGCTTAGGGAAGAGGTGAGTAAGCAGAAATTCAGCTAGAAACAACCATGTTTGACAAAAACATTTAAAAAAATACTTGACTCTGTAAAAATTAGAGACTGGCACAAAAAAAAAAATCAAGGAAACCAAGATTGTTGTTGATATCAATGCATTGTTTCAATTTCAGATTCCAGTTTGTATTTCTATTCACTTCAGTGGGGTGGGAATGTTGTAGGTAGGAGAGAGAGGAGCCTCCTTCTCTGTTTTACTGGCTTTAGATGGACCTGACTGAAATGGGAAGTGATTTCTTATCTTACTCAGGGCAGGTGTTATCTTTTTCCTGCCTTCTCCCTGCCATATTGTGATTGCACCTGCTCTGTGCAAATACACTATTTACCCTAGACATGGGTAAATAGTATTGGGTTTCTGTATTGAACTGTACATTCCCCTCAAATAACTTTGTGGGAAAGGAAAAAAAAAGAGCAATGTGTGATGCCCATTACACTCTTGTTCACAGTGATTTTTAAAAATGTTTTGTAATGTTTTACTTTTTGCACATTTGTTGTATGTAGTGATAGAAGAGTCCAGTTACACCCTGGTGGTCTGACTCTGCCACATATCTGCTTCTTGACTGCTTTACTGAAATAGATTATCTGAGGCATGTTCAAAATTTTGCCAAACGGATGTCAGAGAATTCACTCTAGTTGTAATTAATTATGTTGAGCTTAGAAATCTTGTCAGCCTGAGCTTTTTGTTTTCTATTTGTTAGAATTCTGTAACCTAAATGAGATAATGCCTGAAAAAGAAAAAAGACCTTTCAAGCGCTCCTTTCTTGAATTTTTGTTTTATTGCTGATTTCAGTAAAGGTTCAGTATTACCTAGTGTGAAGCTTTCCTTTTTTTTTCCTTAAAAAACAGATCCTCTGAAAATGTCAGGAGTTTTACTTTCTGTGAAAATCAGGGATATTCTTGTAGAAATTATTGGGGCTTAGACACACAGAGACTCTGTCCCTGTTCCTGTCTTAGCTGAAAATATTTTTCTGCATGGTGTTGAAGTTTAATGGTCTGTGTTTCAGGGCTTTTTTCTGCAGTTTATATAGCTCAATATTATAGGTTTTAGTACTTTCAGTAATGGCACAAGCACACTGCTTTTGATATAACTAAACTGAAATTACTCAGTGAAAAGCTATTCTGGCTTCTGAGGACACTGTGTTCAAAGACATGAATTTTAAATAGATATGAAAACTGAAAGTGTAAGGGGAATATTGACTTTTGCAGTGGTAAGTTCAATTTTAGATCAGCTAAAGCCAAAAAGTCTATCTGTAAGATGTGACAGGGGGTCGGGAAGTCAAGAAATAATCACACACCTTGGTTTTGAAAGATGCAAAGCACAGCTCAATTCTCTTCTGGTGTGATGTCTCTTTTTACACCCTGGAGTTTGCTGCTTATGAAAACCAGTATGATAAAAGGGCTGCTTCCTCCCCCACCCTGCTGAGCCAGACCCAGCACTTAATTAGAAGGCTTAATAGATTTGTTGGTTGAACCATTATGTGTTTTCTCAATAAAAAAGTTCCTTACAACAGTAGTAAACTCTCCTGTGTAGTTCAGTTCAGCAGTCTGGTTATATGGACTCTCTTTCTTTTTTACTGACTTAGTTTGTGAGCTGATCTTAAATTACCAATAGGATTTCTGAACCATTTTCCGTCCTACCAGGATCAGTAGCACAGAGATTTCTTTCTGTGATTGTACTCTTTTTCTTCAAAACACAACCTATAATAATAGTGGTATTTTTAAATGAGCAACAAGCACTGTCCCTCTGCCCCCTGCTTTAGCAGTGGCATTCTTCATGTTCTTTCCTTAGGCTGTGGACCTGTGAGAACTGATGAGTCAGTTTAAGAGCTCTCTGCTGTGCTTGCTTTCCTACTTGTGGTTTTCCTTTCCAAACCCAGGGCCAGCTGTGGAGCTCATCTGTGCCTCTGCTACCTGCTGCACTCCCCCAGCCCAGAGGGAGGTGACCTGCCAAATCTGGCTCTCCGTGCTGTGTTGGGTGAGTGGGCTCTGCAGAGAGCCCAGCAGGAGCTTGGTGCAGGGCCTGGGACAGCGTGGGGGCTCTGGCTGGGTGAGACCTCCCTCTCCTCCCTCTCCTCCTCCTCCTCTGGCTGGCCAGAGCTGGCTGGTGGTGCTTATGAAACCACAGCCTCTGTTCTTTCACATCTTCCACTTGTACAAGAGACTGAAAAACTGTTTCCAAATTAAACAACTCGTTACTTATTCCTACTTTAAACAGCACTGGAGAACAAACATTATGAGAAGAAGCAATCTACTGAAATAAGAATGTGAATTAAGAAGTTCATTTTCACTGCTTTCTTTGCAGCACATTTAGCACCATCGTTGCTGTGGCTTTCAATGTTCAAGGGCAAACCCTAAGTGATGTAGTGTCACTGATTGCTCTGATATGTCATGGGGTGTTTTTTTTTTTTAAATGACAGACCACTTTTTGTATTGATTTGGTGTTTTAATGTAAATATAGTTCTGAGTGCTGTTGTGTTGAAGTATGCTCACTCTTTGTGAGAAGACAGAAGGTGAATATAGGTAAAAGTTTTACAGTCTATTGCAGAAGAAGTCCTTCAACAATTAAATGTAACTAAGGAAGGTGAAATTTCACATGAAAAACTTCAAAATATGTACAAAAAAAGGTTTGCCTTTGTAAAGAAACTCACTGCTAGCAGACAGATCATTAAAAACACACCTGCTCTCCACTCAGTATTTTTGTATGGGCAGAAGAAACTAAGGTGGCTGCAGACTAGTGTTTGAAAGCCAAGTGTAAAAGGAAGAAGTGTTGTCTTTAACATGAATGGCATTTCCTGTGGTGTATGTTTGGATTGCTAAAGTTTGTTTCCTAGACTGAACTAGTCCTGGAGTCCGCTAGACTGGAGATTATTTTTGCCTGAGATTCATAATTCATCCACTAATCTCCTTCAATTATTCTATTGCATGTTTATAGATTCCTGATTCCCTTTTAGTATCTGCTAATGGGTAATTACAGTCAGCAATCATTCTTGTCATGGAAATTGCTAAAGTAATTTCAGAAACACTGTTGTTATTTGTGTGAAACAAAAGATGGAATGGAAATCAAAACTGTACTGTCTGCCTGGTTCTGTTGTAGTTAAAGATAAAAAAAGTGGTTCTGCTTGCTTTTATACAGAAGTTATTGAGAGGAATAAGGCAATTTATATAGATTCATTTGGTTCTTGCTATTAGGGTTTGTTTTAATATTTCAGACACTGCTCTTTGGTAACCAGGCAGCTCTGGGTGATCAAGTCTTGAGTTCTTAGCAAATGAACAACTAAGAGAAAAAATACTTTATCCAGGTGGTTACTGTGGCTGTGTTCACCTGTGAATATATCAGGAGCTTTGAAATTAAAACCAGAACTCCAGCATACTTGGATTCTGTTTGGAAAGGCTTTAACTTGGTCAGGAGCTGCTGTGAATAATTCTCCCGAAAGAGGGAATAGATGTGATCACTGGCTGTCTGTCCATCCTGGTGTGTGAGTGAGAGGGTGGGAGGAGGGTGCAGAGAGTGAAAGAAGGCATCCCAAGAGCTGTTCTGTTGTTATCAGTCTGACTTCTGTCATTTTTTCTGTTGCTCCGCTGTGCAGTGCTGAGGGGAGGCTGCTCTTTGTGCTCCAGAGAGCTCCCTGGGATGTGACTCTGTGCTCTGCTCTCTCCACGTTTTGGATGCTCCCCCCTTTTTCCCTCCCTCAGCTGCCCTCACACTGCTCCATGCGGACAATTTCTGGGGAGGAAGGGGCTGAAATTACCCCATGCATCAACCCCATGCATCACCCTTGGGCTGGTGTGTGTTCTTTAAAACACTTGAGCTCTACAGGCTCTGTGCAGACCATGCTATTCTGCAGCTGCTGAGCCTTCAGAAAAGGTGTGTCTCTTCAGCCAGGTCTTCAGAAAATGTGGTGGATTGAGAAAAACCCTGGTGGAGAGTTTTAACTAGCCTTGGAGAATAAAAGAGCTTCAGTCCAAGCCTGGTAGGCTAATGAAATAATAACTGCTTTTGTATTTTAATGAAATAATAATTGCTTTTGTAATTTTTGTGACAAAATTCTGTTGATATATCAGTAGGAGACTGGAGAGTTTATCAGTGCTTGAAAGTTCCCATCTAAGGGGAGGAAAGCATAGGGCAGATTTGTGGGAGATAGAAATATTGTCTTTTTTGGTTGCAGGTGAAAGGTGGCTGTGCTTTTGTCAGGTCTTGCCCAGTACTTACCTAGAAGAGGTTTTGGTGCTGAACCTGAGCACATCTTGTTCCCACTGAAACACAGTAGATTTGGAAGGTAATAGATGTTTTGGATCATTTTCTGGAAGGCATTCTGTTGTCCAGTTCTTTTTATACCTCTCACATGTCCAGTGTTCTTACATATTCACTGGGCAAAAATTCTTCATGTTAATTGGCTTGCAAATGAAGCTCACACAGATGAGACTAAATCATATTGATGTGTTTGGTGGCTGCTCCCATAGGCTCTCAGTGCAGTTTCTAACCCTCACTGCCAGGGCTGCTTCTTACAGATCCTGGGGGACAGTTCCTTCTCTTTTTCATCCAAACACAATTAAGACTTCTAAAGAAATGAGTTTTTTTCTGGATAAGCTGCTGATCAGAGCTCTGTGGCTTTATGGCAAGAGCCCAGATCCAGTCCCTATTTGGCTCAGTGTGTTTGCCACTGGTGCCTCTGGGAGTGTTCTTTGGTTTTTGTGGCCTGTTGCTGTTTCAGGGTTACACCTCTCCTGGTGTGTCATAACAGCAAATCTTCCAGGAACAATGACCAAAAAGAGTAAAAGTGATGCTGTGGTGCACAGTGCTCACAGGATCCTTAAATGTATAAACAGAAGCATGTTGAGTTGATCTTTTCCCCAGTGTGTGATACCACCCATGACAGAATCTTTCTCTCTCTCTCAAATCTACCTTCTACATTTCCAGAAGGTTGGTAGAAAAACTTCAAAGGAGGAAAGACACAAAAAGTGGGGACTTTTTAAAAGGGAGATGGTAGTGGCAGTGGGGCATGGGATGCAAATATAAACTAATTTGGAGTGGAATTATTCACCTCAAAGTAGCATTTATGTGGTGCATTATGGGTTCTTGGTAAATCAATGAAGTACTGTTGGGGAGTTTCTTTGCCTGGTAGAGTTCTGGGAAGAAAATTGTGTGACCCAGGGGTCATTCATAATTACTTGCAGTGCATATCTACAGAGATCAGCCAGGAAGGAACAAATCAATGAGATATCAATCTCTTTTTAATTAAAATGGGTTAGGCTATTGAAAAGACATGTCTCCTCAATCTACTGTCCTGTAAAACCCTTCAATAATATGCAGAGAGAGTTCCAAGCTGACATTGCACCCAGTTTTCATTTTTTGAGTATCAGATAACTGAGCTGCAGCCACACAGTATAATCCTGTAGAATAGACAGCTCTTGGTACTATTTTTTCATTGACATAGTCAGGAGAAGTTACAGAAAGCAAGCTGTGAAGTAATTTTTTCCTGGATTTTAATATTAAGTAGCCCAAGAGAGGATAATTTGCTCTACATATTTGTGAATGTATTGCTGCTTAGCAATTACTAGTTTTTTGAAAATGGATCCTGCTAATTGGAAAGATAAAATTCCCTTTCAAAATACATCTTTATCATAAAAATTACCATCAAAATCATATTTCTGCAAGTATATTAAAGAAGATCTTCATTGTTTTTGTTCTGAAACACACTTTTAGAAGGTGCTAGGACAGCAAGCCTGTCATCTCTTTCATGCAGTTGTTCACATCAGGCAGAGTTCCTGCACCCCAGCCCCATGGTAAAAGAATTCCTCAGGATGTTTCACGAGCTGTCTGCCTCTCTGCTGCATCAGAGGCCAAACCTTCCCCCTGTCTGGAGTGTGCTGTCTTTGTTACTGAGAGACAAATTCAGATTGAAGTACTTGCCCCTGTGCACACCTTCTGAGAGTTTCTTCTTACACCCAAGTGAAGTAATTGTGCAGTTACCTTTGACTTGGAAAATGCAGTAAAACATGATGCAAATGTTTCAATTTCTTCTTCGTCTCTCCTTTAAGTGGCAGTGGTTTCTGAGATTCATACTTCTTTTCAAGAGCATTATTATGCACATGCAAATGGTGTGAGTACCAAAAGAATTCCTTAAAATGAAAAGTGGGAGGACTTTAATTATGATGAAAAGCTCAGTAATAACCAGTACAGGTGAATATTAGGGATACCATTAACTATAAATGGGAAAGATTCAATTTTATTTGCTTATTATACATATATCCATATAAATATGTTAGTGTAAATGTCAGTTTATTCTGGGTATTACTGAATAAGAGTGATGCAATATGGGGTTTTTTTGTGATTAATCCAAGTTTGGGGGGTACTCTCGAAAGAAGTTCGAGTTTCTCATTTTGCAAAAGTATGCTTTCTTTTTTGATCCAGTCTCAGTGTTGGTATATCTGGTTTTGCCTGCTTGATCATTAATAATTGGATAGGATGTTAGTGTTTGGCTCTATTTACCAGAGGCAGAATTGCTCACTATGGTTTCTGAAACTTTTTCCTGCTTTTAGTGTGAAAGCAGTCTGAGTGTGTGTGTGCAGTAAAGCATTTGGTTTTTGAAAGTAACTGGCTGGGATCTGGCTTTTCTGAGGAAAAAAAAGAAGTGGGGTTTAGTGGGTTCTTTCTCCCTGGAGCAGTGGCCTTGGGCACCATGGTGACAGCAGTCAAGTGGCAAAGAAGCTGTGGTCCTGTTATCAAGTTTTAATAAGACTTACAAAATCCTGTTTTTCATGCTTGGCTCCATCACATCCCTGTGCTTCTTTTTTATGGCTCTTGGCATTGAATGAACTATATTAATGAGCATCTCTGAAAAACGCTGGTCATTAGAAATGAACAATACAGTTTATTCCTTAATGTTCATTGTTAGCAGAACACATGTATTACTTTGGAAACAGTATTACTTACAGTGGAATTAAATGTACAGAACTAGATGTTAAGTATCTTTAAAAAAAAAGTTTAATGAATTTTGGCTTGGACAGCTGTATTCTTTTCTCATTTTGCTATGCCTTAATTAAAGTGTGAAATTAATAAAAGAGGATTTCTTCATTTTTAAGATGCATGTTTTGAAAAAAGAATGCAAAGTGTATTGTGATTACAGATTATATATACACATACTTCAAAAGAGTTGTGAGCATTCAGTTCCACAACATGTTCACAGGAGCTGTGTCATTTGCTCAGAAGGAAAAAGCCCCATGTGGCACACTTGTACATGAAAATGTTTGAGCTGCCAGAGCAGGGTGAGCCGAGCAGCCCTTGGTGAGTGCTGCCCACACATGAGGCTCCTGGGCTCCCACCCACCACAGCACGCTGCTCTTGCTCACGGGTCACAGCATGCAGGTGGAAAGTTCAAGGAAAGTTTAGGGAATCAACTGTTTTTATTCCCTCCCCCCTGGGGAACATTGTGTATGCTTAACTATGAATTTACTAATCCTGTCTCTCTGCAGGGTTCATCCCAGAAAGTGAGATTCAAGCTTATGGAAAGGAGTTTGAGACTTGCAAAATAATAATTAAAATAACCTCATGCCAAAAACACCTGTCTGCACCAATGCAAGTTGATCCGGAGCTTCATGCTTAGTGCTGCTGATGATGAATTGCCTGTGGTTTTGGGGAGGCTAAGTGTTGCCTTTGATTGCATTGGGAATCTGAAGTCGCTGCCCATGAGATGTAAAGTCAGAGAACGTGGGTTACTCGGTGTGCCTGAGGATCACAGAGGGAGCAGCGAAACGACAAAACTTCTCTTTGAAGCAGTGGCTTCAGCTGTGTCATTGTGTGCACTGGGAACTGAGAGAAACAGCAGAAATAGCAGCCAGCCTGGGAGAAGATGCCAGCTAAAGGGAAATACTTCTTCAACGAGGGCGATGAGGGCAGGATATCAGACCCGCTCTACGAGAAGTACCGCTACACCAGCCAGCAGCATCCCCTCCTGCTGCTGCTGCTCTTCATCGCCATCCTCTTCTGGACTACTCTAATCATCATCTTCTTCATTACTGCTGTGAGTAAACTTCTTTTGTTTGTGTTCAGTGTTTGCAGAGAGGATAAGGAGTGGCTCTGACAGCATCCTGAACCTTTTTGGCTCTATAATATTTAGTGCCTCATGGTATCAAAGTTGCAGTGCTGAAAGATATCAAGTAACTGTGCGTGTATTACTGTGTATGATTTTGAAACAGAAGGGAAGAGAGGAGAGATTGTCAGGCACCTGCACAATTACTATAAGGAATTTTTTTTCTTTCTATAAATTATGAACGAATCCTGATCTGAATTGAATGCTGGCTATGATAGTAAGTACTAAAAGGGCCAAGGAAGGAGCAAGAACAGAAGTTAAAATGTCCTGCATTTCTCATATTACAGTGACTTGTTGGTTTTTCATTAGGTGATTTTTTTTCTTAAAAGATTTGCAGATGTTAAGTTCCTTTTTTTAAATTTTTTTGTTGTTGTTAATAAAAGCACAGTAGGAACCTCCCAGTACAATGGGTAATCAGTGGAATCAATATTTAGTCAGCAAAGAGCGGTGATCCTATAGTCATATAGCATAGAAAAGATGCAGCTTAAAGATTTTTTTGTTATGTAGTGTAATTTGATTTTTTCTAAAGAAATTTGGTGTTGTACAAGCCCAGCTGACAGCTGGTAAGAAAAGGAGTTAATTTAAAGATAATGTTGTCAAAAGGTAGTAAAGTAGCTGTTATAGTCCTTCATTGCCTTTTAACTCTGCTTTCCAAACAGCTTCACGATAAAGGGTCTTCAAGTCTCTCTTTAGCATCAAATCAAATCTTACCAATTGCACTTGCATCCTTTTTGCCTTTTATTTCCTAGGAAGGGAAGAAAAGTAGCAACACTATTTTTAACAATTTATCTTCCATGAAACTTGGAGCTTTTCAGCACTCCTTTTCAGCAAAGTTTGAACTCTAAATCCATTTCTTTGGGCCCATCTGCATTATAGTTACAATGTAGTTAGAAGTTAGTGATTTGGGGTTTGCCTTTTTTTGGAAAACAAGAGCAGTGGAACTGGGGTAGTGTTGCAGTAGGATATGAAATGTATGACACGCACAAGCTGAGATGTCCAAGGCAAGAAGAGGGCAGTTTATTTCCAAACTCCAATATTTGTAGACTTTCAAAAGTGACCATGGATTGGAGGATGAAATTGCTACCTCTCTAGCTACACTGGTTAAACCAAGAGTCCATCAATTTTCTCCTCCTCCAAAAAGGAATGCAAACCAATCACTATTTACATGAAAAATGCGTGAGAAACGCCATTACAAAAATGTGAACATCAGAAGGCTTAGAAGAACAGGGTGACAGGGTAGAATGAGTGTCTATAGCAGTATTTATTATATTTGGTCTGTATGTGTGAATATCAGAAAGCATTCATGCTACCACAGCAAGTCTACTTAAAAACCCAGGTTAACTTATTTCAAAGTGTCCAAGCTGTTTCCAGGGCAGTATAGATGCATGTTTCGTTGCTCTGAAGGGGACATTTGTAGCAGCTGTAACCCTTGCTTTGCCTTTGCAGGAAGCTCATTCCCACCTTGCCTTCCTGTCTGTAATAGTATTTACTATATTAGCTCTGTATGTGTGAATATCAGAAAGTGTTCGTGCTGCCACAGCTAGTCTAGTTAAAAACCCAGGTTAACTTATTTCAAGGGCATCCAAGCTGTTTCCAGGGCAGTATAGATTTTGCTTTTTCTGAAGGGAACATTTGCATTTTCCCTTTCTCTGGAGGGGACATTTGTGGCCGCTGTGACCCTTGTTTGCCCTGCAGGACGCTCGCTCGCACCTGGCGTTCCTGGTGGCGGTGTGCGCGGCGCTGGCGGTGTTTGCGCTCACGTACCTGCTGCTGTGCATGGAGTCCCTGCTCCGCCGCGGCCTGCCGCTCTTCGGCCTCGTGGCCTGGCTCTGCTTCCTCACCGTGGGATACGTGTCCCTCTTTGAAACCGGGAGTGACTATCAGCTGTGGGAGCAGGTGGGTGTGCTGCGCTCATTCAGCTACTCGCACAGGGCTGGTGGTCGGTTGTGGATGTTTTTCTGTGCTTCAGTCTTTCAGGGTGTTGTAACTGTGTAATAACTCTTCTGAGATTTAGGTTAACTTCTAAAAGCTGGCTTCGCTGATTTGTTGCAGTAAATTGTAGTTGGCATTCTGGGTTATAGTGAAAATATATTTCAGTGAAAAAATTGGATAATTGCATAAACCTACGTGGGAATTGCATCTTTAGTAGTGAATTGGATTTTTGTAATTAAATTGGATTTTTTAGGATTTTTACTAAATCTTAATTACTATGAATTCATCTCTGATTTTTTTTTTTTTTTTTTTTTTTTTTTTTTTTTTTTTTTGTGTTTTGTTAATAATACTTGCTTTGTTAACTTATTTGGGTCAGAGAAGTGTTCAAGAAATGTATAAAGGACTCCAGAGCTGGGTGTGCCCTAGGGAGCAGGTTTTTAAGTCAGTGCGAGAGGTGAAGTGAACAATAAGGATTAATGACACATCCTGGCATTGCTGGGTGTGGCTAAACTTCGTTTCTTGCTATCTCTGATCAGAAGATGGGTGATTTCATGAAGCCAAAAATATCATAATTTGTAGGAAACTCCTCCTAAGATCCCATAATGCAAGCAGAAGAGCTTTAATTAAATAAAAATGACTTTTTATCTTGTTTTATGAACTCTGCCCCTTCCCTTCTTTATTTGAATAAAGAAAGATATAAATTACCAGTTAAACAACCCAAATCTGATTTGTATTATGGCCTGGATCCAGCACTGTACGTTTAGAGTTGCTGTCCAGTATTTTTAACTTAAGGAAGTGGCTATTAGCTTAGGAACCACCCTCCCTGCCCTCAAATGTATTAATCTTAACTATAAATGCAAATATGTAACAAAGCACGATTTGGTTTTGCTGCTTTCAATGCTGCAAGCCAATGTAGTGCTGTCATGTGGTAATAATTCATTCATATTGATTTTAAGTCTAAAATATAAGGACGCCCTTCTCTGTAAGTGAATAGATTTATTTCAGAATTTCAGTTCAAGTTTTGAATTTATTACTAATTAAAGCTACTGTTTAAATGCAGGTATGGCCCTTGCTTGTCCATCCTTTTCTTGTGCTTATAAAACTATCACACAGCATTCAGAACATTGTGTGATGAGGGTTGCAATTACTGGCAGAAAAAATGTCTTTACTCCAGTTAAAGTAGTAAGATATACATGGGAAAACATTTTTGTTGAATGAAATCTTTTATTTGCCTTTTTGTCTGATTATTGCTCTCCCAGTCAAACTATCTGTTCTGGGGAAATATTTAAGGGCAGACTGGACCTTGAGACTTCCTTGAAGGAAGCTCTTGTCTGGAATGGCACAATTTAGTTGCTGTGATGAGATGGAGCTGAGCCAGGAATGCTGCAATATAATCCTATGATCAGGGCTGTTGGTTTCCCTATATATATATAAGCTGACAATTGTAACAAGTCTATAAATATGAATTTAAGTTTTACAAACCTTCCCACTGATCTGGAGCAGTTCAGTACTGCATTTTATAAAAGGTGTGCAGCTAAATATGTGGTTAGTGGTAATAAAGGTTGTTTTCTTGTGGGAGGACCAGGAAGTATTGGTTGGATTTTTTGGTTTTTATCAAACACGAAGCAAACATACACATGTGACTGGGTGATGTTAAAATTAGAAAAATATCTTCCAACAGGTGAGAAATCTGATTCTTTTCAGTATTGCTAACCTTGCAACACACTGTTCCTGATGTGTGAGTACAAAGTGCATCCAAAGTGCATCTCCAGCTGTAAAGGATAAGTTCAGGATAAAGGGCAAGGACAAATGAAAAAATTATAGGTGATATGTCATGTTAACCCATCTTGTCTCTGAACCTGTAACTGTTAATCCCTCAAACTCTTAGAACTACCACTGTCCTTATGGTTTTAACTGTCTTTTAAAACATCAATATCTCATTGTTCAGCCTTAAATTGAGTAAGAATCCCACTGCTTTGCTCCTGTTTCTGTACTGATTTTTGGCATTTACCTAATAACGTGTATGTGTGACTCTCTCTTATTTTTTTCTTTTTCTTTCCAAAGGTGCCATTCTTTCTGTTCATAATCTTCACAGTTTATACCATGCTACCCTTTGGGATGAGAGGTGCTGTCATAATTAGTGTTGTTTCTGCTCTCTCCCACATTGTTGTTTTAACTGTGGTAAGTGTAACATCTCAAGGAAATAAGGAACGCATTCCATTTCAGGTAAGGAAATAACCTGGTTACATAATGAAATACTCTAGTCAAGCTTCTCTTTGCTTTTGGCATAACTATTCTATTAAGAAAAGTTCCATTGATGTTTCAAGTTCATGGATTTGGAGCTTGGGCCCAAAAACCCTTGGGCTTTTCGTAAAATTGCGAATTTTTAAATCTACAGCGCACTTTTGTTTTTCTGACCTGAGTGGAAAAAGCAGGGCTGTTAAATTAATTTTTAAACGAAGCTGTTAAAAACATGCCTAGCTTAGTCACAGTCACTCTTCCCAACCTGTGCTCCTTCAGGTGGGTCTACCCACCTTCGTCAGGCCCTGCCCACAGGGTGGATCAAAACGGCCACTGCTGCCCCGGGGTGCCAGAGGGGCTGGGAGTGCAGCCTGCTGCGTTCAGGGCTCCAGCTCTCATTGCCAGGGTGTGCTCATTAGCAGGAGCACCCCAGCTCCTTCGTGCAGGTGTGTGCCAGGCTCCACACAGCATGCTGATGCAGGAGTTTGTGCACTGCTTTTCCACAAACCAAACACTGGTGCCTGCAAGTAAATGTTGAATGATAGCATAGCATATTCTGTTTCGTTATTGTGACTGTGAAAGTCAGATTGCATCTGCCAGGTCCATCCTGGGTAATAGCAGCAATGATTTGTTATGGGATGGGGTAAGAGGAAATGAGGCATGGTCTGGGATTTACTGTGTTTTTGGGACTAGTATGTGTGTTAGTGAAGTATCAGTGACTGCCCTGCAGTAGGTAAATATTTTTCTTCTTGTGCAGCTCCTTGCCAATGCTGTAATTTTCCTTTGTGGCAACTTGATGGGTGCATTTCACAAACGCCAAATGCAGGTTGCTTCGTGGGATTTGTACAGATACACCTTAAAGTGCATTCAGGTCCGAATGAAACTGAAGATTGAAAAAAGGCAGCAAGTGAGTGAGCTACTTCATGTTATTAATTGCTTGTTTTCATTTCCAAAGTCTGTATAAATTCATAAAGTTGGTGACTAATCCATGTTGAAAGGCTTGGTCCAATCTTTGAGATACCCACCTAGTGTCAAAAGTAAAAGTTGTGCCATTTGTAACAAAAGAAGGAAATTAAAGGGAGGAAACTTTTTTCTGGGGCTTGTCTACATGAAAATCACAGTATTTGTAACAGGAATGTAATTGCCAGTCATTTTTAGTTCCTTTTTCCCTAGAATAAACTGTTCCTGGGACTGGCTAAGATAACTTAAGAGGACATATCCTTAATGCCCTGAAATTTCTTGAAAGGTAATTTTAGCAGTTAGTTTTGTGGTTCCCTTGGTCGCATTTTTTTGCATTGCATTCTAAAGTATTATTTATTCTGATATCTTATTGTCTCACAAACCGTTTTTCTTTTGCTAGAAGGAGAAAATTGGATGTGAAGGGAGAAAAAGAAATGAAATATTTGATTAAAATATTTATTCCCATAAATTCCAGTGGTATTTGTTTATTCAAAGAATAAACCAGCATGAATTTCTTACTGAGGAAGGTTTGTAGAGGGATACCAAAGCTGAAACTGGGGCACCTTTCCTGGTATAAATAGGGTTAAGAAGTGCTCTACAAGGCTGATGTGTATCGTGTTCTCTGCCCACCAGTTATTAGATAAAAAGAAGGGGCGGAAAAGTGACTGTCCTGATCAAACCGGGAAGCAGAAAGTGCCACACTGCTAGTTCGATCTGTTCTCTGATGCTAATCTTGTGAGATGAGATTACAAATCTGCATGAAAGCCCTGCCAGAATTTCCCCACGCAGCTGCTGGGGAAGCCTCTGATCACCTTACACAGGCAATGTGCTCTCATTTCCTGGGCAATGTTCTCACTTCCATGGTGTTCAGGATTTTGGTTTTGGGATTGTTTGTTTTTAATGGTTATGGTTGCTTGTTTGAAGTGTAAATGTGCTTAAGTCTATGGAGGGCTTTCTTTTCAACCATGTTGCAGTTTGTCAGGCAATTCTGAGTATCCTTTCTACCACCCAATCCTCTATGAAGAAGATGTGAGAATTGCAGTTCTGGGTTCCTCACTGCTTCCTTGAACACTGTGCGATGTGTCAGCATCCCAACGGCCCTGTTATATTCCCTGGGATTTGTCTGTCAGTTTAAGTTCTTGCCCAGGGCTGACTCTCCTAGTACCAAAACAGTAGGTGAAGGAAAGGAGGTGTTTCTAGTTCTGGAATCAGTGTCAAGCTGCGCTGCTGCCCATACCTTGTGCAGACAAGTGCTTGATGCTCAAGGACTGTCTCTTCCCACTGTGATCCTGGGGTATTTCTTCTTGGGGGCAGGCACTGGTTAAACAGCCCTGGCAGCTCACTGCTGCCTGAACAGGGCTGCGTTGGGCAGCCAGGGAAAGGGGACAAGGACCGGGTCCCAGGGGACAGCATTTAGCGTTTTTCTTGGCTGCACAATGTGCTAATCTTACTGCTGATATTGTCTGAAAAAGTTCCTGCTTGTAGCTGCTCCACACAGCATTTCCTCTTCCATCTCTGGTGGGAGAGCCCTTCCTCACTCAAAGTATTCTTTTTGTTGTCCTCTTCTGCCCAGCAACTTAGCAGGGTCTTCTTTGAAGAATGGGCTTTTGGAGTGAGAGCCAGTGTAAAAAGGTGCCCTGAATAGTCAGACAATGGAAGTGGGTTTGGAGGAGTCTGTTTCTCTCAGTTCAAAAGGCTTCATTTCAGTGGCATTGCTTCAGGTTAGCTATAGCAGCTTGCAGCTGACACTTTTGTATCTGTTGCTGCTTTTCCAGCATTTCAGAATTTACTATTTTTTTTAATACTGAATAGATTGTTAGGTACAAAACATAAGTTTTTACAGAACTTTTATCGCACAATGCCAACATAACACTGACATCAGAGGACAAAATAAAATGTAATTTATCCAGAAAATGTAGTACTGAATACTGACATTTTTTGTGTGTGTGTTTCACGGTTACAATGGAATGTCACACCTAGGCCACAAGGAACAAAAGAAAAAATATGCAACATAATTGTGAAATCAATAATTTGGAGAACAGCAATGTAAAAATGTCTTCTGGAAAACCTGACACTCATTTCTTCAAAAACTATTTGAATAAAGACATTTTTCTTTTGGTTATTTTAATGCCTTCTTGCAGTCATTAGAATTCTGCAGTTTCAGACTTACTGTGTGAATGATTCTGCCAATTATTCCTCCCCCCACTTTTTAGGAAAATTTGCTTTTATCCATCCTGCCTGCTCATATCTCTATGGAAATGAAGTTGGCAATCATTGAGCGACTGAAGGAAACTAATGATAACAGGCAGATGCATGACAACAACTTCCACAGCCTATATGTAAAAAGGCACCAAAATGTTAGGTAAGTGGAAGCCTCAGAAATAATTGTATTGATTTAAACTTCTGATTCTTATCAGTACTTATGGTCCAGTGAAATTAAAATTTGAAGGCAGACTGTGAGGCCAAAGTGAGCTTCTTTCCTGCTATGGGAAGATAACATGCGTTGAACTGGTGTGCTGTCTTTTAAATCAGAGGAGATACTTGAACATTTTTTGCTGGAGCTCTTTCCCAAAGAGGAGAGAGGTGTTTTCTGTTAAGTGCATTTCAATAGTTATGCTGACTGTGGAATTGATGTATCTTCGTATTTCACTTTCCCTGCTTTTTCCTTTTGCTCCTGTCTAGCATCCTTTATGCAGACATCGTAGGATTCACTCGCCTGGCCAGTGATTGCTCTCCTAAGGAACTCGTAGTGATGCTGAATGAGCTCTTTGGAAAGTTTGATCAGATTGCAAAGGTAGGTTTACAGTTTGTGCTGTAGGATAAAGGCCTTTGGAAAAAGAAGTCTTTTTGCACAACATGAGGCAGTTGGGTGTTAGTCCTTAAAGTCAGGAAGGCAAGACTGCTGTTCCTTTAAAGCTAACTGGAATAATCACATTAAAACAAAATGTAAATCAAAAATGGGAAATGTAGCAAGTTGCTACTGTAATTCCTGTTCTTGGGTGTGGAGGTTTATCTGTATCATTTAGGAAATTGTCTGATGATGGTAAGTGATTGCAGCAGGGCTGTGGGAGGTTCTGTGTACAAACTCCACTGAGGAGCTTTGCTCTGTTCATCTGGAAGGTTTGTTTGACTCCACAAGTGGAGAACTCTCAGACACACACTTAAATTCTTAAATTCAGAGGCATCAGGCAGAGAGTTCTTTAGCTCAGGAGTGAATTAAAGAAAGCTTCCTGTTACTAATGGATACTGACAAAAAAGTGTAAGGCTGGGGAATAGTTTAAAATGGTCTCTATTAAGACATACCCTCAATACTGACCCTTCAACCTGGCAGGAATTGTTGCCACTTCCAGGTGCTGCTTGAGGTTAATTTTTTGCACCAGTAATCACAAACTCAGGTTTTTATTTCTCACATTAGAGGGACTGTATCACCTACATGTTTGTGTGTTGTTTGTGAAATCCTAAAAATTCAGAAAAAATTGAAAAACTCTAAAATTATTAATGTAGCAGAGGAGTGAAATTGATGTAATTAAACTCATGTGGATATAATTGAATAAATTCTTAAATAAACCACTGATTAAAACCTGACTAAGATGCTAGTAATATTTTTGACTGAATTACATGGCTAATTTTTGCATTTATCTGAATTCAGTTGCTGTTAATTGTTTAAGTGTTTATTTGAGAAGTAAACGTTTTACTCTAGCTATTGCAATTGTATTGTTGTGAAGCAGCTATAAAGACAGAGTAAGTTATGTCATCTTAGTTGCCAAATGGCAAAATTTCTTTTAATGCTGAAGTACGAGCTGAGGTTAAACACATTTGGTAAGGTTTTGTAACTGTTTTGCAGACAGAAACATAGAAAAAAATCTCGATTTTGAGTGATGAGTTTTAATTTCTCACTGCTGTATGCAAATTGCACTGAAATGTCTGGATTTAGTGAGTCAAGGTCTTTTGCAACTCTGTGGTTGAGCTGTGAGAAGAAGTTCCTGCTTTTTGTGCTATTTTTGTTCTGCCAGGGAGTATTCTGTCATCTTTTCCATAATGTACAAATCTTGCAAGCTCCAATTTACCTAATAAAAATTGATGGCTAAGCTGGACGCTGAGCTGGATGCTGAAGTGCAGCAGCTCTAATCCAGGGCTAGTTTCCCTGCTGATCCCTCTGAGCTTGTCACTTGTGGCACTGCTCAGAACCCACTGGGGTGGATTAAGATGTGGAGAATGATGGATGTTCCCTAAAGGCTTTAACTGATGAGGGAGAACAGCTCAGTTTGGGAAATTGCCACACATTTGGGCTGATTTTGGAGTTGATTTAGGAACTGTGTTCCCACAGCAGGTAGTGTTGAACAGCTGGAGCTACTGGCTGGCCCAAATTAAGCCATCTCTGCTCGTCAGTCAAACATAACACAGCCTTGCAGAATTAGCCCTGGCTTGCTTGCAACCTTTGTAGTTAAAATTCTTCAGTAAAGTCTTCACAAAAGATAGTATCAGAGACTTTTTGCTCTCTCCTGCCAGACTCTGGCAGCAGTATCCTCTGTTGCACAGTTAGGAAAATTTTTTTTTGCTACTATTTAGTATTGTGGGATTTTTATTAGCAATAGCACACAGTAGTGTGTGCCAGATTCCTCTTCAGTCATGTTTGAAATAACAAAACAACCCCATTTTGGTTGGGCATCTGAATTTCTAAGTTTTCCCTCAGTGCTGGGAGGCTTTATGACGCCTCACACTGTTATTTATGCCATGTAAAAGTAGAGGGAAAATTGCCAATAATTCAGACAAAGATTAAAAGATAAGTATATTTCATCTTTTAGATGGTGTTTTATTTATAGATTTTTCAATTTCACACAGTTTCAAGAAAAAGGCAAGAAACTAACAAGATGGTTCTATTTCAGAAATGCTTGAAGTGGTCATTTTTGCTCTTTCCAGTGAGAAATGTCCAGGCATTCAGATGTAGAGCAGAAGAAGTAAGCTTTGTTTCAACAAGGAGTTAGCAAAACCTGACTTTCTGAAACCAGAACCTTTGGAGTAAATTTTTTCCTGTTAAAAATGTTTGGTGTAATTTTACAGGAGAATGAATGCATGAGAATAAAAATCCTGGGAGACTGTTACTACTGTGTGTCAGGCCTGCCTGTGTCCTTGCCAGTTCATGCCAGGAACTGTGTTAAAATGGGGCTCGACATGTGTGAAGCAATCAAGTAAGTGTTACACAGAAGGCTGTTTAAAATACAGATACTGTGCAGATATTGAGATTTGAGATATTGAATTAAGTATTTCGTTCTCTTGTCAACATTCCAAGTGTATTTATTAGCTGCAGTCACATAGTTCTGATCATAAGTTTTGCACCAAGGCTGTGATGGGACAGGAGGAGGAGATGAAATGTCGAGTCTGCTCTAACCCCGCTGCCTCCCCAGGCAGGTGAGAGAAGCCACGGGCGTGGACATCAACATGAGGGTCGGGATCCACTCGGGGAACGTGCTCTGCGGGGTCATCGGCCTCAGGAAGTGGCAGTACGACGTGTGGTCACACGACGTGTCCCTGGCCAACCGCATGGAGTCCGCCGGCGTGCCGGGGTGAGCGAGAGCCCTGGGGCCGTGCGGGGCCGGGCTGTGTCCCCTCCGTGCCGGGCTGAGCCGGGCTGGCACGGCCCCGGCTCTGTCACTTCCTCACCTAGGGTGGTGGAAATAGAACAGATGTGTGCTTAGCAGAGCTGTAAAATGTTCGTATTTTCTGATTGCGTTTTCAGCGAGCAATAAAATTCTATTCTTGGGCAAGAGGTTGCTTTTGACCTTCCCTTCATGGGAGAAACATGGGCATTATGTTGACTTAGTTAATCCATGCTGTACACAGGGGTAATTCTGCGTTTGTGAGTTTAGTCAGAGAACAGTTGTGCTCCTTGGGTCAACAAGGCCAAGCTGTCTTTGCCCAGCATTTCTGCTAATGCATCGATCAGCTCCGCTTGATTTATGTCAGCTCTGTATTCACCACTCAAATCTCATAAGCAACTCAGAAATTAAAATGCACCCTGATGGGGAGTGAAAAAAACACAACAGGGCAGGAGACTTTTCTCCTTTTAGCGCTTTTATTAAAGGGATCAGCTCGGTATTAGGAAGCTCGACGAGGCGGCCGTCTCTGTCTTCTTCCCAGCGTGGCTCAGAGGAGGAGGATGTGCAGCTTTGTCCACAAGGGGCAGAGCCAGGGGTCCGATCCTCACAGGAACGTCTAGGGCGGGACCCTGGTATTACTCTCTTTTCCCTGCTTCCCAGCTCCAGGTCTTGGTCCCAGGCAGCTTCTTTAGTCAGGGCGAGGGGCACTAAGGTCTCTCAACATCTCTGCAGGTCTAGCACTCTATTCCTCACATCCACGAATCATTCTAATTCTTCAATTTTATATTTGGCTCATTGGTTTTGGGGTTTTTATAAGTTCAATACGTCCCATGGTACAGTGGTTCTCAAAATCTACATATTGTAATGCCTCCCTCCTCCCCAGATTCTCCCTGCCTGATAAGGAGAAATGTATCAACACAAAGGGAGGGCTATCTACCTGCCCTGGCTAGGGTCGTTAAGTGATACAAAGAGAACTATTAACTCTAACGACTTATAGTTAACATAACAAGTAACCCTGCCCAGCAGTTCTGCCTCGGCAGCTCTGGTTTATAGATGCTGTAACTCAGTTTTTTCTACTGATATAAAATTTAACAAAATTCAGTTCATAACAGGGAGTATCCCAGCAAGGAGAGTCTGGAGCTGTTGTTTGTTGTGCATTTGCCATGGGCAGAAGGAAGGGAAGGGAGTGGTGCTGAATGGGAGGATTGAGGCTGAGCAGGGATGTAACTTGCCATGTGCTGCTGCTCAGTGATACAAGGATTAGGGCTGAGGTTGGTCTCTTGCAGCCTTTTTAAGACGCTTGTTGAACAGAACAATCATAAATATTCTTCAAAATCACCAACATTTGCATTTTCTTTGTTTAGAAAAGTATACTCTTTTTCTGTAAATTAAATTTAAGGGTTAGAATTAATCTAATAAGCCCTCTTTTTTTTCTTTCTTATTTTGGTAGTTTGCACTAAAAAAAGGCTGTTATAGAACTTTTTCTTTTTTCATTCCCAAATCGGACCATGATTTTTTTTGTGTCCTGATAGTCTTTGCAAATTTGTTTCTTTTAGTAAGTGTTTCTAACCAGTGACATTATAGCTTTTCTTGTTATTTCTGTACCTCAGACAGCTTTTTGGTATATGCTTGTAACTTAAAAATTAAAGTGGGTTATTAAGTGATAAGAGGTTATGAATATCAAAATACATTTTGCATCAGTGACTGAAACAAAAATAAAACCACTTGGAGCTTGATTAACAGTTACACTACCAGCCAGGCTGAAGTGTTTAGCGTGTTGATTCAGCGTGATTAAACAGGAATACCGAGTTGTAAAGTTTCTCTTGTTGGTAAAACAAACAGAATGACTCTGAATATGGCACAAACCCACACTTTGTTAGTCACGTTTAGGACCTTTGCGTAATCTTGAAAACTGATTATTGCTGTATGGCCGTCAGGTTTATAGTTGATAAGCTGGTAAGGAATTAAGCTGGTTTAGTTTGTCATGCTGATCCGGAAACATTTTTCTTATTACTTCCTCTACCTACAGCTGTGTAGTACTCACTCATCTTGAGTTTCAAAACTGGCCAGGGGAAACACCTTCCACTTGTGGAAGACTGAGCCTGACAGGGTGGAAGGGGTATTATTCACTGTGCAAGTGTTATGTTGTGTTTTATTCCTGCTCTGCAGGGAATGATTTTTTGGGGATTCCTCTGTCCAGTGTCAGCTAGTCCTGCTCCTTTGGAAGCAGTTTTGCCATTAGGAGCCAGCCAGAGGTTTTGTTTAAAATAGGGAGCATATCTATTTTGAGTTTCTGTGAATGAAGGAATTCTAAAGACTTTCGAAGGGATGCAGGAAAGCTTCTAGCTTTCAAAGTGTTTTCTGTCCAGTATCAGAGTAACCTTGTTCATCTTCCTTGTGATTTTAAAAATTACTTACATTCATAACAACGTAATCCACTAATAAAGCAGAAAGGAGTCGCATAAAACTAAAAATGCATTTATGACCAGTTCTCTCTGATGTGTAAATGCCTGAAAGCTCAGCACGTGTTATTCTGCCATGAGCAAGGGAAGCTGGGCACAGTGTGCTGGGTGTTCTGTCCTGGCACAGCAAGGGCAGCAGTGCGTGCTCCAGCCTGCCTGGGAGAGCAGCTCTTGGTGATGTGCTTATCCTGGAACCCAGGGAGCAATTAGTAACTGCTGAGAGATCACTGGCACCTAACTGGGAAAGAAGTTTGCAGTAAGATCAGAAATGTCCTACGCAGAGTGTGGTGTGAGGGAGAGGGGAGAGGAAGCTCGGTAAAAGGCAAATGGTGGGTAGTGAACAAATGTGCTGCTTTTTGGAGGAAAGGGAAAAGCACAGGAAACTTTCTGAAGCACATGGCTGTGTTTCAAGGCTCAGGGCACAGACATCACCCAGAATGCCCCAGTCTCTGTGGAAGAAAGTTATGCTATAAAATTTCAGATTTGAAGGTTCACTTAATTGCAAAAGTGTGTAGTCAAGGTAACAATTAAGCATTTTTTTGTGGAAAATTACTAGTAAACAGATAAAAGCAGGCACCCTCTGCAATTCAGCTCTTACTGTTGGCTTCAAAAGTACTGAGAAGTTTTTATTCCTCCTTCTTAGAAGCTACAGCCAGTAGTTTTCAGGTCTTGGACACATTACCTTCGTGCAAACCTATGTCCAGCTTTAGGAAGAAGAGGTGGATGGAGGAGTGATTCCCTTGCTCTCTGTAGTTAGGCAGCAGTGCTGCTCACTGCCAGTTTCCATTCTGGAATTGTGCTTTTCCCAGCCCTGAGCCAATGGGCTGTAGGACAGTGTCTAACCCCTCTGTGCCAAAGAAAAGTGAGAAAAGCATGGGCACATGAACAATGAGAAAGTAGAACTTAGGCAATGCTATTTTATGAACTCCCTTTAGTCTCCTGTTGAGAAATTATATAGAAAGCTAATACTCATAGCTTATGTGGAAATACATGATTTGAGATACTGAGTGAAATAACATTTAAGGGGAAGTGTGAATAGGCGCAGAAAAATAGTGGCTGCTCTCCTCAGAAGTGCGTTGCTGTTGTTGCTGTGTTGCCTTTTCCTTGGATTGTTTCAGTCAGAAAAGGCAGACTTTCAGAATTCTCCTCAGAGTTAACAAAAAACCTTCCCCAGTTTTCTTTTCCCAGACTGTGTGTCTCTCCCCACCCTCATGCATTTCTAGCACAAAGCTGTCCTTGCTTGTGTTTTGTTCCTGAGTTTTCCCTGCAGCTCTCACAACCTGCCTGTGAGCCTGCCTGTCTTGTGAGTCATCAGATCTCCTTTGATCACATTTCTTTTTGTTTCATTTACTTCCCTGCTTATTCCAATTCAATTTTATACCAATACTATCTCATTATGGGAAGTGTTTTTAGGACCTTGCTATGAATGATGTACTATAGTAAAAGATTGCAAATATAATTTTAGGTACTGGCAGGATTTTTCAGTTGGCTGCCAAAGCCGGGGATGTCTGAAAAGCAGAAATGTCAGCAGGGGCCATTGAAATGTAAATGAAATGCTTAATGTGACCTTTCTGTGAGTGTTTGGGTCTCTTGTTCTTTCTCCCGTCCTCAGCCGTGTGCACATCACTGAAGCAACATTAAATCACCTAGGCAAGGCTTATGAAGTAGAAGAAGGGAATGGACACCTGAGGGATCCTTACCTTGAATCCATGAATATCAAAACCTACTTAGTGGTTGATCCAAGGGTATGTATTTGTTTTTAAACATATATATTTATTCAAGCGTATACACACAAAAGTACGTTTCTGTGGTGCATACAGCTTTTTCATTCAGGAGCAGAATTAGAGCACGGTGTGAGTCACCTGAGTAGCTTGGATTTGGGAGTTCAGATATGAAAGCACATCCGGCATTTTTATGACATGCCTATTGCACTGAAGGTAATAAGTGTTATGCTGAAGCCTCTTATGTGACCCACTTAGAGTAAAACCACATATTTGACTATGTATTTGTGTGAAGTATCTCAAAAACCCAGGTCAAAAGATGAGGAATGAAAGAATACCTGTACTATGTGGCCACTTCCAGCTAAAATATTCCCTGTAAAATAGCATCAAACATCTTCCTCCCTATCTGAAAAGGAAGATTCACCTTCTATTCAGGGTGTGAAGTTAGCAACTGTGGGTTGCTCCCTTTGAGCTTGATAACTACAAACACCTGGATTATTGCTCTTTGGAATTGGCTTGTGGTTGATGAGTAAAATGTTTCAAATGAAAAAAGAATGCAGATGAGAAACTTCTTTCCTTTCTGAGCTCTACAGGAAGGAACAGCATAGAGCCACTTTTAATTAGCAATAACTCAATCTTATCTTGGTTATATTTTTCAATACTGCAGTCCCCCTCTAGCTGCACACAGTACATATTCTCAAAATGAGGACCTGTGAATATTATAATGGTCTCTGCTCCCTTGAAGATACTTGTGAAATGTTAGAGAATTATCAGTCATTGATGTCTTGGTTTATCCTGTAGTTCTGCAAGGGTATTGCTGTACACACTGTCTGTACTGCCTGACTCAGCACCTGTGACATAGATATAATCTAATGTGGAGTCTGTAATTTGTGGGATCTTCTAACCACTGTTTTGATACACCCCAGTAGCTCAGGAGTTTGGCACATTTTTTCCCTGCTGTAGTGCTGACTGCAAGGGAACTGTATCTGTTCATAAGATCCTGTGAGCCCTTGCATCACTCTACATAAACCTGGACTTTGTTGCAGTGTTGCTAGCCAAGTCTGGTGAAGGCAGCTGAGTCAATTCATTTTGTGTGTGCTGTGATTTGCTTTAGCTCAGCTTAATTAAACGAGATAAAGGAATTGAGGTTGGCTGACATGTTGCTGTTGTGCCCAGAGCCCTACAAAACTGCGAGATTTGTGTAACCTTACTTAAACTACCACAGAGCTTCAGTATTCTGTAATTTGCCTGAATTTCTGTTTTGTCCACGAGCATGTTTTCTTTCTGCTAGTCCAAGCAATGCCTCTCAAACAGCCACGTCCCCAAAGCGCGGGTGAACGACGGGCTGAAGATGCGCGCCTCGGTGCGGATGACGCGGTACCTGGAGTCCTGGGGCGCGGCGCGGCCCTTCGCGCACCTGAGCCACCGCGAGAGCGTCAGCAGCGACTGCTCGGGCTCGCAGGGCCGCCGCAGGAAGGTCGGTGATCCAGGGAGATGGGCAGCCTGCAGTCAAACTGCTCCTGCCACTGCATGTCTGCTCTGAGCCTTGGCATGCGCTGCACGCAGCTGAGGGGTGGCCGTCCCTTTGTCCGTCCCTTTGTCCGTCCCTTTGTCCGTCCCTTTGTCCGTCCCTTTGTCCGTCCCTTTGTCCGTCCCTTTGTCCGTCCCTTTGTCCGTCCCTTGCTCTCTGTAGTTAGGCAGCAGTGCTGCTCACTGCCAGCTTCCATTCTGGAATTGTGCTTTTCCCAGCCCTGAGCCAATGGGCTGTAGGACAGTGTCTAACCCCTCTGTGCCAAAGAAAAATGAGAAAAGCATGGGCACATGAACAATGAGAAAGTAGAACTTAAGAAATGCTATTTTATGAACTCCCTCCAGTCTCTTGGGAAATTATATGGAAAACTATTACTCATAACTTATGTGGAAATACATGATTTGAGATACTGAGTGAAGTAACATTTAAGGGGAAGTGTGAATAGGTGCAGAAATATAGTGGCTGCTCTCCTCAGAAGTGCATTGCTGTTATTGCTGTGTTGCCTTTTCCTTGGATTGTTTCAATCAAAAAAGGCAGACTTTCTGACTTTCTCCTTCTGTCAGACCTTCATCATTCTCACACTGCCAATCTCTCTAGCATACTATAATCATAGTATATCCTCAAAGCAAAACTATCTATTTTCTTTATTATTTTTTCCATCTTGAGGTCCTGCCTGGTGCATGTAGTTTTGTAAAAAAACCCAGACATATGCACTAAATTCTTTATTGAAATGTATAGAAAATAAGTAGTCCCTCCATGTGCTCTCCTAGCAGCTGGATTTTATCAGTAAAGAATTTTTAAGATCAAGAATTCTTAAGTTTTTTAAGATTTTAAAATATAAGAAAACAAATTTTTCCTTCCATCTCCTTTTTCTGAAAGCTGGAAGTAGGAGATGTGCATGCTTTCAGGTGTGGTCCTGGAGCCACAGCAGTAGTAAATTTTAATCTAAGCATCCATCCATTCATTCAGATGTGTGGAACTGTTTCCAGTCTGCTTGCCTCTGCTGGTGCTTGCTCAGTTATTTTGTTTTGTAGAGAAAAATGAGAAGGAAAAGCTCTTTAATTATTTTCTAGCAATCTTTTTTGTCAGAAAACACTCACTTTTTTCTCGTTAAAGCAGCAAATATAGCTAGAAAGTATTAATTTTTAGGAACATTTCTGTTTGAGAATGGTTCTTGATTTCTTTTATTTCTGAATAAAAATGGTTTTGGTAGTTTCTTGATTTTTTTTTCCATAGTTGTTTGCTATTCAAAGAATGTCGAACTTATTCTGAATTCTTATTTTATTTAGGAAATACCTTTGTGTTCTACTGGGCGCCAGAGAACTTCTGATAGGTTTGTCAAGTACCTTCTTTTCCCTTTTTTGTGCTCCTGTGCTCCTCTTGCAGTTCAGTGTGCTGTGAGGATGTGATCATTTGGTTGATTAATCACTGTGTGTATGGTAGTCCTACCTTAGAGAGGTTAGGCTAAAGCTTTGGCCTTTGGAAGATTTCTCAGCTCATGTTTGTTATTGTTAGCAGACTCTAAAAGGAGATTCTTGTCTTACTGTCCCCCCCCCCCCCAGTCATTCAAATTCTATTTTGGTTGCTGGGCTGCAGCAAGCAAATTTATAATACAATGTGATAAGAATTGTCAATGGTACCCATAGCACTGAGGTAAATGAGAAGCTGATTTTCACTTGTGGAGCATTCCCTCAGTTTGTCAAAATGCTGTCTTGAAAAAAGCATGATTTGGGTAACTAGAGAAATGCTTAGTAAAGTGCTCCTGGGTGTATTTTTTAATCAGTTTGGAGCATTCTGGTTTAACTTTTCCCTGGAGGTTTGCCCCACGGTGTGCTGACAAAGTGTGCTCTTACCCATTACTCGTTTCTGAGTAGCATTTGTCACACAGACTTCTTTTCATCCTCAGAAATTCATCTCAGAAGGGAAGGATAGAGGAAGATATTTATGATGAAATGATGTCAACCATTGAAGGCCTCAGTTCAACTACGTATGCAGTACTTTAATTTATTCTTCATCTTTTCTTTGAGATTACCCTGCATTCTCAATTTAACCCTTGATATAAATTATATGTATAAAGTTATCAGGATTTATGTCTTGTCCTTTTTTTGGTCTTTGTTTTTATTTAGTTTCTGTTTTATTTTTTAATTTGAATATGAAAGTGTTACTGCATTATTTAGCAAGAAGCCAGTGATCAGTCTTGCTGTTCAATGTTTTCTTCAAGAGAACAAGAAGTGTCATGAGATGGGGTGCTGTCCTGAACAAAAAACTATGTATAAAGTCAAAACAGTTTTGGGGGTAATAAAGTTGCTTTAGTGTCTGGTCCACTGAAGGCAAATGGTCTGTCAGGGGCAGGTAGTTCCTTTGGCAGTGCATTTGCATTTAAAAGCAGACTAACACACAGTGATGGTGGTTTGGGTTTTCTTTTTTTTTTTTGTTTTAATTTAAAATACAATATTTAAATTCCTAGAAAATTCTTAAAACACTGAATTACACAAGAAAAACTCTTTCTTCCATCTGAATTCTAGGAAGGCTGTACCTCAGGTACTCCTTATAGGAGTCTGATATTATTTAGAAGATGTTTTTGGAGGCTGTGAGCCCTCTCTAACATCAGCTGTTACACTTTCCTGTTCTTTAGCCTTCAGGAAGGTTTGGAGCTACATTTTTATGTAGCTGGCAGATGTTGCTATCTGTGAGTGTTGTGGATCTGCCTGTCAGATGAGTAAAAACATTGTTTTTACTGCTTTGTTCTTCTGTGAAACATAAAGACCTTGCAGAAGCATCGGTGTGCTGGGAGTGGCTGTGGGTCTGAGGTGCAGGATGATTCTGAGTCCTGTCCTGGCCCTGTGTGCTCCTGCTGACCCCTGTCTCTCTCTGGCTGCAGCCCCTGGTGTGGCAGGTCAGATGACTTCTGTGGATTCTCACTGATCTTTGCAGAACCTGGTCTTGAAAAAGAGGTTGGTAAGAGCAAAATAATCCTTTCTGGTCTTTGATTTGCCCTTTGGAGCAGCATAAGAATATGTTTGAAATTTTTCATTCTGAAACTGGATTCTGGAGGTGACTGCACATCCTAAGAGGTTTCTGGTAACTAATGGAAAGCAGAATTCAGGAGTGTTTGAACTGGTCAGTCTTCCTCAAGAATGAAAATTCTGAGCTTAAGTAAGATTGTCTCTAATCTGTGGTCAAATTCTTGCCATAAGGGAGTTAGTGAGAGTTTGATAACTTTTGTATATAAACGACTTCCCTCAAAAGTAATAAGATTTAAAGAAGGAAAGAAAAAAAAAAAAAGATTTCTGTATCCATAATGAAAACACTTTGTTTGCTGTGGCTGTTCCATTGTGGATATAATGCTGGTATTTGTTAGGTGCAGTGTAGTTTTTATGTTTGAGTAACTGCTTTAAATTGACTGTGCTGTGGATGTAGTCACTGGCGTGGATCTATACATACACTCTAGGTTTACTTCTGTGTATGTCCTTTCCTGATAAGGATTTTGACCATGGGAATCTGTGGAGAGCTGTTTTACATAGTGCCTGGATTTCCCTCTAGGTTGGAAATGTAGAAATTATCGTTTGACCTGGGCTGTTTTTCTTGAATGATGTTCAAATGATCGGGTTTTTTTTTTTGGTGATGGTCATCTTTTGTTCTAGTTTAGTGTATTTTTAATAATATAGTATAAACTTGTATATATGTGTCATCACAAGAATGTAATAACATTAAGAAAAACCAGCCCTGAAAGGGCCCTGATGCTTTGGCTCTCTCTGTGTTTCAGTACCGCACCATTCCTATTCTGAAACTCAAGAGTTACTTTGCGTGTGCCAGTTTTGTGTTCCTCTGTATATTTGTGATCCAGATGCTTATCATGCCAAAGTAAGTGCTGGTATTTTAATTATTTATAATTCAAATTAACCAACAGCTAAAGTGAACCTCGTGTGCATGGAACTTTTTGGAGCTCCTGAGGGGTTAAATTTAAGGAATATACATTCATTTACCCCATGATAAGGGATTGCATTCATGTTGTTGGCATAAGAGCCAAGATATTAGTATGAAAATATTTCTTTAATATTTTGTTTCCTTAATACACACAGGGAGGGGGTCAGTTAAGAAATACTATTTTATAAGAACACTTGGCTGCAAGGCCATTGAGCAGTAGGAAAATGGGATTTAGCTGCTTAAACTGTGCTCAGTGATCCTTTTCTGTAGAGCTACAAGGAGGCAGCTTTGAGCTGCTAGTCACAGCTCCAAGAAAGCAGAGGAGGTGTATGGCGCCTTTGGATAATTATCTCAGGATAATTCTGAGGTGTATGGCACCTTTGTTTTTCATGGCTGTTGCAGTGCAGTTTCCATGTGGTTTATGCACAGGGCAGTGGCTCAAGCCATCAGGAGCAGAATCTCTTAAAGCAAAAATTGTGCAACAGAGCAACCATAACCTGTGTGATGTTGCTGTTATTCAGTGCTATTTGAAGAAAAACCATATTTAAACTTGGTTTTTTTAGTGCTTTTTTTCTTCTGTTTAGAACTGCAGAACTGGGAATTTCCTTTGGAGTTGTTGCAGTCATCATTGCACTTATTTTGTTTGTGTGCTTTGCTGAGAAATGTCTGGTAAGTTTACTTTGAAAAAACACTTCCTGTTTTCAAAAGTGGATGGTTGTATTTCAGCAACTTGGTCTGTCTTTTAGGCTGATGAAATTTTAGTAATTTCAATAGGAGTTACAGGAGGCTTGAACCTCAGGTTACCAGAAGATTCCATTGCCTGAAACAGATTTTCATGTCTGAAAATTCTCACAGTAATTCAGAATTATTTGAGTGCAAGAAGGTAGGAGGGAGGACACGGGGTTGGTTTTCTAAAATGTATTTTTATGTTTGTCATTAATAGTAATTTTGGTTGTAAATAGTGTTTTTCTCTATTCTGGAAACAATATTGAAATAAGCTGGAACAGAAGATCAGTTTTCATAATAATTTATGAAGTGTAATGAAAATTGCAAACATATGAATAATTTATTGGCAACAATTTCATGGCTGTTAGAATTCCAAATTCACCATTACATCAATTGAGACACTTTGCACTTGTAGTTCATTTTCTTTGCATTATTAAACACATGCAATTACTGTTTAAAAATATATAGTGACAGAGAGAGCCCATAGTGACAGAGAGTTCAGTGATACAGAGTGAAAAAAAAAGTCCTTCTCAGCTCACGAACTGCCTGGGGGCAATGTGGGGAGAGGAAAGAGATTTTAGAGAAGGGATTCTAGAATGTTCCTTGCACTCATCAAACCTGCCAGAGCAAGGATGTGCAGCACCACTGCACTGCAGCACCCAGTGAGGGGATGGAGCTCTCCAGGGGAAGAGAATCTCTTCAGAGCCATGGTCAAGCTGTGTAAAAGGGAAAGAAAAAAAATAAGAGAAAATTGAACTCAGGACATGGGATAAAGATTTATGACTCATTTAATTGTATGGTTAGACAGATTTATGGATTTTATGCATGTATGGTAAACTTGGATTTTTGCATATATGTCTGTAGAGAGAGACAGGTGTGTGTATACGCATTCATGTGTTTTTTATACACATGTAGAAACACATGGAGAAAACAGAAAATTCCAGGAGTGCAGTTGCATAAGACTTGAGTTTTATGTTTGGAGTGTTTTGGAGCCAAATAATGGAATAATGCTTGAAGTCATTAAAATTATATGCTTTACTGTTTTTTTTGTCTATAGCAACAATTGGAGGACATAGGGATGGCAAGAATGGGGACTGCCCAGAGGTGGTTTCAATTTATTAATCTGAAAATGTAGTTCCAAATATTATAGCTCTATGACTAAAAAAAAAAAAACCTCACAGAATTTTTACTGCATTTTTATTAACTTTTCTCTAGAACTTTCAAACAGATCATAAGTCTGTATTTTTAAAGCACAAATTCAGAAAATTTTAGCACCTAACCCTTTTGAAGAAAGGAAGCATTGTCTCTATTTTCAACTGGGGAAAGGTGTTAGACATTGACTCAGAATAAGGAGATTCTAAATTAGAATTCCAGTGAAAGCTCTTGACACTCTCCTGCAGAAAAAAAGGTCAACTTTATTTTTAGAAATATTTCTTCCCCTGTATCAAAGTGTTATCTGTTGCTGAAACTAATTAATTGTGTTTACAGAAGAGCTGCTCAGACCAATGGCCTCCCCTGCGCCATCTGTGTGCTGTCTCAGAGAAGGTGGAAACGATGCCTTTGCTTAGGCTGCCTCTAGCAGTCATCACTATAGCTGCCCTGCTGACTATAGCCATTTTTAACTTGGTAAGTAATCACGTTAATTAATGAACTTACTGTAAAATCCACAGTTTAAGTAACTTCCTGCTTTCTTTTCATCAAGTACCGGATTTTGCTGCTTTTCCTAATGCCTGAGTGACAGCTGAGTTGATTTGCACAGGGATAGTGCCTGATGTCAAGTAAAAGCATTAAAATAAAAGCTCCTAGTTTGTGAAACTGGAAGTACACTTGATAGGCTTCAGTTCTACAAACTTTTCTGGTTTTCAAGACAGCACTTATAACAGCTCTTGATTGTAACCCTCCTCACTAAGATGCTTTCCTGTTTTAATGTGGTTTGAAATGTTTGGCAGTGGCAGGCAGCACTTTAAGCAGTTCACTGTGGTATTTGCACTCACTGGTAGCAATGTGGGTGAGGGAGGGAAGAATGTAGGTTGGCTCTATTCTAAAAGCAAAGGCATTGGGGATAGGTATTGCTGGAGTAAAGTGGAAATGGCATCTGTCTTTTAAATTTAGTTTGAATATTATATTGCACCCGGGGCATGTACATTTGAATAACTGTGCTTTTTTTTTTTTTATTAAGACAAGCTCTGTGTGTTAACAGTTCCACTTAACTGATAGTTAGCTACTAAAACTGGTGTCCTGATCCCATGTGTTCCTTTGCCTTGCCATTCTTCTGATTCCATGGGGAGTTCCTTCTGAAAGCAATACTGCAGAAAATGCTTAACTTTCTTTCATAGGGTATTTTTTGCTGGCTTAGGTCCTTGAATTGACTCACAGTGGTGTCATGTGAACACCACCAGAGACAGACTGAAAGAAAACAGGAACAGCAGCTGTGAAACTGGGGGGTGAGACAAAACCACATGTTTGTGCCAGATAGCTGCTAAATTAACATAGTCATAATGTAAGCCTTTACCCCCAATTAGAAAATAAGTGATTTTTAACCTTCTTGCAGCTTGTGTGTGCATATGTGTTTAGTACAACTACATGGGATGCAATTGTATTTCAACATTTATTCAGTAGCAGTGAAAAGACAACCAGATCTATACTCTTTGTAAAATGCATAGGGAAAAAAATCAGTGATTACCTGCTAATTAGTTTGTATACTGGTTTTATTGATTTGTTTTGTGTTTGTGTTTTTTTTTTTTTCTTCCCCTCCAATAAATCAAGACTACCGAAAAGAACAAACCTGCCAACTTTACTGGATCAAATGACCTGAATGCTACCACCTATGTGAGTAAAGTACCATCTTAATTTCTAGGATTGAAATGAAATGAGTCTTGGATGGTGGGTATAGAATCATAGAACATCCTGAATTGGAAGGCACCCACGAGGATCATCCAAGTCCAACTCCAATCGTGTAGGATGATGTCATGATGGATGGCAACATTTTAATATTTCTTCTTTTTATTTATAAAGATAGGGGTTTGGTTTTTTTAAACTGTTGAACATGAAGACTTGCTAATGACACAAGGAAGTTTTAAGGGATATTTTTATATATAGCTTTCTTGTGCATCCTTTAGGGATTTTCAGAAGTCTGGAGTATTCATGTATAGAACTGAAGTTCTGGTTTATTTTGGTCTCTCAGCATATTTAAAAGGTGTTCTCTAGCATTTCTGTAAGGGCAAATTCAGCACTTACTAGTGACACAAAAGTATTATTTCTGGGAATTTCACTTTTTATATATTTAATGCCAAAGTAGTTTTCTATGTTTGAGTTCATCCAAATGTTTGGGATGCTCCTTTGTCCCCTGGCCACCCCTTTAGATGATGGACATGTTTTTGAAGTTTGTGCAGCAAGGTGTGTGAGGAGCCTTTCATTCAGGTGCTTCTGACAAATGATAAGTTACACATATGAAATGCACATTGCACTCACCTGGTGATTTTTTGTTCTTGCATGTTTTACATCAGGCTTTTGGAAACACAGCTCATTCCAGTGTAGAAGAAACTGTAAGTAGAGAATGCATCTTACTTAGGCCTGATCTTTGAATGTGGTGTACATTACTGACAAGTGGCAGGTCCTATTGCTGTATAAAAGGAACCTTTTTTAGATATCTGACAGCAGAAAAATAGTTCATGAAATCAAGATAATTCAGCTGCTGTTGTTGTGCTAAGTATGGCTTTGCAGTTTTTAGAAATTTCAGACTGAGAAGTAGGTCTAGATCTTTATGGAAAAAACAGCATAACAGGGTGATGATAATGTTTGAGTCTGAAAGATGAGAACTGTACTTGCAAGTGTCCCAGTAAAGTGTGTTTACAGAGTGAAAGGGCTTAAGTGGCTGACAGACCTCTCTTAGGATGATAGAGTTAGTCTAATATGTGATATATGAGCTCTGATTAGGAGTTGCCTCATAAATTGTCCTGGTTTCATTCATTTCAGTAGAAATGTTAATTATTTAGCCAAGAATTATTTAGAATTATTTAGTTCTGTGGCAGGCCTGTGCTATTACAGGTGGGAAAACTGTGCTTTGTGCATAAAGAGAAATGAATTCTTGAGGAGCAGAAGCTGAGGTGATTTTGGAGCTACTTGTAGCCTGAAGTGTGCCAGCTGAGCACCTGACCCCTGTGCCCGTGGCTGCAGGCAGCAGCCCTGTCTGCACCACACTCCTGGTGCCATCTTTGGTGCTGCCAGCTGCAGGCTGACCTTGGACACCCTGCCAGTGTCAGTCAGAACAGGATTAGAGCACTGGATTTGCTGGTTCAGGGCTGGTTCTATGGACAATGAACCTACTTTAAATTGCTCTTTAAATATAAAATTGCTTAAATTAATAAAGTTCAGGAGATAAATTCTCAACACTTTTTATCTGGCATTGCTTACTTATGTTGATTTTTTTTTGTTTAAATATTTTTGCTCTACCCATAACAAATTATAAAGGTGAACTAAAGTCAATATTAAGTTCATCCTTTTAGTGCCATTAAAAATTAAGCTTTAAGTGATTGCCATTCCTTTGCTTTGAATTACAGTGACCATAAACTCAGAGCATTTGCTGTGGTTTGAACATTTCTTAGGCATAAGTTCTGAATAATGCAAAGGCTCTTTACCTTTCCATTTCTCTTTCACAGTATTATGCTTACTGCTGTATATTGGGATTCATTGCCTGCTCAGTATTTCTTCAAATGAGCTTCGAACTCAAAGTTCTCCTGCTGTCCATTGCTGTGACTGTCTACCTCATCATTTTCAATACCCTTCAGCACAAAGACAACTATGGCAACAGTACCAGGTGCACTGTAAAGTTTCTCATCCTTTTATGTTTCATTTAAGGAAGTGTTAGATTTTTGTGCACTTACTGGAACGTTGAAATATCAAAATAATGTAAGCCAGACACTGCAAACCTTTCTGTAAAGTTAACAACACAGAAATCCTATTTGACCATGTCACCTTTTTTTTACATGTACTTTTTAAACAAAGTTCTCTGAAAAAATTCTGTCATTTGGCTTCTGAGATCCCTAGAAGCCTTGGATTACATTAAGGACTAGAGAGTAGAATATTAATGTCATAGTAAGGTTGATCTTAAGTTATGAAGAAAAGCCTTTCTAAAAGTCTGAGGCTCAAGCTTGGTAGTCAGTAAGATGGTGAACTCTTACAGCTACTTTGAAAAGTAACAGCAATTTACCTGATCTAATTGCAGAAACTGAAAATACTGAAGAGAAATCACATGCAAAGGCTTTACTGTTAGTTTTTAAGTCTTTCTCAGATTCCTCAGCATAGTCTCATAGTTGAAGATTAGAATAAATTTATTTTGCAGGGGCTGTAATCTGTCAGCACACTTTAAAAAAGCTGGAGTGAACTTAATCATTCATATGATGAGAATTTAATTTGCAATTACATCTATTACTGTAAAAAGTAATAGATGTGGTAAGACTGATCTTACTATGAAATATGAGTGGTGATCCAGATACAGATATAATTTAACTGCTGTCTTTGTCTTAGGAATTCAGGTTTTTAATTTGTTATTGTCTTTCCTTCCACAAATAAGAAAGTTTCTTTTACTACCTCAAGGTTTTGTTGGCTGTGTGTTTGTAGGGTGGTGTGGGGTGGGAGCTGAAACTCAGTCTGGTGGAAATTAAGATGGCTCCATTAAGATAAAGCTCTGTTTTCTTGAGCATCTCACTCAGCATCCCACAACAGCTACTGAACAAGGTTTCAACACCCAGTGTGTTGTGATGTGCAGTGCATCATTCCCTGTGTTGGACTGGCTGATAATCCTTTCTGGCTGTTGGGACAGGACCTGTCCCCAGCCAGCCAGTGGCACAAATGAGCAGTGTCCCTGTGGTGCAAGTCTGGACAGACACCCTCTTCCCCCACCTCCCACCCCAACCCTCCAGCATGCAGATTTTCTCAAAGCATACAGATGACTTTGTGTTGCTTTCTTATTTTCAGGTTTTTCATCAAAGAGCCAAGGATAATGACTAATTTATATCTGGTTCTGTTTTACATAACCCTAGTTTTACTTGCAAAACAGGTATGTGTTTAAAATGCAATCCTGTAGTTCCTTTACTTGCAGCAAGTTGATTTAAATAAAATGCAAAAGTGTTGTTCCTTGAAATTGTGCTTTAAATTAGTATATATTTTTGTCTTTTTTTAGTATTCTGGTCTTGCAGATAACACACTTGTAATTAGGTTTTGGTCATGAAAGATTTTTTTCTGTGAAAGGATGGGAACATTTTTCTAGTTTCCAACAGTGTTTGCATCACAGTCCTGGGAATTTCCTGGTTCTTCCAGTTTTGATCTTTCTGTATTTATATACCAGTATTCATTCTAAATCAACATAGCAATTCAAGATAAAAATAATTATATTACTAAAGTGTCATTTTGGTAAATACACCTGATGGTATCAAGTGACATTTGGTCTTAGTGGCTGCTTCTAGTTTTCTAACCTTTGCTCTCAAAGCACATTTTTCATAACTATATAGACTCAAAAGGCCTTGAATAAACTATTGCTACTGCACTTCTTGAGAAAATTGCCTAATATTTTTCAGTGTGTTATTTTAAGGATTTAATTTATCATATTTGATCTCTTTGCAGATTGACTATTACTGTCGACTGGACTGTCTGTGGAAGAATAAGTTTAAAAAGGAACATGAACAATTTGAAACTATGGAGAATGTTAACAGGCTTTTGCTGGAAAATGTACTTCCAGCACATGTTGCTGCATATTTCATAGGAGAAAAACGAAATGAGGTGTGTTGAGCCTCCCTTTTGTGAAGGACAGCAAATTGGGTTTCTGTGATATATATTACACATGATGTGAAAAAGAACACAGACTGTAAACTTCTGCAATCTTTGCCTCTTGTTTGTATTTCAAGACCTTTGTAAACCCAAGAACCTGTTAACCAGATGGCTCAAAAAAATGAAAACTACTAGTGTCAGTCCCTGCAATCTCTTCTCAGGATTAGTAGTTCAGCTTCAGGACACAGCTTAAGTTTGGCAAATATTTAAATGAGGTTTACTGCTTTCCAAAGACTGTACTTTACCAGAGAGGACAGGTCATAATTTTTAGGGAAATGAGTTGAGGAGCAGATACTATCTGCCAGAGTGAAGTTCATTGATAATGAATTTTTTTTAAAGAAATTTCATTCTACCAGCATGTCATCAGAGAGAGCAATGCTGTGTCTCAGAAGAGTGACAATGTCCAAGTAGATGAAAATGTTTAAGGTATCTTTAAGGAATTTCAGCTTTTCCTTAGGCAAATAGACTTTGTTAATATTTCTGATAGAATAAGAGATGGGGCTGACTTTGTAGGAAAGCTGTAATTTGATTACTGGTTACAAACAAGTATCATGAGTGTGAGTACCTGTGGGGGAATGTGGCTGCTGACAATGTGTGGGTTTATTGCTCTCCTTTAGGACTGGTACCATCAATCCTACGACTGTGTCTGTGTCATGTTTGCATCAGTACCAGATTTTAAGGTGTTTTACACTGAATGTGATGTCAATAAAGAAGGCTTGGAATGCTTGAGGCTGTTAAATGAAATCATTGCTGATTTTGATGAGGTAATTAAGCTTCTGTCATAAATGCACTGGATTACATATTTACTGCAAAATGAATGTTTCACTAGATCTGTGAGCATTAGAGGGGGGGAAACCATTTTTATGCTGTATTAATATTCTGACTTCAGCCATGCAACCTTGAAAGATATTTTCCCATCTGGTTGGGATTTTCAAGTACATCATCTAATCTATTAGAAATATGGTTTGAAAGTCCTGACTTTAGGGACTTTATTTCAGTTAGTTCAGTGCCTTCATTTCTCCTGTGAGTGGGTAGAGCAGAACTGTGAAACCAATCCTCAGTATTTTATCTAATCTTCCTGTGAGTGATAGTATTGCTGGAGATGTTTAATGCTTATGGTAGACAGTATAAGATTTCTGGTTGAATACTACAGTGAAATGAGGCATTAAAGTCTCAAGTTTTTGTTTTCTTTCCATTCAAACAGCTCTTGTTAAAACCTAAATTTAGTGGTGTTGAAAAAATAAAAACAATTGGAAGCACTTACATGGCAGCAGCTGGTCTCAGTGTTACACCAGGCCAGGAGAACAACCAGGTATGTCGGCTCTGAATCTGCCTTCAGCATTCTGTGGGTACATAGGTCTCTTCAAAGTAACAAAATGTAACATGATATGAAAAAGTAAAACATGAATGATGACTTCCTGAAATGCAGAAAAAGATGACAATATTGTATTGTCTCCTGTTGAATTCACTATTTATCTCCTAGTTCTATTTTATTTCTGAATTAAGACATTCAATCTGTAAACCCAGCATACTTTTTACATCTTTCATCTTTGATTCCAGTACTTTAGCATTCCTAGATGCAAAAGAGAAGGGCTCCAATAATAGGGGAGTCAAAGAATGGGAGCCAAAGAAAAGGCCATCTCAGAGCTGGACAGTAGGCTTTTTGTGATACCTGAGAAATGGCACAGAAACTGAAACTGTTACCAGAAGAATTAAGACCAATTTCTCTGGCTCCTTTTCAGTATAGCAGGTTTGTGTATGACATTAAGATGCATATAATAATATACCCAAAATATGTAAAATTAAAGATGAAACCCTAAAGGACAGACAATAATTTGTTATAAAATTTAATCATGTCATGCTTGTTGCCTCACAGACATCTCAGCTCTATTTAGTGGAGTTTTGAAATTCTGCAGTTCTGCATTGACAAGGATGAGTGGTCTCACAAACACTCCAGTCACTTCTAGTACTGCCTTGGAGTAGCAGCCTGACACTTTTCATGTTCTAATTTGGTCATTAACCTGTGTTATGACTTGCACAGGATAGGGAAAGGCAGCACGCTCACATTGGGATTATGGTGGAGTATGGGATTGCCCTGATGAGCAAACTGGACGGCATCAACCGACATTCCTTCAACAACTTCCGCCTGCGTGTTGGTGAGTTCTGCTCGTGGGGTGTGAGCTCCACAGCTCAGACAAGGGGAAATGGCAGGATGAGGTAGGTCCAAGTGCTGAATAGCCAAAGGCAATATTGTCTGGTCAGCTCCTTTTGACAGGCCAAGCTCCTCCATGGGTGGGCTTTTTCTCATCACTGGAGGGAGCAGCAGGAAGAGTGCAGCTGGATGACTTTGGAGGAAATGAAAGATAGAGATGAAGAGTGAAGTACCCTGTTAGTGACTGTTGACTGAAGACAGTATTGTCATGATAATGCTCATTTCTGTATATTAAAGTAGAAGAGGAAGAATTTTGCTTTGTGCCCTAGATTTCCTGAGCCTCAGTATGAATACTTATAAAACAGCACTAATACTGATTGCTACAAAGGTGTTGCAGAGTTAAGTTTTGGGATGTTTTTTTCCCCTGAAGCTACTGCTGACACAATCACATCCCTTTCTAGCTCAGTAATGACACCTGCCTGTGTTTCTGCAGGGATCAATCATGGCCCTGTGATTGCTGGTGTGATTGGTGCCCGGAAGCCTCAGTATGACATTTGGGGCAACACCGTCAATGTTGCCAGCCGAATGGAGAGCACAGGGGAGCTTGGCAAGATCCAGGTAAAACTATGAGCCTTGCAATGTCCAAGGCATTATTTCTAATTGGTTGTGGAATTTTTCTTCAATGTGAATAATCAGAAGAATTTCACAAGAGTTTCTAATTCTTTTCACACAAAGGTCACCGAAGAAACAAGCAAAATACTACAGGAGCTGGGATACTCATGTGAATGTAGGGGACTCATTAATGTCAAAGGCAAGGGAGAGCTGAGGACTTACTTTGTTTGCACTGAGACAGCCAAATTCCAAGGCATGGGACTGAACTGAGGCTACAATGAAGTTAATCAAAATAGACTTAGATCTGCCTCCCTTCTGTGAAGACGTAGAATTTCCCTCCTTATGTGAAGGACTTTATTCTAAAAACATGTATATACTGTTCCTATCTCGTCTACATCTCAAGATGAGAGAATTTTTTTTTAATAAAGAAGAATTCTGAGAAGTTCCTAGAAGATACACAACCATCAGTCTGAAAAAGACTACTTTTTCCTGAAGTAATTTGAGGATTTACCTGGAATTGCCATGAGGCCTTTTCAGTTAGTTGCTTTCCTTACCTGCACTGGGAATCTTAACAGCTCTGGTGACAACCGGTGTGGATGCACTGTAGAACTCATTCCCGTGTTAAAACATTCCATTGCCTGCTTGACACACACCTGCTTCCAGTATTGTTTGTCCTGATGTGTGTGCTGATACTGAGGGCACTGCTGTCCTGCTTTTAATGCTGAACACACTGCACAGCACAAGACAGCTGAGTAATGGGAAGAGGAATGCAAGGAAACTCAAGTGTGTCACATGGTAACTGTGCTGAGCTCTTTTGGGAAAAAACCTGAATTGCACAGTGTGGGGTCACTTCACCACCCTGCCTCCTCCACTGCAGTACCTTGTGTTATGTAAATGTTTCCATGACCAAGCGCTGATCAGAAATAACTTTAATCTAGTTCAGTGTGTTTACATTATATTACATGTTCTCCTTTGTATTTCTCTGTAATTAGTGTCTGTATGTGCCTTTTGTTCTGTCATGGTAAATCTTTAATTTGTTACTTTAAATTTCAAAAAGTACAAGTCATGGTGAGGAGCACAGGGATCAGGCTCTGACAGCAGCTGGTGTTGCTGATCCCAGCAGGAATTCTGATTCTACACTGTGTTCTTGAGGGCACTTAGGGAAGGAAAAAAAAACTGTTCTGAATTGCTGGGAAGCTGAAGAACAGAACTACTAAAATAGTATTAGAAACAGTAGCAGATACTGTATAAACAGAACTGTGTCTGTGGTGGGGTTTGCTCTTTTTTTCTGTTTTATTTCTACGATTTGACCAGCCACTGGCTGGTTTCTACGCCTTTCAAAGGCAGTGCAGTTTTTTTCATAAACTGGTTTTGAAGGTTACAAAAGGATGTATGGAAAAAAATGTGTTCATAATGAAATGTTCTAGCAGAGCCTCAGTACTGGAAGTATGAGTAGAGCATTCATAAGATCATTGTGGACATGGTGTAAATTAGTTTAGTTTGTAAGGTTTTTAAGCTGTTAGTGTCCTTTGCTAATTTCTACATTGGCATTTTTTACCTACTGCAACCTCCTCATCTGTTTGCTGTTGGTGGAGATGACAGTAGTTTGTAAGGCTGACATCTTGTGCCCTGCTAAGTCCCTTACCAAGGATGGGTTCCCCTTTTCCCCACACACTAGGTGAGGGCTGGACAGCACCAGTGACTGGGGAGTACAACACCTGCCTGGGTGAGCCTTACTCCTCTACAAACAGCACTTCCTAATGCTCCTGGGTTTAGCACCAACCCATCCTGGACAAGTGTTTCAGCAGTTCTGTGCTTCACTGCTGCTTTCTAATTACTGTGTAATTTCTTTAGAAGAGGAAGGGACTGTATTTTAAGACAGGAACAAACCTAAATATTGTCCAGCTGTGGATTAAAAATCATGTATAGTCTTTGTCAATTTTGTAGATCAAATCAATGGGTGTAGTAGGTCTCCAACAGAAAACAGCATGTAAGAAAACCTGAATTTGAGGTTGTAAGTTCAGGCATGGGCTCTGCTGAAGAAAGAAGTGACATACTCACTGTTGTGTTAGTGCAAGTCAGTGCTGTAGCTGAATAAACCTTCAAACAGCTTTTACTACTCTTGTATGTTGTGTATTTGTAGTTACAGGTGTTTAGCAAGCATTTCTTTAGAGGTATTTATTGTTTTAAAGGACCATGCATGTGTCAAAGGCTCCTTTCAGCAGTGCTTGATGTCATGTTAGGTCAAGTGACCATGTGTCTCATGTATCTATTTTGAAAAGTGCATTATGCCTATAAATAGAGCTGGCTCTGAAGTGCTCCTGTTCACAGACCTAGTAGACTGTAGACTAAGTTATCTATGAAAGAACATTTGCTGTCTGTAACAGCATTTTGAAATGCTTCTGTTTACATGATGTTGCCTGTAAGGCTGGTAACTTATTTGGGTGTAACTTCAACTCAACCTCATTTGCAGAAGTGGCAGGAAGAGCTGCAGCTTCCAAAGGGGAAGGAGTTGGGTTTGGTTGCAGGTTTAAAAAGAATGCTCACTTGGTGTGCTGTGCACAGCCTTCTTGGGGAAGTTAGAAACTGTGTGTAATGAAAAAGAGGATGACTAATTTCTCACCAGAATTGGAACTGTACAATATGAGAGCTATATTCAACCATAGAAAAAGTTCAACTTAATAAGTAACTGTATTGAAATAATTGTTTTTAGCAGTCCTGAGATTGAACTGTGAAACTTGACATTGAAGAAACAAACTTGGTGGAAAAATCTTCCTTGCAGCATTATTTTTTTTCCGTAAGTGGAAAAAATGGCACTGTATCTAATTTGAAGAGCTAGTAACATCTGGAACTAGGAATCTGGTTTAAAGAACAAACTTTTGTTTTTACTATGAAATAAAAAGCTTATTGAAACATGTCTGGTTTTGCAATTATTTTGATGGAGATACCCATGAAAAGGAGGTATGTTTTTTACAGTGCTGCACACTTAATGGAAATGTTTTTACTGATAAACTAAACTCAGTGTTTATCTTTCTAAAAAATGTTGCCAGTAGAAAATGCTTAGAGTGATATCCACGTGTTCAACAGCTGATGAGAAATACTTCTGTCACTGGCAGCCACCTCCTGCACCATCTAAAAGGTGAGTGATGGGCAATGAGATGCTATGGAAGGAGCCAGTAAGGATTTGGCTGGCATATTTGCCCTGAATCTTGTCTTTTTCTTGTAGCATGAAAATTATTTATATGGTAATAGAAGAATTCATTCCCTGGGGTAATAATGCAGCTGTTATTACCTAGAACTGAAAAAAATCCAGTGATGACTATTAAGTCTTCTGGGACAATTGAAACTACTGGAGAAAAACCCAGGCTGACAGTTAAAAATTTTGCAATGTATTTTAGTAATTGTGAAACTTTAAAAACAAATCTTTCTGCAGCATTTTCAGAGAGGAAGGAAGGGAGGAAGGAAGCAAGGATGATGTTGGCCAGAAGACTAAGGGGAGAGGGAATCCACAATGCTGTTTGGCCTGTAAGTTACCTCTTAGTTCAGTTCCCTGCCACTGCACACATCAGCAATGGCAGGAACCCTACAGCTCCCTGCTCTTCACTCCAGGGTTATACTGGAATCAGGGATTAAAAAAAGCAACCTTTAAAACCAATTAAGGATGCCTATGGTAGAAGCCATGTGCAGCACTGTGTGATGGTGTGAGAGCAAATGGGGAGCACAGGGATAAAGCCCATTTGGGTGTGCCACTGGCTGCACCTGTACCCAGGCCATGCTGGAGCTCTGTGCCTGAGAGCTGTGTGCTGGTCTGCACCTTTGGTGAACAGGGAACTGCCCCTTCATGTGAGAAGACTTTCTGATAAGCAGGCCTAGAACCATTATCCAGGCATGATAAGAACTGCCTGCCTGAGTGTCTCAGGGATGGCTGTACCACATCCATGGGGTACTTGTACTTGCTGACAGTAAGTGTTAGTCTCACTTCTGGTCATGGGTCTGAGCTTGCCCTCCAGTTTAGGACATTGTAAGTACACAGCAAGGTTTCTCCAAGAGGAGATTGATCCACATTCAAAGTATCACAAAGCTGAGCTTTTGTTAATTCATCACACTGCATCAGTTTTGTATAAAAAGTTTATTTCTCTTCCTCATGTCTATGAGAGTTGCACAGTAATTTTAAAAAGGGGGATTTGCAGACACTAATGATGTTTGCACTAACCAGACTCAGAGACAAGTCTATACATTGCTTCTAGAAACTTTTGGTTGAGTCCCTGCACCATATATAGGCACATTGTCATTATGCTTTGACTTTTCCAGACACTTGGTAATTTAGGAAAACTTAAATGCGGCAGAGGAGCTTAAAAACATTAGAGAATGCAAAAAGAATAATTTAGTGCATTTACATAGCAGAAGAAACTAATACAAACCCTTCAAAAGGCATCAGCTCCAAAATTTAATAAACAAAGGTAGTTTAACACACAACAAACACACATGGTGAATGCACCTGAAGGACGTTTACCTGGTTCTTAAACAGAATCAAACAAACAATTGTAAGCTGAACAGAATCTTCAGCTTGTAACTGCACCACACTCATTTTCAGGAACAGTGATGGTCTTTTTAGGCTCTTCAAAGTCTGAAAGTTTACAACAGATAGCAGGTTACTGACCACAGAATGCTCAAGTGAAGACATGCATATCCAGCAGAGAAGCCTGTGTTTCATTTCGTTCTATTACAAAGCCTCTGTGTAATGTTATGGAAAAGAAAAGGCTCAATAATTTTGAAATTGAAATTTCTTGAGCAGTTTCCTTAAAAATAGGAATGAGTTCCTGAATTAATCCCGCTCTTTCAGTTAAAATGTTATTTAATGAAACTTTCATAAACCATGGATTGAGTAAATTTGTTGTGCATGTTATAAATGGGGAAGGAGAGGGTCTGGCACTGAGACTCCACTGACCAGACTCCCTAATCCAGCAAAAACAGCCACTACTTTTGGCTGGAGGGGGTGAGCTGAACTCACACTGTCAGGTTCCAAAGCATGACGGCTGGCCAAACTAAGCAAAAGGAGTGCACAGCCAAAAGCCTGGAGAAGAAGGAATCACAATGTTCTCATTTTAGCAAGTGAGGAATTTTAACTCCTCTCTTCCAACCTCACGCAAAATGGAAAAACTAAAATTAAATGAATTACTGAGATTTAAAATCTGGCAGTGCTGTAAGTTGGACTGTAAAGTAACCATATAGCTGAACCAAAGTTCCAGATACACAAAAGATTCAATCTGGACTGAGACCAAAGGCAGCAACTTTCCATTTGAAACAGAATTTAAAACGGAGAGAAGAACTGAAAATTGGAACCACACTACTGCAAAGTTTTACCATAAGCCAGTCTAAAGATTTGCAGATGTGGTTTTGTTCCAGCTGAACAGATGCTACAAGATGTTTTCATATACTCACCCTCTGTCAAATCTACCCAGCTGTCTTCTGTCTCAGGCAGAGGGACCGAGATTCCCATTGCTTTCCGGATTCCGTAGGTACTGACAATGTCACCTGGAGTCACTTGCTGGGCCAGCTCCTTCAGGTTATTGGTTACTCTCTCCGCTGGGAAAGATAAGAGGATCTGTTTATATGCTATATATAGACACCAAATTGCTGAATCACCCTGCAAACAGTTCAATTATTTAGTACAAAGGCAACTATGTTAAATAATATTTCTAGACCAGAAGATCTGTGCTGTGCTGTATGCAGCCACGCAAGACATCCTGGGAACCAAGAGACAGAGTGAGAACAACAGGAGGAATGAAACAGCTGCTGCCCAAGGCTTGCTGCCATCAGGAAACACCAGAAGTTAAAGAGTAAGTTAATGAAACTTGGGCCACACATGCAGCAGCTGGGAGAGGGCTGGTGGCACCCACACAGCACTGGTGTTAGTAATAGCTGGAATCTGGGATTCAGCACAAAGCTTTGGATATAAAGAGAGACTGTTCTTGTTGCTACAAATGTGGCTTTCCCTCAAGAAGGAAGCCATAAGTAGTGAAACATAAAAAAAGATAGTATTTGATCTGGTTTAGACTTGGTCATATTTCTTAAGTAACGGGGAGTTTATCTAATCACATCAATGTGGTCTAGCTTAGACCATGAATAGTCTTGCACAAGTCAGTTTTACTTCCAAACAGGCACTCTGCACACAGTCCTGTCTTAGAGGGCTGCCATTAACAAAAGCTGTGCAGTTCATCTGTGAGACAAGCAGGTTTGCTCAAATAACTAAAGAAAGTATGACTGCTGTTAATTAGTGTAACTCAACAGACTGATAACCAGATCCATCCTGGACCAAAGCTGGCCTTGCAATAATGAGTTGGTAATACTTAAGGAGACCTGTTCAAAGACACTGCAAAAGTCATGGAGTTGTTGGTACTTGGCTATTGTCTGCCCCATGGCATACAGAAGCTTCAATCACTTCTAGGGACACTTGGGAATAAAGAGGGAATACTTGTAATTACTATTCAAGATTTCCATCTGGCTTTACATCCAAAGAAGTTTAAGCTAATCCTCTAGGCCTAACAGAGCACATAATCTACACTACAGCCCTTGAGATTTTTTTTCTTGGAGTTGATACCGGTTGGGACTTCATCAATTCTACAAGAATGATCAGAAAAAGTGTATTTACCCAAGTGCATTTCTCTGTAAGATGGACCCAGAAGACAAATCATATTAGGGGGTGGTTTTGTGCTCAGTCGTTCATTTTGAGCATCCTGGAGTTCTCTGAGCAGCTTTGTTGTTTCATCAAGTTTCCTCTGGAAGATTTCAGCCTCTGTTTAAAGAGAAAAAGAAAGTCCTGACTAGTAATATCTTAAGTAAAGTCTATTTACTTACTTTATGATACAAAATATTGTAAGGTACTGAGAAACTAAAGGAGTTACAGACATATCAGAACTCTGACCACCAAGAAGACTCACCTTCAGAATCAAACTCTTCTATAGGCATGCCAAAGTTTGTAACTGCCTTTAGAGCTGTAAGTCTGTCGCTATTAGCAGCATCCAACCTGGCAGCAATATCAATTTCCATAATCTGAAAAAAAACCCCAGCAAGTAATAATTTAGATAATACTTAGCTCAGCCTTGAAACAACAAAATTGTCTGGGGAAAATCAGAACACAAAGGTAAAGACAGCCTGCTCTACAAAAGTAAGTGAACATATAGAGGGAAAGCTGAAAAGACACTCTGTTTAACTTACTGTTCTACAGTTATTGTTTACTCATTCTATTTCAGGTGCAAATAGAAAACAGCATCTGCCAAAACCACTGGGGATATGCACAAATGATGTGGTAACTTAAGACCTGCATCCCAATTAAAAACAGTTTAAGAATTCCTTCAGCTCACCTAAAGGAGATTTTATCAAAGATCTGGCTGCAGATGAAGAGGTGCTTCAGGGGAGCACCCCTGGCCCTAGAACTGAGCAAAGTTTGGGTGGAATGATTTGAGATCTATAATGTATTGCCCACAAGGGACACAAAATGAGAACTTCTCAAAGACTGCTACATATCATGTGGCATCTTACACGGACATTAAAAATTTATGTTAAACAAAACCAGATTAAGATAGAAACAAAGCTATAGCTCTGAACAACAACAAACAAAAATACATAAGCATTTTCTTCCAGTTCTCTTAACATATAGTAAAGACTTAATGTTTTGGAGAACCTTACTCTCCTCATGCCTACAAAGGGACACACCATTTTCACAAGATTTACAGCCTGTCAAAGCCTCAGTGTTGTTGTACAGTCCTGAAAGTTTTAGGCTGTTTTATAACTGTGAGCTTGGACAGCTTGTTTGGACAAGTTAATTAATAATGAAAAATTTTACCTTTACATCTTTTGTTGCATCACTTCTTTCCTGTGGGCCTTCAGCTTCCTCACATGGCTGAATAAAGAAAGGATTTTTAAAGAAGGTGTTAAAATTACTCTTTTAAATTCAAAGTAAAATCTTACAAGATGCCATTTTTAGGTAAGTATGCAATGTCATAATGTGCTTTCACTGTAAACCAAGTTATAAAGCAGCTATTTTTTAGGGTCTTTCTAGGGGTACTAATGTTTACTGAAATACATTTTTTCAGGTCAGGTTTTATTTCTCTTTACAAAGTTCACAGTGAGAGAATAGTCACATCAGAGACTATTTACTGGAGTGCAGGAAGAAGAGGAAGGGTGGTTATTAGAGGCTGAAATGTTTTCTGTTTCTGTATGCAATTCTGTATTTCTCTTAATAGTGTCAAGAGTAAGAGGCCAGAGCCTGACAGTCAGTGCCACTACTGGGTACAAGAAAAGAGATAACGTGTAATGCTAAGGAAAGGTGTGAGCTGAGCTGAGGCAAGAAGGTCCATGAACTTTTCTATTTTAACTTAGGTAATATTCGACCCATTAGTAAAAGGCTACAATCTGTTTATTTCAATAGCTGGCATTGATTTGAACCTCAAAGCAAGACTTCTAGTTAACAGGAACTGTTCTGAGAAGATTCTCAAATAATTTTTGGATTGTCAATTAAGGTTATCAAATGAACTCCTTTGATTCCAGTTATGTTTAGCATGGACAGGACTGGAATTTCCTAAGACCTTGAAGTCACTGTTCAGTATTTTTACATAGCAAATGCTTGAGTTTAAAAGCATGGTACCAAGTAAAGGGAAAAACTACATATTAATTCACCTGAACTAAACAGTGGCAGCTAGGAATGTGAAAAAATTTTCATGAAAAAAAAAGCCTGTCAATGATCACCTTATTTTTAAACAACTGCTTATTGGTCTTGAAACAAGAGTTAGTGATAATGGGAATAGGATAATGGACAAAGAATGGGTAATGATATCTCTGTGTACAATATGTTAATATTCACTAATTAACAATACAGTAATTCCTTTCCAGAAAATCCTGCCACTGGAGGCAAAGACCAGCCTTTACTTTCCAATTCTATCAGTTAAAAGGAAGGCCATCAATAGGATCAGCATCATCTTTCTCTTGCTTTAGGGCTTGTGTGCTAAAACCAAAGACGAGATAGTACACAAATCCACTCTTACCATTTCTAGTTCTCTGAGAGCTCTAGAATGTCCTCCTTTAGTTAGAACATCCAGCAAACTATCAGCCATTAAGAGAGGATAATCCTGGGATTTCATAAAAAAATCTTGAATACTGAAAGAATAAGGATAGTTAAGGTAACTACCTTCATATCAAACATTTAATGTAAAAATGTTACGTAAGGTCAAACCAATATGTAGAGCACAGAAAACACAAAAAGTAGCACAGGATCTGATCAAAATGGATTGCTTTAGTTTAATCATGCCTGCCTTCTGTAGCTGAGGAATCCATTCTGCATGGGACACTGGAAAACTTGGAAAAGTGCAGTGTCTCAGGCAGCTGCATCAACACAAAAGCAAACTTGCACAGGCCCTTCACATTTACACTGTACTGAAGTATTGCTCCCTTTCCTAAAAATTTATATCACTGTGCCTGCTCCTTCTGAAATTCTCACAAAAGGGACTTTGAAATTTTTACAATCAAAAATAAGAAACCAATAGAATTATTTTTACAAAGCTCTATCTCATTCAAGGCAGTAATTAATGTGAAAAAACCCCGCCAGTTTGTATAAACATTTGTACAACTCAGTATTCTTCTGGCTTTGTACATGAATCCTTCAGTTATAAACACATCTAATTTTAGACAGTGTACTCCTAGGAATCAGCAGCATCAAAACTCTTCCATCTTGGCTAATTTCACTTTAGAGGCAGGTTCTTCTACTGTTTCTAACACAAACAAACCCTGGGAGCACTAAAGACAGCCAGGCCATCCTGCAGAGAGCTGTCCATAGCAGCTGCACTGTGCACCCTGCCTGCTGGATTACCTGGAAGATCCTTGGTTAGAGTCTTCCCCATATGTTGAGTAGATCAGGTCAGAATCTTCTTTGCTTATGTTGGCAAATGTTGAATCATAGGTTGGTGCATAGGAACTGAAGGGTCCATAATTCAAGTATGTCACTGAGGAATAACAACAGTATTAATTATTACCCTGCTTTGCATGCTTCAGATAGAAATGAGAAGGGGCTGTAAGACAATCCCCACAAAAAAATTTTGAGGGAATGTATTTCTTAAGGTGAAAACAAGCTTTCACAGAATGCCATCTGTTCACAAGGTAACAATTTTTAGTAAGATCTAAATCAAAGGCATTTGTATTTGCAAATATGTCATTAACACCACTGTGTGCCTTAGCACAACATGAAGAGTCTGATGCTGGAAAAAGGTTCTCAGGCTGACTCCTGCTCTTTTAAAGCCACCAAAAACCTTTCCCTATCGGGTTGTTTCTCTTCTCAATGTAGATAAAAAGTAGATCTCTTGCCCCTTTTTTATGTGTGACTTAAGCTGGACTCTGTGATGTGCCGTTTAATTGTGCATTGGATACAAAGAATCACAGAATGGTTTGGGTTGGGAAGATCCTTAAAGATCATCTAGTTCCAAGCCCTCTGCCATGGGCAAGGACACCTATTAACGTGCTTAATTTTTAGAAATCTGTAGTTCCAAATTTATGTGCTAGTAACAAGATCAATACACTTTGTTTATATAAGAAGAAAGATTTGTATTTTTTTAAAAAAATCGGCACTTACCAGGAGTAACCTTGTTTCTTTTATCTTCTTTGAACCCCTGCAATGTATTAACTCCTGACTGAAGCCTTCCTGCTGTCATTCCCAGCCTTACAGGGCAGTAACCTGGTTCTGCAATAGGACATACCAAAATACAGAAACAGAGAAGGCCATAGGAAGATGACCAAACTCATTTAATACTCACAGCTAAGAACTCAAAATAAACAGGACATGGCTCTCAAAGTGTGCTTTCCTATCCAAATGCTTCATGCTAATGATCTGGGACCCAGACAGTTCCTAATTCTAAAACATCTGTGACCTTCTGGGTCAACAGACACTGCACTCTGTACATGGACCAGAAACAAGAGGATCCCAAGAAATGCTCCAGCAGCAAAAGTGTTCTTTTGCAGCTTCCACAAACAGCTGATACAAATCAGAGAACCAACAGCACTGAGGGCATCCACCAGCTGCTCCTAAAAACAGCCACAGCTGAGGCCCATCTATGTGATCTCTCAGCTGCAGCTTTTCCAATCCAGATCTTTATCAGGCTGGAAAGAGGCATTCAGTTCTTGGCCAGGATTTGCTCATCTGCCCCTGCAAAGATGCCAGGTATGTGGAAGTCACTTGTTAACCTGAACCATGCCAACTTACCTCCTGCAGCGAGGTCAACGGGATTAAGAAGGCCCAGAGTTGTTGTACCATCTGGTTTTCTTCGTTCAAATTCACACTGAAATAAGATTAGACTATTTTAATTTACATAGTACTTGAAATTCATGGTCCTTAAACTAATGAAAACGTTTAATGAAACTGTCCTATCTGCAGGAATAAGAAAGGAAATCAGTCATTCAAATTTGAGTGCTGCTCTAAATTTTTACTTTCACTAGATAATTTTATTATTGGTATAGGCACAAAGAACTAAGATATTATGATAAATATTAATGTTTCTGCAGAGGCCAAGTGACAGAAAATGTAGAAAATGAAGCAGGCATAGTATTACCAATCTGAGTTTCTTCTCCTGTAATATTAATAATCTTTGATCAGGTATGTGTCTGTTTCAAAACTGTGAGATTTTTTACAGGTCAGATTTATTTTCTTGAGCTTTCTACTATTCATCCTTTTCTATTACTTTACTGAAAATTTAAGCTCAACTTGCTCTGCTGATGAAATTCAGCATGCATTCAAATAGCAATTTTTTTTTAACCTTATGACATTTACATAGATGATCAATGGTGTAAAATGGTGTAAGCTGCAGTAAAAGCAGATATGAGGTTTCAACTGGTGTAAGAGGTCAAGGAAACCTGGCTTATGGAAAAGGGAAAGGAGCTACCAAATCCCCCAGTGCTTACCTGGCTGTTTGCAAGGCGCCTGGTTAACTTCCCTCCTGACTCCTTCACAATCCGATCAATCTGCTCTTGCTCCCTTTCCAAGCTATTGCTCCGTAACTTGTCTTCAAGCAGCTCTTTATCCTTCCTGTGAATGTACCACACAGCTCAGGGACTAGCTGGACACCAACTGGCTAAATAACACAGCAGGATACTAGGACAATAGTTATAGCCAACTCTGCTTTTGTAGACAAAACAACTAACAACAAAAAAGAGTGCTACTGAATATGACTGTACTTAATACAGCTGGGGAAGGCATCTGACAGAGATTTACATCAGTAAACCTTTACAGTTAATAACTCCTACAAAACTAAGATACTCTTGGAATATTGGATGCTCTTAATTTTAGTATCCAGCATTTATTTTCCTAAATATTTACCATCTTCATATCTGTTATTTCTAGAAATGAACACCTATTTCAGAAGGTACACTTTCTATAGCTAGGCAGCTCCATGTTTCAAATACAACTACTATGTAAACAAACAAACAAAAAGTAATCAAAATTGGCTATGTAACTTTTTGTACCAAAATGTTTAAAAGCACATGTTTGCAAGCTTTCTCCAAAACTACACAGTGTCTGTGAAATAGACACTAAACCAGAAAATAATTGAAGGAATGGAGTTGATGAACAGTACATGGTTACCTACACTCAAAAATGATTGTATCAAAAATGATTCTAAACTTATTTGGTTTTAATAGATGAGGATGCTTAATGTAAGTGTTGACCTCTTGAGATGAAAATGTCTAAGCAGTACCGGAGAGAAACCCACATCCACTCTACCCTAAGTCATCTTGTTTCTGTAGCATTTAAAAGGTGTATCCTACAATGACTCAGATAATACTTCACTTTTTGTGCTCTTTGCTGGGTGTTTTGAATGCTTTGGTGTCACCATCCATAGGTTCTCCTCTGTCTTTCCCAGGACCATTTTCCTCTTCCCCAGTTTGCTGCACATCTGTCTTGTCCTTCTGCTTCCTTGTCTTCTGCAGGTCAGCCATGAATTCTATACTTTGTTTCAGGCTCTGAATTCTCTCCTGAATAACATCAAAATCCTTTTATTTTCTGCTTCAATTAATCTTTTTGTAACCTACCCATAGAAACTCATTTTATCTGAGTTCTTTCTTACACTAGCAAACAAACAGAATGTAGAAGGTGAAATGCTAAATGCAACTATTTCTATAACGACTGATCTGGCAGCACTACAAAAACAATATACTATTTATATTCCAATATACAAGCATTTGACAAATACCATGCAAGGTTTTATTAATTTTCAAGAGATCCCTGTAAAAGGGATAAGCAGAGATTAAAAAAAGAAGCAGTATACTTTTGAATATTTTGTTTGGTGCTTTTAGTTACCTGGCTAAGTATCTTCATCCCTGAGTGCAGCAGTTTTTTTGCAGCTTTGTAGTAAACGGTGTCTGGTTTGTTGTAAATCATTGCATTATTACACATCAGTTTGAAGTTATCCTGTTCAAACATGAATAATTTTGGAATTAAAGTCAATTTTACAGTGTACTATACTGATATTGTTGTTGCAAATGGGGTGTCTTGAGCTTAAGGGAAAAAAGCTTAGAAGAATACTTTTAATTAATGAATTTAAGAAATCCATTAAAAATGTAAACAGGGATAAGTATGTAACTTTGTTTTAAGACTTGAATCTATCAACCCAAAAACAACCTTAAAGTATTCTAAAGTGTTCAGTGCTGTTTGTAGTTTTTAAAGTTTTAAGGAAGCCCTCTTAACTACAACTACCCACCTCCTGGCCACTTAGCAGTCATTAAAACAAAGTGTGAAGCAACATAACAAAGACAAAAAACAGCTGCAGTGCAAAGTTAAATTATTACAAAGACTATCCCAAAGTTTTAGTTACAATGAAGAAATGTATGCTTGTTTGAAACTAAGTGAGCTAGAAACTGCATTCTTAGCTCACTGCAGCCTCTGCAGGTGAATATGTTTTATCACATCCTCATCATTTACAAAGTTAAAATTAAAAGCTAACCAGAAACAGCTGTTACAACATGGAATGCTCTTAAGTTTTGGAGATCTAAAGAATGTGCAAGAAAATAAAACCAGTGCTATTAACTAACATCTGCCTAATTGATAATTATACACAATCTAGCCCAGTGAAGAACTAGAGTATTTCTGATGAAGAAAACAAAACAAAACTAGGCCCCACATCTTTTAGAAGTTCAAGGAGGTTTTCAAACCAGGCCCTTGAATCCATCAGGCACACTACAGCACCAGGACAACTGGTGCTGTCAACAGGACCAAGCTCACAGTGCCTTCACTCATTGATCTCCATGACCAGACTAGCCTGGGAAAAGTAACAGATCTAAAATATGCTGAAGGACAAATGGACAGATTCCATGCAATCCTGCACAAAACCTGAAACCATCTGCATCTTTTTGAGATGCACACTTACAAACCAGAAGTGCTTTCTCTTTTACAGTCAGAACTTACTTTCTCACAAAACTTCAAGAAGAAACATTGCTTGAGGCAGAAGTACTGATTCATTTTGGCATCCTTCTATTCCCATAAAATAGTAGCCTTCAAGTCAATTGAGCATAATACACCTCTGTAGTCAAAACAAAATTCAAAACACTACCTTTAATTCTTCTATGGACTGGTACCCATTGTTCTTGATCTTCTCTTTCATGGTACTAAAATCCATTGGGTTTTTAATGATCATGGAATAGCCAGGGGCAATAAAGTCAGTCACAGGAAATGAAAAGAAAGAACTTGGATCCTTTCTGTTGAGAAATGAAAGACATTTTTTTTTTATGTTTCAACTTATAACAAAGAACTGAGTTTAGAATTAAATAGAAAGGAAATAACTAAGCTGAAAAGAAATTAGAACTATAAAGAGAGAAACAGCTTATGTCAGCATAATCTTTCCCTTTTAAGGTTGAAAAGATCTCATGTGCAGATCCATGTACCAAAAAAGTACTACAAATATATTTCAGAAGTTCTTTCTATATTTTGAAAACTATCTGAAGACCCCAGAAAATGGAAAAAAAACCCCAAATTCTTTTAAGATTTTGCATTTTAACAAAGGTGTTGTATACCATATTAGAAATAATTAAAAGTAAAAGAAATATACAGAATATAAGAATATTCTTGTATTTCATCCCTTACTCAGAAATTATCAGAAAGGAAGAGACAGAGTTCAAAATCAAAAGTGCTGCTTTTTGTATGCACAGAAAGGGAGCCAAAACTAACTCAGGCATCTTTTGATAGCTTAAGGCTCTTGAAACTGACATCACATCTAGGTCTTGAAAATTTATGGATAAGAGAAAACTTGCAAACAAAGTTTCAAGCCTAGTGAGACAGCTAAAGGGAAAGATCTTTCAACCACGCTTGCACAAGATGCAGATAGTCTTAAAGTCAAGAAATATTATCTTAAATAGGAGACTATTTGAAAAAACTGCAGGCTTGATTGTTTTAACCAAGAGACATGTGGTTAGTAAAACAGTAAGAGAACACGGCTGAAGTTCTCAAATGCATACTTCCTTTTCATAGTAAATGACACTAAAATAGGAGAATTCAAGATAAAAGAAACTTTGGCAAGTTAATTATAATCTCTTGTGCCTTCCTTTCAAAAGGTTCCTCTAAAGAAAGCATCATGTTGTTGGAAAACTTTCCTGGTTTTGAAAACTTTTTAAAACCACTATGAACTTGAAACTGGAGGTGTTCACAAGAAGCCTAAGCTGAAGAGAAGTTCTTAGTATCCTTTCTTAAACTAGCACTTAAATTCCTACAACTGCCCTCTTAGCAATATATTTGCCAATAATATTTTCACTCAGTTTTGTGTGTGCCCCTTCCCTTACTGGGTATTATTTTCCCTTCACAGCTCTGCAAGCCTGTAGCACAGACATTACCTCTGCAGCTGTCTCATGAGTTGATTCAGAGCTTCCTGAAGTGGTGTCTGCTCCACCTCTAGACCAAAAACAAGGGGGAGGAGAAACAGTGTGAGACAGAACTGACTGCACTTCCAAGATATGAGAAATCAACCAAACAAAGCTGATGCCCCTTGAGAATTCAGTATAAAGAAAAGAATACCATGGCAAACCCCACAATACCTACAGGGGATCGACTTTTCCCATTGCCCTTACTTGACATTCTGCTCACTCTGACAGAAATACCAAAGGAAGTACACAGAAATCTAATTCCAAACTTTTGTACAAGATGAAGAAAAACACTGATATGGCACAAAATGCCAAGTCACTTACTACAAAAGTAAACAAAGAACAAGAAAACATGAGTCAATTACAGAAAACATGAATTAGCAAAAGAATTTTTTTTTTCCCCCTACCCTCCTGCTTGGATAAAGTGCTGGTCAGTGGTTTCTCTGGTGACAATTCCATTCTGACGGGGGTCTGACACTTCAGTTCCTGCTCTCCCTCACTGTCTCCATGGTCTCGATCTCGTTTCTTTTTCTCCTCCTGGAAAGATTGTTATGGAAATTTAAGAGCACCTGCAAACCTGCATTATTAATGTACATAATGCTCTCTAGATTGTTGCAGTGTGATGTAACATCGTCATTGGGGACACTAAACACACACCACTAGATTTTTCAAAACGTATTCACAAAGTTTAAAAGATAAGAATAGTTTGTAAGTGCTTAAAAATTCTGTATTCTTTATGTACTGTCTCCATCTGCTGGACACTGAAATAATTCAGCCATAAAATGCAATGTATCACTGAATTAGGTTTTTAGAAAATGTGACAGCTGTGTGGTGTGTATCCTTTAAAAATGAGACAGGAACGCCTCAAACACCGAGGCTGAATGTATTCCAGCTTAAGGATACAAGTTACAGTCATATCTGCTGACTTTTTGCTGTGAAACCTAGAGGAAGTCAAAACATTTTTTTGCTAAAATGCAGTAGCATGAACACATACCTTAACTTTTCTCCTTCTTTTCTCCTTTTCTTCGCCAGGAACTTGTTTTTCTCCTTTCTTTCTCTTTTTCCTTTTTCTGTCCTTGTGTTTTTCATGTTCAGATTTGTCTTCGTAGAGGCTGGAATCAAGTCCTGCATTTCCAGTGGACAGCTCAGCAACTTCATTTCCTCCAACTTTCAGCACCAGCTTCAGTGGCTTTTCTACATATTCTTAAACCGGCAGAGAAACAGGCTGTGTGAGTACCAGATAAAACACAGTCCCGTCCTCAATAACCCCCGCGATCGCTCCTCTTCCTCATCGCACCATTTCCTCATTTCCAGTCCCTGCAGCTGCTTCTCCCCCGCGCAGAGCCGAGCCCGCCGCCCATCTCCCGTCCCCGGGTCCGCGGGCGGAGCGAGGGCCCCGCTCCCCGCAGCCTCAGCCCGGAGCGTCCGAACAGCCCCGGCGCTGGGCCCGGCGGGGCGGGGCGGGCGCCGCTGGGGGCTCCGGGGCCCGCATCCGCTTCGGGCCGCGCTGCCCGGCGGCCTCTGCCCGCCCACCCCCGGAGGGACCCACCCTCGTAGGGATGTTTGTCCGACTTGTGCTTCTTGTGCTTCTTCCCCATGGCCCCGGCCCGGTCCGCCCGGGAGAGGCCGCGCTGTTGAGGCGGAGCCCGGCCCGGCCCCGCGCGGCCCACAGCGGGCGGTGGCGGCCGCAGCGCCCCCTGGCGCGCCGGAGGTCTGGCGCAGGGAAGCAGAGGGCGGGTGAGCGGCGGCGGGGCCGGGCAGCGGCGGGGTCGGGAGCCGCCAACCCCGAGCCGCGATCGGCCCGCGCCTGTACGGGGCGAGCTCGGGGCATTTTCCCTTGTGAGCAGCCCCCTCCGCTCCCCGGGCAGCCTTTCCAGAGCCCTCACGGCATCCTACCGAATCAGAGAATGCTCAAGGCTGGAAAAGACCTTTAAAATCATCAAGTCTCGCTGTCAAGCCAGCACTACCCCTAAAGCAGGTCACCCTGAGCCAGATGCACGCACCTCTAAAAGACCTCTAGGGATGGTGGCTCCACCACCAGATCACCCGAATAGTGATTTTTTTTTTCTAATATCTGTCTGATCTCGCCTGTCCTGCGCCTGCCCGCAGCCTCCCGCGCCCTCTCTCGTCACGCAGCAGCCGGGAGCTCCTCGCTGCTCCCCCGGGGGTGCCCCTTGCTCCCCGCCCCTCTGAAACCCTGGCCAGTGCAGCGCTTCAGAGACTTGGACAGGATTCACGGAGTCACAGAATCACTGAGGCTGGAAGGGACCTCCGCGGCCATCCAGTCACTCCTGTGACCGGTCACTACCGTGCCAACCAGACCCTGGCACTGAGGGCCATGTCCGGTCTGTCCCTGAACACCCCCAGGGACTGTGACTCCACCACCCGAGTACCCAGCTGAGTCCTGCTTGTTGGCAGAACCCGGTGCCACGGGATGTCCCCTGCCGTGGCTGTGTGTGCCAGGGGCTGAAGGTGACAGCAGCGGGCGCGGTGCTGTGGCAGTCTGTCCTTCCGACAGCAGAGTTTACTCTGCTCCCGGCTGGGTGCCCAGGGCTCTGCGAGGTTTGCCGGCTTCTCGGCTGCGATGTGGCCACGACCCGGCTGCTGCCGCCGGCCGGGCTCGTCAGGCGAGAGCTCCAGCTTGCCACAGACCCTCAGTCCGGGACAATGGCTCACTGTTCCTGGAGTGTGAACCTGTGCCTAAATTTGTACCAGCGAGGAGAGCAGAGGATGTTTCCACCTGAGGAAGGGTTGGCAGAGGTGTGTTGAGCCTGTACCCATCCAAGGGACAGGTCTCTCCTGTGCCCTGGCGAACAGCAGCGATGGCTGTGCCTGTCCTGCACAGACTGGGACAGGTTCTGCCTTGCTGGCTGAGTGCCTGAACCTGCTCACTAGTTTTGAAAGCAAATACTTTACAATCAGGTTAAAACTCTAAGAAAAGTATGTATATTGTCCATTACAGGTCAAAAATAAGAAATTCTGATCTCCTAAAACTGCTGAAAGTCACCCATTTGCCTTTTGTGAGAGTGTTCCCAGAGTACTCTTACAAAAGCAACTGGTTTTCAAAATCAAATGCAATGCTGATAGTATAGTCTTTCAAAGTTAATAGTGTATTTATTGCTATTGCTTCAGCTGCAGTCATTGCTGTTTCAGCAGCACTGTGTAGGTATTGTTTTCTGCCAAGACCTCTTCAATACTGCATCTTGAAATTTCACTTCTCTGAAGTTTGGAGTGCAAAAATAAACTCTTTCTATTTCAAAAGAGAAGCTTTAATTTATTCCCACACAATAGTCCTGTAAGTATTCCTCAAGTTTGTTGAATCATAAGTGATGTTTTATAGCCAAAAAGAAAAAAAAAAAGTTGTTAATTAGAAAATTTATGATATGTATGGCTGTACAGCGATACGAGGTTTATTTTGAGAGGTTGTGAAAGATTGAGAAAATCTCTTGTGTGCTGTCCATTCAGTCACTGGGAGTGTAATCAGATGTGACAGCTTTGTTTTGCATTTTGCTGGTTACATTACTGTCATTTGGTATCCTACTCAGAGAATTGTGTGGGTGGTGCTCTGGAATAAACCACAGCTTTCCTGCTTGATCTTACTCCAGTAGTTTGAAATTCAGTTATAATGGACGCAGTTGTTTTTCTAATTCACATCTGGATCCTTTAAAACTCTTATTGCATATGCAGTGAATGTTCTTAAGCATACTTTAGTGAGAGGTAGAGGGCTTTTGCTTGGGATATGGCCACATGCAGAAAATACAAGACTAGTAAATATTTAAAGGACGTGTTTTATAGAATGAAAAAATGTTGCTATATCCTCTGTTCCCACAAGAAGATTGGCAGAGTTTCTAAGGTTTTTTCTTTTAGATATCATATGGTAAGATCATTTGTTCAATTGTTATTCTGAAATTTCCTGACTAATCTTCTCTTGAATTTAATAAAATCTCAGGGAATTACACACAGGTGAGTAATGTGAGACCTGGCCAATAGTGAGATCTGCTAGCTGTGTCCTTCAACAGCATCCTCTGGGTCAGAGAAGGATATTTCTGAACAGTCAGTCCTCACACACACCTACAACACACACTGGCTTTGCCACCCTTGTCTCTAGCTGTGCTTTCCCATTAGAAGATCAGCATTCCTGCTCCAAACCCCTCCTACCCTAACTGGGCATAGTGGCTGAAACACCATTGGTCAGCCTATGAATGGTTATCACTGACAATAGAAAGGTGAGGTCTCATTCTTGTTGGTTGAATGTGCAGAATTAATAATTTCAACTCATTGCATATTTTCTTAATCTGGGTCAAGTTTCTAAAGCACAGATTTTAACTGAAGAGTGAGAGACAATAATGTGTGTTGTTATCACTGTAAGCCACTAACAGAGAAAGTGTTCAAAAATAGATAATTGACTCGTGAATGGTTTGGGTTGGAAAGGACCTAAAGACCCCCTAGTTCCAACCCCTCTGCCATGGACAGGGACACCTTTCAGTAGACCAGGTTACTCAGAGCTCCATCCAGTCTAGCCTTCAACACTTCCAAGATGTCCAAGTGTTTGCACATATACCTTTTCCATCTTGTAAAGAACTTTTATTAAGACCTGTGGAAAGCATAAGATCATATATAGTGTATATAATTTAGCTAGACATCAAATACCATAATTATTTAAATTGGTAATGTGGATTTTTTTTTGTTTTGGTTTCTACATCAGGAGGAAGAGGTAGATCCTGGTAACAGCAGAAAGGTGCAGAGGCTGCTGCAAGGCACAGGAGGAGATGGTGCCAAAGTTTTTGGGAGCAGGTTTCTGTGGATGCACAAGCACATGGAAACCTGGGATGCTAAAGTCACTGGGAGGTTTTCATAAGTGGGTTTGGTTTGTAGTCTGTGACACATGGAAACATTGGAATAAAGTTTTTGTGACAGACATTAATTTTAAACCAGTATTTTACCCCAACACATATTTCTAAAAATACCTGAACACATGTGGCTGAAGTAAAGAATGCAGTCAATATTTTATTGATTGTTAAGTTATTAATATGACTTTGAAATCAGTTACTCATTAGCTGAAAATGTGATCAATATAAATATTTTCTTGATTCTGTGAGTATGAAACGGATGTTGTCATTTTCCATGTCCTGATAAAATCCACTGTGACAGATGGAATTTTTTCCCTTAATTTGAATAGACAGTCTCATCATAATGATGCATTTGCTCTTTTTTCAGTTTAGCACTGAAGTGGCTAATTCATTTACTCATGAAAATAGGCAATTATCCGTTTCTACCCCAAGATCCTTATGACTGTAATAAACTTTATGATTAGGTTGTAATTCAGTCATAGGGATGATTATCTTATTGTCCATAAACCACTCACATGGATCATGCTCTAAGATCTCTGTGCGTGTATATTGGTAAAAATCTATGTTTTGTAAATATCTTTCCTGTGACCTTGCCCAAATCCTGCTGGCACCTCTTTTAATATCTCTCTTTTGAAGTGATTTTGTGCACCTGAAGAAATACCTTGTTGCACACCTCTGAATTAAAATAGCAAAATTTTTGCTAGACATGCATGAAATTGCATGAAATTTAAAAATTTATGACCTTGGTTCTTGCCTGCTATTGCTGCACAGGTAGGGAAAATTAAACAAGATTCAGCTGGATCCTCATGAGAGAGGATTGATGGACTAATGGGATTTGTCCATCACCCCTGCTTTTCCCTAGTCAGCTGGAGGATATGGAGCAAAAGAAAGGAGAAACCTGAACAGCAAGCAAGTTGGAACTGACGCCTGTCTTAGCAATTGCAGCAGATAATTTCCTTGGGGAGGAAATTACCTGTTACTGGCAGAGGCCAGTAGATTATATGTAGATATATATTTTTTTGTCAAAATATGGAACGGATGTCTAGATAAAACCACACCATCTGGTAGCAACATAGGGCTGGGAATTAGAATTGAGGATGAAAAGTTTGAACTCTAGGTTGAACTGATAGGTCCTTTGAGATGTAACCAAATTATATTTACTCGTGATTCTCAGCCTGATCCCATTGCCCTCACTCATGTGTGCAGTCCTGCTTGTTTCAAATACTTGCAAGATTTGTTTGTTCAATCAAGATATTGAAAGCCAGTTCTGAATTTCCTTGATTCACATACTTGGCCAGACTTTAGTTAAAGTCCTAAACATTTGTTTTCCCTATGTATTTTAATTACTTTTGTCATGTTTTAAATTGAATAAAATATCTGAAAATGCCTGTGCTTATAGCAGGCACATCACAGTCCTCCATTAGATATATGTATTACCCAAATAATGTGGAGTAAAACCTTTTCCTAATAAGTTTAAGTGCTATAAGAGGAAAAACAATGATTTCTATTTGTATTAAATTTCCACTTGTAAACTATAATAGGAGAAAGTTTAAAACAAGTGTCTAGCTGAATGCCTTAGATGATACTCCAGTTAATTTTTTTTGGTTTAGGTAGCAATTCATCTTCTTAAATTAAATTTTGTTTTGTGTAGTGGTGTCTCTAGAGGAAACACATTGAACAAAAAATAAGAGCATTATGCCACTTGGTGGTGTAATATGCAAAGGAAAAGCAACTTGTCGTGTTCAAGAAAAGGAAATTTACATAATAGACGATTTTTGTTTGCTTATTATCTGATTAAGCACAGTACAAGACATTACATGAATGGTTACTTTTTAAAGACCTTTAATTTCATGCAAGTAGTCAAGCAAATTGGATAGGATAAATTCTGGGTTTAGCTCAGCTCTTTCTGAAGGTGTTTGCATTCAAGCTATTAATGGTCTGTTAGTTGGTTCAGAAATGCTGATATATTTCTCTATGGGAAATGTATAATTTAAAAATGGAAAGGGCCACATGGGATCTGCAGCGTCCCCCACTGTGCAACAGCTTTGGTGTTCACCTGCTGGAGTCTGGTGTCCTTCACTCCCATTGCCAACAGGTGCAGCAGCTCCTCCCCAGGTGTTTGTATTCTGTGCACTGACTGAGGAGCTGGGAGGAGCCAGGGCAGTACTTTGGGGGTGGCTGGAGCTGCACAGGCTGTGGCCAGAAGGAGGGAATGGCCACCAAGAGCCCTGTGCACATGCAGGTGAAACACATGGACACTTGTGCAGGGAGCCCCAAAGGGGAGGGTGATGTGTGCAAGGGCATGTTGGTGGGGCCCATTTATATTTCTCCATGCAACAAGAAGAATTAAAGGTCCAGCCTTCTGTTACCTTTAGTTTAAACTTCTTTAAGGAAGGTGTTTGGGCTCAGCAGGATCTGCAGGACAATGTGTGCAGAGACTAAATTTTATATTGCATGCACTGGTGTTCATGTAAAGGGAGAAAAATGAAGTTAAAAGAACCAGTATAATGCCACTCTGCAAATTCTAGCAGAAGTAAACAGTTTCTGTGCTAAATGGGGTCCACTAAGGAATGTCAATGTTAGTCAAACTATTGTTCTGAAGCAGTAATCAGAATTTTCTTTTCTGAGGGAAATAAAAAAACGAGGGAAAAAGGAAGAAGTTTGCAGTCCTGTTTGACAGAAACATCAAACTAACAGTTAAGTTTTATTTTCAGATTGAGGAAGGAAAAAATAAAGATGTTTTGACTGGTATTTGTCTTGAGTTTGGTTTGGCTAGAAAAAAAAAAAATTAAGAACAACTTCAGCTTGGGCTGAATAAACCAAAGATTTGAGGTACCTTTCTCCTTGATGACTGTACAATATTTAGGTACTAAAGAAGGTAGCAGTAGTAGGTAAGTAGTAGTAGTTGCTCATGCTAAGAACAAACAACCAGCACAGTCCCAGAAGGTACCAATGTACCTGGGACCTTGTCCTAGGGTTTGCTACATTTCCCTGGCAATCCAGAATGTGTGGTAGAAGTGAGACCTTCACATGTTGTGTGTAAGGAGGGGCTGACTCTAAATTTGTGCAGGCTGTACCCTGGTGCTTCAGAAGACAGCCCACACCAGTGATGGTTATCTGCAGCTTCTAATGCTGGTTCTTAAGGATAATGACATCCTGGATCACATTCTCCTGGAATACCTTCTGCACTCCACAAAGTTTTGCATAAATTAGAGCTGGAATATTTTTAACTTTCCCACCACAAGCCAGGTGGCAGATAATTGATCTTCTTATGTTACACATTCTGTCTCCTGAAACTTCCCAGTGGTACTGACACCCAAAGATGTAGTGTGGATGGGAACTTACAATTTGTAACATACTTCTATAGCTCCTGTGATATGCTCAGCAATTTTGTTCTCTGAGTGAAAGCTTGGAGGAGAGCAGCATAAAAAGAATGTACTGTGAGGTCACTTGACCCTTTAGATTACTGATTGTATGTAACCAAAAGAATATTATTTCTATATCCAGATACTTAGTACCTGGTGCAAACCATAAATCTCTTAGAAATTACTAAGAATTTTTGGTTTAAGCTTATTTTTTTGTTTGGTTTTTTTTCTTTTTCTCTGGTTTTTTTTTGTTTGTTTTTGTTTTTGTTTCTTCTAAACCCATGTGGCAGAATACAGTCTTTAGAAAAGATTAGCTCTGGTCAGAAAACAACAGTTGCACAAAAAATGAAGTCAAATGAAAACTGTGAGAGAATTGTCTGGCTGGGTTGATTTACTAAAACTCTGAAGCAATTTAAGTTCTTTCAAAGTCTCTGTGAATAACTAGCCTGATGGGGAGGTGGATGCCATCTGTGAGGAGGAACATGGCTCTGCTGAGGCCTAATAAGGTTTCTGTTTATTATACTGCACTTCTATTGAGAGGGTTTGCTGAAAAAAGGTATGAAATGACAATGAAATGACAGCTATGTGATCATTTTTTTTTTCACCTTTGAAGAAAGAACCCTAATTTGCTTCAGGGAGATGGGGAAGAAGTTTAAGGGTTTAAGCATGGAACTGTTCAGATGGAGTCTGTTTGGTTAGACCAAAATTCCTTATGTCATTGCTCATTAATGTTGTTGTAGCAAGTGTTTATGCATGAGTGTCTGAGAAGAACTGGGTGTGATCAATTCAAAATGGCCCTGTCAGACTGCATGAAGTATTCTCTCTGAGATATATATGGAAATGCATATTTTATAATTTATTCTGACAGGGTATTCACGTTGCTGCTTTAAGTATTTCTCCAGATCTTTTCACAGTAGATGACCAATTAGTGCTTTACTTGTTCTTTCTATTAATTTAAAACATGGAAATGACAATATGGCCGCTTCTTGTAGGACTGTTGTGTGTGCTGTGAAATGAAATCAATCAGGTCAGTGATCTGTCTGGTTCTGTCACCAACAGGTTCTTCAAGAGCTGCCTCTGCTTGCAGTGCCTTCCTTCTCCCCACTGTGGTGGAAGGTCAGCTGAACCACAGGGCAGGAATCAGAATCTGATCCTGGAACTGGAATGGACTTTTCATGTAGGTTTTTGTAAACTCATCTTTCCCTTCTGTGGTCATTGTGTCTCCAAAGGAGACAAAAAATTCTAAAAATTGCTTAGCATTTTATGAAAGTTTACGTAGAGTTGCATTAGGCAATTTCAATGTGTGGTGGCATTGTCTGGATGCTACAGCCCAATGTTGGGCATTTATTTCTTGAAGGACTTTGTCTTGCATGCTGGGAATGAAATGATCCACTGGCATCTGAAATTTTAAGTTCCTATTTTGTTTTTCACCATATCTCATGTCAGGTTGTTCCACAGGCTGATTGGACAAGAGGGTGTTTTCACATTTATCAGGGTTTTATGCTTTTGTCCATTTCATTCACGTTCTGTTTTTCTATAGAGGAAAGCCTGCATTTCAGTCATAGTTACACTCATGCCAAATTTTCTTGGAAAGCCAAAACTGATTTTGTTTAACCTTATAGCAAGCTAGCCAGTGTTTTTATCCTAAAACCAATGTATTTTTAATCATATAACTTCTTGCCTTCAGTGCTTCTTGTTTTGTTTCTTTGTTTTTTAAAGGAGTAATTCTTCATCCTTGTTGACACAGGCTATAAGGTGAAAGTGTGCATCCCAGAGAGTAAATTCACAGAAGATGGAACTATAGCACTTCTTTGAAGGTAATGTGGTTATTCTAGTGGATAAAGTCAAACTTGTTGCATTTTAACATTTGTGTATCTATACTTTTTTTCTTTTAAACACTGTCTACATTGACATGTCTAAACATCAGAGGTATATTGCTAAATGTGGTTTCTGATCCCAAGCTACTCCAAAATACTGTTGTTCATAGGAAACAGTTCAGGAAAAAGTGCATGCACATATCTTAGATAGTACTTTCAGAATCCTTGCTGGACCAACAATATTGCTGTATTTTAGATAGTCTGTAATGAGAAAATGTTCTTCTGCTTCTTGTAGAAACTGTTTCTCATGTTGCAAGTGGATGCTAGGTAAAAAGGGCAATACAACTTCAGAAAAATAATGTAATATTTTTTGTTTGATTTAATTGGAGGCATAAATATAAGAATCGGTTATTCAACTGAAACCTTATATTTATTGCTACCTACCAGAATTTGTACACTTCACATACACTGAGTTCCACTGGAGATGAAGTGATAATTTCTGGCTGTAAATTGTAAATTGCTTTGGGATAAAAGGTACTGCATGAATGTAAATCATTACCTTATTAAATGCAAGTCTAGCATAGCATGGTTTTCAAATTACTAATGAGTATTTCTTTGCAAGTCTGATCTCATTTTAAAGATAAAATAGCACTAGGTTTATTTAATCATCCTAAACTGTTCTTATCTAGCACATTGTAATAGTTATTTTTATAGCTATAAACAAACATTATTGAGAAGAATTGCAGGATGAAATAAGATAAAGTTTACAGTGTTTTTCTTAATCTTAATGTTTTGATTGCCAGTCAGGTTGCTTTTTTAAAAATTCAAATATTCAAATCAATATTTTATGGTAATGTTTATTGAAACACTTTTTTTTTTTGCTTGTTGTTTTTAACCAAATACTGAAGTCAAAATGTCATAGAATCTATTCTGGATATGCGAAATGATTAAAGATGTTAACATCAAAAACACTCTGAATGATTGTTTGGGGATATTTAACTGAAGTACTGATAAAGACCCTTAAACATATCTCTGTATAATTTGTATTACTTCATTTCCTTCCCCCCATTTATATGTTTGGCTTTTACTAGAGTGAAGGAAGAAAAATTAACAAGACTGTAATTTAAATGAGAATTTTCACCAGTATGTTTCAAGATCATTAATTTCTTATCAGTCTAATTGTAGTTTTTAGTAAGTGCTAGGATCTCATTTCTACCTGACTCAATTTACCCCTCATCTGAACAACCGTTAGAAGACAAATACATGTTTACATAGCAATGACTGAAACTGGACAGGTAATATACTTAAAATGACCTTGTTTCATAGACTTTATTGAAAATAACAAGGTTTTAAGAAAACATTGCTTAGGAAGAAGGCCACGGTTGATCATGTCCTGTTACATAGAGCAAATGGGGACAAAATTCAAAGATAATTGGAAAATTTGGAGTTCTATTAACAGTTGAGAGAAAACCATTGAGAAAAGCTTGATGAGGAAGGATATGAAAAAATAGGAAAAAAAATCCCTAAGGTTTCAACTATGATGCAAGAGGTTCCCAAAACATGTAAAAGCTAATTTTTGTTGGACACTGAACTTGTAGCAGATCCAGCATGGTTTCATTTTGTGCTGAACTACACTTTGTTCATAATATGTACTTACATATTTTAAGAACACTGGATGATGTATATAAAAGATGAGAGTTTTATGCATGTGCATTTTAGCAAGTCTAATTTCACTCTCAGAGCATGTTCACATCAGGTAAACACTGTCATTCTGTGTTTTGATTTGATTCATTATTATTCTGACATAATTTGTGATGTAAAACATGGGAAGGGAATAATTCTGGTACAGCAGAACATAATATGGTGGAAACTAGAACATTTTCCTGAGGTCTATTGCTAAGCCAACCTCATGGTCAAGAAGGAACAAAAATCAGGAGCTTTGTGCTTGATATGGGTACACATAGGTGAGGCAGGGTGAAGGGATATTAAATATTAGTAGTGATCTGTACCAAAGTGGTGTTTTGGTCCTGTATTGGTGCATTTAAGAGAGCAGCAGTGGAGACAGAAATGATGTGGACCTGCTATTAACTATTAACTCACAGTCTCTGCAGAACTTTTTCTTGGTCTGTGTGCAGTCACATATTTGGTTTGCTCTATTACCAGAGCAGCAGTAGAAGCCACTCTACCTAAGATTTACAAAAGCTTCTGTTTAAACAGCTTTCTACCAATCACCTGGTAGTAAACTACAAACTGCCATTGTGCCTTGGGAATAAACAGTAAAAGAGTACAGACAAAAATAGTAATAGTTAATTTAGAAACTCTACTCCCAGCTCTTTGAGAGTCAGGGTTCAGAATTCAAATGCAGAATTGTACATGCAATGTTGGCTGTGATGTTTGCTTTTACGTTGTTGGGGTAGGAGGAGAAAGGAGTATGTGCAATTTTGTTGTGCAATTTTTGAAATTTCTTGCATGGAATTCTTAATGGTTTTAATACACTAGAATATTTAATGGCATTTCCTACATATGGCTTAGCTATTTTAATTTGTATTTTTATATTGTACAATAAAGATGAAGTTAGTAGATGCAGTAGTCCATTAAGATGCTCTATATTAAATCAGCTTTGCCAAGGAGAGGTGGAATGAGGAGTTAATGTGAGAGCTAAGGCAGAGAGGCCCACTATGGACAGGGAGCCAGGGTAGGGTAGAACCCCTCAAAATGTACAGGTGCCTTGTCTTAGGCACACATTATATGTTGGGGCTGCAGGTCTGTTGAGAAAAAACAGTCAAAGCAGAGGTAGAGTCTGACCTGAAATTTCACCTAAACCTTTAGTTTAAAACCAGTTACACTGATTTTTTCCTCCCTCTGATCTCACAAACTCTTTATTTTATAACAAGTATTACACCATGTTGCCTCTTCATTATTTTTGTTTTCTTTCATCTCTTGCTGAGTGTATTAATTTATTTTAGATTGTTGCTCAGTACATGATCTTGAAAGACATATAACACTAAATATAAACAAAAAGTAACAGCTTGTTCTGTGAAATGATAATATCTGCTAAAAACTGAAGGATGTGAAGTAGAACAGCTTTATTCTACTTGATTTGAAATGATTTTCTGCATTTACTGTAGTTTCCCATGTAGCCAAATACAGAAATAATATAGAAAAAACTGCTGGGTAGATAAATCACCATTTCTTGGTTTATCCTGTTCTTTGGATATATAAAGATTTTGAAAGGCTCTAGTCTTCAACAGTAACATGCAGATGTTCTACAGCTGCTTGTTGATGCCTGACTCAACAATGCCTGATCACCTTTTTACCCGCCTAGAGGTGTCATGGTGTATTTAACTGAAGTGATTAAAATAATCCTTATTTTGTGAAAAAACTGTAACTCATAAAGTGAATCTGAGCATTTATTAAGGATGAAGATACCATGAAGTAAACAGCTTTCTCAAAAGGGAGACAAAATTTATTTACCTTAGGCTCTCTTGGTCCTGTCAATATCACTGTATTAAAGCACTTCACAAAAGTACAGCACTTCCTTAGCACAGTGATGTATTGAATAGTCTCCCCAGGCTATTGCAGACTGTCAGAAATTTATCATTCTATCAAGGACGCTTATTTATACAATTCACAAATGGATTTAATAAACTAGTATAGTTGTTTTTGCAGAGTAAATTTGGGATTGAAATCCAGATGACAGTCCCACTACTTTCACCTGGTTTACAGAGGTGAATAATTGCCTTGAATATGCTTCAAGTACATTTCATTTTTTAGTAAAAAAGTTTTATGAGCTGTTCTTAAATATTGACAACATTTTTTCCTTAAGTTCCTTGGCAGCTATTCACTGACAGAGTTCTGCCTCTTTTGCTGTATAGGCCACTAGATACCTGCAGGTACCCAGTTTGTGGTATTTGGGAGTGGAGCTCATCCCCAATGAGCTGCAGCTGTGAGCAGCAGGTGAGCAGCACTGACAGCAATGAGCCACGGAGTGCCCAGGGGCACTGAGCAACCACCAAAGGGAGCAGAGGGCACACAGGGGCAGGGCATTGACAGTGAGGGGCACACAGGTGCAGGGCATTGACAGTGAGGGGCACACAGGTGCAGGGCATGAACAGTGAGGGGCACACAGGGGCAGGGCATTGACAGGAGGGTATAAAAGGTTGGGCTAAAGAGCAAGAAGGGCACATGTTTGTAATCTCCTGAAGCACCGTGGTGCTACTCTGGATAAGCAAGCACCCGAAGCCTTCTGATGAGGTAAGGTGTTCCTCTGGGGGAATGCTTAAAGCTTTCTGAAATTGTATGGTGACACTCTGTGCATTGTGGCTGTCTTGACTGTGGCATGTGCTATGACAGATACCCACTGTTTTTACAATTATAACTAAAGAAAAAAGCACCTGACTTGATTTGGCTAAATTAGGGAGCAAGGGTGTAAATGTGATGACTTCTTTTAGCCATCAGACAGCTGATTAAATCTATTCAGTTACAGTCAGAAAGTCTCTGCTAATAGATTACAAACCCCTTTGTTTTAGAAACAGCATTGACTACAGGCTGTTATTTTCATATTATACCAAGAAAGTTTATTCTGTGAATATGAGATTCCAGGAGCTTTTCAGCCAGGATGAGCTTCTGTTTTTGTTATGCCACCATCTTGGCTACCTCGTAAGAGAACTGAGATCACATTTTACAAAGGGTAAAAATATTTGAATCTTTGTCAGCCTTGGTGGTGGGGGATATCCCAGTGCACACCAACATGTTCTAGAGATCACAAGTTGATAGAAGTACTTGCTGATTACCAAATGAGAAGAACAAAACAGGCTAGATTGTTTCTCCTCAGCAATGCTATACCTCATAAATGGTTAAGTGCTTCCTCCTTGGAAGAGTATAGCTTGGCCCACAAGGGGAAAAAAGACTATTTTGCTCTTTTACAGCTAATTGTTAACTCCTGGAGTATTTTAGACAAAATTCAATCAAAACTCAATTTTGTTTTAGAAATCAAGTTACTTTAGGATTACTTCACTGCAAACAACAGTTTGAATTTGAGCTCTCTGTTGGCTTTCGTTATAAATAATTCTGAGTTCTGTGCTGCAGCCTTCATTTGCCAATGAGTGATATAGAGACTGCAAATTCACAAGAAATAAGGAGATGTGTTTTGTGTCAGCTGTGAGAATATGCTGTTAGAGTGGCACCTGTGCAATCAGTAAGTTAACAGCAGAATCAAGTTTGTTGTTTAGGTCCCAAGGAAGGCCAAATCTGAGGCACTGCAGCCACACTTCTGAATGATTTGTACTGCTCACATCCAAATCCATCTGCGTAAATAGGCTTCCTTGCAGAATTTAGATGAATAGAAATGCCTCCTCTTTGGCTTTATTAATGTCATCTATTTTTAATAGAGGGGAAAATTGAAATAAGTTCTTTATGTGAAGTCTGTTGAGGAAAGGAATCTGGGGAAAAAACTTAAAAGTTAATTTTTTTTTAATCTTGAAATCTTGTGCTTAGTAAGTGTTTAAAAATTTCTGGCAGTCCTGTTAGTAAAAATAATTATTCACAGCCTTCTGGGTGTTGTGGATCTTTTCATTTTATATGTTCAAAAGAAAGGGGGATTCTTCCAAATCCTCAAACGTACAAAAGTACATTAATTTCATTTTCATCACATTTCTTCATTGCATTAGATTTGCATGGATTTTTAACCCAGAGATTTAGCAGTAGTGTGGGAAGACAAGTTCCTCCCCCAACTTTTTTTTTTTTTCTTTTTTTTCCAGGAGGGCATTTTGGGTCATTTTAGATGAAAGAAACTTCAGTTCATTCTATTATGTTGGCTTCCTGGTTCAGTTATGGGTCATTCTCTAGAGGACACACAAAAGAGAAAAATGTTGGCAACTATATTGGACTTCTGGGTTGCTGTGTTCCTTTTCATTTTAGCAGAGATTCTAGTTAATACTTTAGAATAACATGAGCTTTCCTTCTCAGGTTAGTCCTGCTAATTGATTATCCTTTTGAGTGGAAGGGTATTTATTAGTGAACACAGGTTACGTGGAGCTCTTCTGGTCAGTGGAACTGGAAGTGATGGATCTTGTGTGTTTGGCCAGGGGAATGTGATTGCCTAAGAATACAGAAGACTCACAAATTTTTTCTAAATGCAAGATAACACTGCAATTTAGAAGAACAGTTCCAGGTGCTCCAAACAGCTCCAGGTGCTTTCATGATGCAGAGGCTGTGAGGATGTCCACCCAGCAAGGATTTTTTGTCGTGAGGCCTTTGCTTTAGAGCTCAGTGTAATGTGAAGGCACAGGAGGGAAGATTGGGAAGTGTTTGCAGGAAAGGGAAATTCTGGTAAATTCCACTGCTAGTGAGTAGTACCTAAAATATCTTACTTATTAGAATGAATGATTTATATTTTCTGGGTAAAAGAGTTTTTCTGAAGGAAAATGCTAAAATCACCTCTCAGTATGAATTCTGTGTTGCATGTACTGCAGGTGCTATGGCAAAGCACATTAATCCTTTAAAATAAATTATCTAAGTTCATTAGAACATGATATTCTAAAAGAATATAAACAGTGGTTTACATGGGTTCTTAGGAAGAACATATTCTAAAAGAGAAATGTAGAAATTTCTGGTGTCCATAACAAATTTGGTCATATTCCTTCTTCCCTATTTATTTTTAGTCAAATGTTTATGTTTCACTGCCTTTTACTATTCACACAACCACTTGCTGGATATTTAATGATGTGTCTGTGACTCTGGGAGTGACTGGCACACTGAGTATTCTCAATGACAACTGGTACTTCATAAATGTAGGCTATTAATAGCCAAAGGACTTTATTACTTGTTCAGAGTTTTACAGACTGTTTCTGCTAAGAGAAGAATTTTTGATATGGTAAGACAAAAAAAGCTGTTCCTTATTCAGAAAGGAGAATACCTGTAGTACTGCTTAGCTAAACATGGCTGGGATCAAACTACAGCAAATAATTTCTTGGCTTGTGGTTCCTAGACCTTTGTTTCAGGGAGTGCACTTGCTCTCATACTTTCTTGCAGGGATGTATTACCATGCCTTTCTTCCTGTGCCCTTGACTTTCCAGCCGCCTACTATTTTTTTTTGCCTTTGGCTGCTTCAAGTTGCCTTTATATAGTTGGATGTGACTGCCAAAAATCTTCAGGCTGATTTTAGCATTGAAACGTGAAGGAAAACTTCAGCCCACCTGGCCCAACTCCTAGAACTTTAGGGCTGTTGGGAACAGTGTCTGCCTTTCTTGGCTGTTATGGTAAAAAAAGGCTATTGAGCTGCTCTCATGGTGTCACATATCTCTGGTACCTGCCAGCCTGCAGACAGTTTAGAAGACCACCACTAAGTCAATTCCCCCTCCTAGAGAGCTGCCTGATCTTCAGTATAACAAGAGTTTATCCATGAGGCCGCTGAAGAGCTCAAATGCCTGCTCATGCACCTAAAGATCTTGGAAGATGACTGGGAGGCTTTTGTGTACGGGGAATGTCAGGATTGAGCTATCCCCTTTTTTACTAATTTTGTTTGAGAACAATATTCAACATTTAGGGCAGCATTGGTTCTCCAGAACTGCTGAGATTTGGATATAAATTCATGGATATCAGACATTATTTCAAATTTGATAATATAGCAACTACTACTTTAAGTGGAACTGAAGTTCCATTTTTCATTGTAGTTCACAATCAGATGTACATTTTCTTAGTAGTTGGGAGAACATACTTTGTGGATCTGTATTCACACACTATCATCTAGAATTTACAATTTCTTATTCTTTGTGATTATTGGACCAAATTAGCAGCATGTTGGACCTCATCTTCGTGCAACAACTCTCAGATATTTTTATTGCTTTTGATATCCCTAGTTGTGTTGTTTTGCTTCAGCTAACGTTAGAATATAACAACTAAAAGGTTGTCTGTCTGATGTGTGCTCTGGTAGCTGCTTTGTAACTATATAAGTCAAGGACTTGGTGTGCTAAGTGTTATAATTACCCACAGAAAGGTGGTCCTTATCCAAAATATCTTGCCATCTAAAGCAAATAAGAGTGGAACTACAACTTTTTACATTTTGAGTTGTTATCAATTAGAATATTTTCCTGTACCTTTACCTAATTGTATTTTCAGTTATTCAAAATGTGATTTACATCAGCTCCCATTAGAAATCTAAAGCTTTTATCACTTAGAAGGCTTTGTTTGTCCATAGATTTGTGTGTGTGATATGTCATGTGCCTGGGTTAAAAATAAATGAAATACAGAGTAAATAGAAAGTGCAGCCCTGCATGGATTGCTGTTGTGTTTATGTGCAGTGACACAGGTGCTTTCAGGGACCACCAGTTCCCTGAGACTGTCACAGTGCCCAGCAGATCCAGTCTTTCTGAGGAGCAATTAAGATGTTTATTTTGTGCTTATACAGATTAAAAAGTTTAGGGGGATGAGGCAGACTAGGACTGAGCTGATGGTGTAAGAGTGTTTACCAGCCAATGACTAGCAGTCTCCTTCCTTAGATGTTTCTGGGAGAGCAAAATCATATCAGTATTTCATTTACATTGTTTATATTCTTTTAGAATATCGTGTGTCAGCCTTTCTTTGGACGCGATTCCACTGAGGTAATTTGAACACTTATTTAAATTATTTAATTATTTCAGGCTTTTTGTTGAAATTTTTTATCTCTCCTCAGTGCTAATTATTGATGCTTTAATCTTGATATAATACACTGAATTGTGAAGCAGTCATTGAAAAATTATTTCATGCAGTGAAGAAAAGAATGGAGGTCTAGTGAGATATGAATATTTAATGAAGGGCGAATGTTACAATTCAGATAAACATAGTGGGTGATTTCATATACATGAGAAGTGAATATGATCTTATATGATCAGCAGAATATAATATGATATTATTATATTCTGCTGTCTTATATATGACAGCAAAATATATCTGCTGTCATATAAGCCAGCAAAAAATACTAGCTTTAAAAAGAGTGGGTAATCTTTACTAAATAAATGGAAAGTATTTGCATGGTCAGTAATTGCTATTCTCATCATAGCAGCAAGTTAAAATATGTAGTATTACTTTGGGGATGCTGTTTTGGATGAAAGAATGCTGTGTTTCAAGGCTAGCAGAAAGTATGATTAATGCTGTAGAAATGAAGTATTTTGATGTTTTTATGTGTAGAGTTACTGCCATACCACTATAAAGACTTAGTCCTGGGTTGTAAATGAGCTTGAGCTCTACAGCTCCTTGTATAAAATCCTTAAAGGTCATGTCCCTTTTAGAAGTTTTATTTCTAAAAGTAATGGAGCAGAAATAGCTTCCTATTTCAAATCTTTCTAACAGAGGCAAATGCTGGATGCAGATGAGGCTGGGTTCTGTGGCTGCTCTGTTTTTACTGACACATTTTGCTTTGGGGCACTTCTCTGTTTTTTCCTGATGCCTGCCCTGTTTGGTTGCTGGTTTATCACTGCTGCTCCAGCTACTTACAAGCAGGTGGCTGTGTACAGTTGATGTGGAGAAATGACAAACACTTTCAGTTTAAACAGTGGTGTTTTATGAAGTGATCTATTGTTTTCTGGATTTCTTCCCTTTGGGAAGAATGTTGAAATCATTGAAAATTAACCTTCCATTCAAAAGGAAGGGCCACACTTTGAGCTAGTTTCTACTGGAAGGCTTTTAGTGCAGCAGGGTTCTGATGAAGTCAGAATGAGGTGATGCAGAGATAAAAGATTTGCAATCCAAAAGCACAAGATAGAAAACAAAAGATAATGACACTGTCATTATCAGAAATGAAATGAAAGAAGTAGTTAAATTGAAGGGTTTTATGAGAGAAAGCAAGAACAGACCCTCCTGTTAGGAACAGAAGACCAGTGAGGCATGACTTTGGACTGGAAGCAAGACCAAGCTTAACTACCTGAGATGAGGGGATACAGAAAGTTGACCATTCTTGATCATTCCTTGTTCTTGGTGATTTTTTTTCTTTTTTTTTTTTTTTTTTTTTTCTGAGAAGCTGTTTTGAATACACTTGTCATTTACACAGCTTGTTTTGAGAGATTACTGTGATATTTCCCATTTTTATCAAACTTTAAAAAAATCACATTTAATGCTGAAAATGAACCGGGTAGCAATAGAAAAGAAAGATTTCTTGAAAGATGCAAGACATTCAGGACACCAGATGTGAACAGTGGTGTGTAGCAATTTTTCTTTTTTCCTGTGAAAGATGTTGGAAATCTTCCCCACAGTGGGGTAGTTCAAAGTCCCAGTTTATAAAGCTATTGTTTGCAATGCAAATGTGGAAATCAACCTTGTCAGTTTTCACTCCAGTTCTGCTCTGCAGTGTAGAATCCAGGAGAGCTTTGGAAACCCATAGCTAACATTGTAATGGTGTATGGCTTTACCACAGTGTGAATTCCTTTTAATGTCAGTTTCTCTATGGGGGATTAGCCACCACAGATGTCACAGATCCTGGGAATATCTTCCATGATAAAAAAAGGAAAGCTGGCATCTCAACTGTCATTTAATAATCTACAGACTCGTTAATTTATGTTTTATGATATTTGATACCTACAGATACAACAAACCTGTTCTTCAAGTGCTTGCTGGTTTGATTGCAAAATGTGTGTTAATTTATGTGCTTGTAGAACAGTTAGTTTATAAACTGCCATATTGTCCTTGCTTTGAATTTTTTAACATACAGGATAAATCAGGAGTGCTGATTTTCCCATTATATATATGTACATATAATTGAGTATATAAGCAAGCCTCTTTGACTAATAACTTCTCCCCACCTTTTCTCTCTTTGCCCTGTATGGTGTTAGTCTAAAATGCTGGTTAAGGTCAAAACAAGTTTATGCCAGTTAAAAACAGCCAGATGGAAAGTTCCAGCACTGAGCCCCATAAGCTATGAGGGAGGAATTTATGGCCTCGCAATGCTCCCAGTGCTTCTCTTTAATTAACTACTCTAAGCATCCTAAAATTCTCAACAGCAATCTGCCTGACAACAGGGAGCCCTCTAGATCTGTATATAGTAGGAATCACTCTGCCCAACAGTATCCTATATAGATGAGTCTATCAGGTGTTCTGTGACCTCCAGCAAACTGTCACATGTCTTTGTTCTGCACTGAAGATGTGCAAAACAAGTTGGTTCAATTGTTTTGCTGTTATTTAAGGAAAACGTATCCCACATTCTACTTTACTAATTTTACTTGTAGAAGCATGTTTGTTTCTCTGTTTTTAAGAAACTGTCAAAAAGGCAGAATTCCACAATCCTTTTGGGACTGTAAACACATGTATTTCTCTTTTATGAAGTGTTTTTCCTTTCTATTGAGTTTCCATTTTCTTGCTTCAAAAGAAGGACACTCAGATATCCTCTGGAGGAAGAGAGACAAGTGTGACACCAGACAGTATTTAATCCTGTCAAAAAGGAGGTGCTCAAGATCTGTGATTTGGCTTTCTTTATATCTGCTCTTTTATTATAAGTGACTGGTTCTTATGATTTAGTTCTTCATGTATTGCTACCTGCAAACTTTATCAGTATTTATGTATTTTCTTTGTTAGTCTTGAAAACATGAAAAACCAGTGACCACAGATTCATCTCATCTTAATAACGACTCAGTTTTTAATTCACTTCTGTTTGCTTGTTTAGTTCTATTATTAATTGGAATTAAGAACAGTTATTCATCAAAAATCTTACAGCAATTGAAGCACTTGATGTTTGTGCCTCCCACCTTCATCAACCAAGTTTTCATTAAAAAAAAGACATTAAGTAAATCTCATGTAACCTTTATGACTTCTTCAAGATGCCTTTGATTAGGAGATATTCATGCCCTGTAAACTCCTTAAAATTGTCTTCGTTCAAATCTTTAAAGCTCTGGTAAAACCTTTTTTCTAATAATGATAAAAGTATTTTTAGGCATGAGGCAGTGTTACACAGTCGTAATTAATTTTTATATTTATTTATATGCAGGGGCTTTAGTGTATTGTGGGTATGTCCAAATTGACTGTCCTAGGACACTAATTCCCTCACAGAACTTAGGGAAAGAGGTAACACTTGCTGAGGTTTTAAGTAAATAGTTTCAGGATTGACTTGTACTGTGCTTTGTGCTAGTAGATTATCTCTTCCAGAAAAACCAATTTTGAGCAATGTAGGGCATGATTGCAGGTGTTGTAATAGGAATGTGTCTCAAGGGTGTAAGGTTTTGGGTACAGTTACAAAAAGGTCAAAAAAATTAAAGCTCCTTGGTAATTGGAATCCTAATGTGGTTGCTACAGTGGAACTAAAAATAATGTCATTTACTTCTATGAAATAATATTACTGTCTTTGGTTCCAAGTTTCAGTTTTCTCACTCTGAGGCAAGTACTGATCAATTCATTATTCTGGAAAAAATGCCTGGAAATAATATGGGCTTTGGAAGATTTAATTATAATGCCTTTCATCTTATTGGGTGAGACAATGTTTTTTGTTTAAAGAGATGGGTAAAAAACAGCATCTGACTTACAATTCATGTTCCTTTAGAATCTTTGTCTTGCTAGCTCGTATTTCTTTCCTTTTGAAAATAAATCCCAAGTCATCTGCTTATTTTTTCTTTTACCTCTGTGCTGACCCTGTCATTACACTGATGAACCCCCTGATGTATCTGTTAATTTTTTGATACTGGCCAGAAGGGGTCAGGCTCTCAGGTGAGGATGGAATCACAGAATCATGAACCATCTCAATTTGAAGTGACCCAAAAGCATTGTCAAGTCCAACTCCCTGCTCCTCAAGGACTACCTAAATATGTATGAGAGAATTTCTAAAGCTACAAAGCCAGTTAGACATCTGACTGAAAATCAGTATTAACTGAATACTTCACTCTCTTTCCACCTTTGAAAATCTCACTGTATAATAATATTTCCCTCTGGAGCTGTCTGAATAAGAAAGATAACAGATGTCTATGTATTGTGATTGCTTACCCAAGACATTGCTGTGTAAATCTAGTAAGTGAGGATCAAGATACTTTGTGATATGCTGTACCATGTCAAAACAGTGGCTAAATCTTTTCACTGAAGTGGTGATTAAGAAATTTATATTTAATCCAAATAGTCCCCAAGTGCCACTACAAAGAAGCAAGACTTAATTGCATTATTGTTTGTGACATATATTGTATGCAGTACAAGTCAGAATAACATGCATTGTATAAAGATTTTCAGTATCAGCTTTATTAACTGAGAGTTGAAAAATTCTGGTGTATGAACGTGCGAAATACATTTCTACATTCTGAACTCCCATGTACTTTGGGTTAACAGTGATTCTAACAAGGGTGGTGTTAATAGGACTGTTTAGATGGTTTCCAAACTTCCCAGTATATACAATCACTGTTTCTGCTTACTTCAACAAAGTAGGACAGGTTCAGTAAAGGATGTTGTGTCTAAGGGAAATGAAAAATCCAGACTGGTTGTATGAACAGAAATTTGGTGAAGTGCTCAAATGTCCCAGTCTCAGTGGCTTTCTAGGAAACATTTCCACCTGTAATGCCTACATTGCTTAGGAAAGTGAGATTGAGCCACATTGACACTTCAAAATTTTGATGCCTTTGTAGCCCATCTATGTGAACTTTAATCTTCAGTAGCAGAGAGGCAAGGATGTCATGTGTAGGGTTCCAGCA